>JALGBA010000118.1:600000-1052500 GCA_023970755.1 Azemiops feae | reverse complement strand
TTTCTCTAGAAAATGTCACAATGTCATTTCTTCACTGCCCTATTTTTCTCATAATTGGTAATGTCGGTTTTGACTTCCATACATTTTATGCCACAAATCAGCTACACTAACGTTTGATCACCAATATTTCACTAGCAGGCCAGCATGACTGCATTTGCAAGTGATCTAGCTGTGAATATGTACCTGCTCTTCTCTCCTAATAAACTTTCCAAAACAGATGTTGTAAAGTTTGGAGACTAGTGGGTGGCCTAAAGTAAATTAATAATATATATATATCAAAAGTTGTGGCAATCTAACTGTGACATATCCCGTAGGTGAAGTATGCCTAGATTGGATGACAGGGCTAAATAGGGAAATGAAAAAAAAGTGTGAGCATAGCATATCAAATTATAGATTCAGTGCTGCATGTACTTCAATCCCATATATGGTTAGTGCCAAAATAGACACTTCATCAATTCATTCAGAGTGTGCAGCAGAGATTTAATTATTTCAAACAGCTAATAACTCTAAATAGGCACTCTGCACCCAAAAGTGCATACAGTGTGCAACATGATCAAACATTGGCCCCCTACACTTCTTAAGTGTCTTAGGAAAGCAAATCTCACATAGACTTTGCTACCAAAAGCTTTGGGGGAGTCAGGAAGCATTTGTACCTAGAGCTGTGATCCTTTATCCCATAGGAGACAAAGTGGTTGCGAATACTTGTTGTACAGGTCAACTTAGCAACCATTCAAAGTAACAACATACCTGGAAAAAAAAAGGATTTACAATGTGGATCTGACGTTCCAATGGTTACACCACCACCTTGCACACACATGCACACACATTTGCGTGACCACACTTCAGGTGCTCAGCAAAATAGCCACACTTACGGTCTTTTGCAATGTTTCACTACAGTTTTGTCAAAAAACGTCACTTCTCATTTTCAGCAAAACCCACACCATAGCGAACAATGGGCATGCTTAATGACCATGGGGTTGACTTAATGACTGCCACAAAAAATGTCATAAAATCTTGATTGGCCCATTCTAAAACCATTATGACTTACGATTGTAATAGGCAGGCTTCATTATGGTTATAATTTGAGGACTACCTGTAACTAGAGAAAGGAGAATAAAAGTCTTAGCTGCCTATGCTTTAATGAAACCTAGCAATACAGATTACACCAAGGAGAAAGTCCTACCACAGAGTTCTATTCATGCCAATAGGGTAAATTAAGTCAAAGTCAAAAACAGAGAAAAGGTCCTGTCTCCAAGTTGATGAGAAAGGTCTTAAAAGCAGCTTTTTTAAAATTGTGTTTTAAATTGTGTATCCCACAGAACATGTCCAAGTGGGCTTTTTTTTTTTTTTTGCTTCCTGGACTCTTCTGTAGACAGCTTGCTCCACTGAAAGAAGGATTCTTATTCTTTACAACTTGGTCAATAGGATTGACCCTCTCCTGAGTTGGTTTTCCCCTCCCTGTCCTCATTTTGACCAGAGTTGCAGCTTTTCAATCATTTCTGCACTGTAGCTTTAAGGATTCGGGATTCCCTTACCTATGAGCATGTTTCTGTGCTGCTTATAGCAGAGTGAGTTAGGTTAAAGAACAGGTGTCCTGGGCTTTTCTCTCCTACAAAACTCTGAATGATCTGATTCTGAAGTTGTACGTGAGAGCTTTAGTGGGTGAGTTAATTCTGGTTGCTTCTCTTTTTAGTCCATTTTTTTTTCTGGTAAGGATCTTCTATGAATAAAAGTTTAAGATGAACAAATATGGAAAAATCCCATACATAAAAGAGACATATTGTAGCTAAACACTATGCAAACAAAATGCATGTATTGGTTATGTATAGCACTATGTTTCACCGTGTTTAATACACTTTATCAAAAATATAATATTTATCATTTCCATGTTATGCTGTACATTGTACATTGTTCATAATGCTGTCCTACTTGGGTCTACTCAAAAACAAGCCCTACTAACTGTAAAATTACTTACAATAAAGTATGCAAGTGGCTTTAACATTCCTGTACAAGAAAATATTCCTATGCTATATAAATACATCTATATGTGTTCTACAACATTTCTTGAAGATCTCATTTAATAAATTAGGTGCCAAATAAAAGGTTCAAAAATGTAATTTGACAATGCTGGCATGACACAGGCAGTCATTATCATCGTTACTGTATTGTAACTTTTGGGTACCTTCATTTAGAAGTCTTACACAAAACTTGCTCAGTGTATAATACTCCAAACAAGGGAGTTACTTTGGAGATCAAATTATCTAGAAGTTTACCTATAAAATGCTAATTTTAAACCACATTTATTCAAAATAATCTCCTCATAAATAATGTAAAACCAAAGAATGACTCAGAAGGAAAATTATTCATGAGTAATTGCAAATAAAAAATGAAAAAAACCTTAATATGATCTGTTTCCAGATAGCTTGCAAATAAAAATGTGAATTTCCCAATAAACTTTGTGTTGTGATCCCTCCAGCACCTCACCTCTCCTAATTGTCTTTAAAATGCACACACCTGGAGTGGGCAGCCTTTTAAGGAATATCAGAAAGAGATGACTAAGTTTCTTTCAGCTGCTTTTGATAAAGACCTTAATATACTTTTTAAGGAGATAAAGTCATAATACGCGGAGTTAAAGCTGTCTTCTAAAGAGAAGATGAAATTGAAATGTGCTCGTCATTACCCACATAATGCATATTATAATAGAATATTTTAATGCAATTTGGATAGGAGCAAAATTAATCTCCTTGGAAGCCTTGCTTATAATATTCTGCCATGCACACCTTTCAATATCTCTGTACTAATAGATGGCACTATTAGATTAGACAGGGTAGTTTTATATTGTCAGGTTATTAACAACACATCCTTTCAAAGAATAAAGCAGTTTTCAGAAGTGGGAGCCCAAGAGACTTGAACTAGCAAACACAGCCTTTTATTTTATGTATATATGTAATGACCAAATACACCATAGTGCCATGCTAACCTCTTCATACCTGTCATGAATTAGATATACTGCTTTGTCTTAGCTTGATCCTTTATTATTGATCAAATGGTTTGATACACCACCCTTGGCAGAATACAGATTGTGGTGTTCTCTGAGCTTGCTGCTTTTCTTGCAGACATGCTAGCACTGATGATGTTACCTAGTCTGGTAATGAAACATCTGCAAAAAAAAAAACCACCAAGCACAGAGAGCACCAAGTACCACACCGTTCAGCCCTGAGCTACAAATATTCTCTTTTATAAGTGTACAGATTAAAAACATAATTAAACAACAATCAAAACCCTAAAAAAAGGAAAGGCTATAAACATTATTATAACAACCAAACCATGAGCCCACAATATTTCTTAGCCAAACATTTGGGAGAAGAGCAAGATATTTAAGGTACCTTAAAGTTTGATTGCTTGGATCTCTAGGGAGTTCTCTTCCAGACCACAAATGATGCAGTAGAGGGGGCATTTCTCCTGGGTCCCAGGAGAGGCATTGTTTGATAGATGGCATCCAAAATCTGCTGACTTCCTCAGATCTTAAGACATTATGGGAGAAAGAGGGTCCCGTAAATAACTACCTTCTGTGCCATGAAAGACTTTATCATCGGCAAACAGCATCTTGAAATACAGTAGAAGCCTAAATGGTAGCCTTTGTAGTATGCACCACACAGGGCATGCCATAGCATTTAATCTTTAATGTGAGCTTGATTTAAGCATACAGACCCAACAGAGGGAAAAAAAGTTAAGCTTATCCTGTGGGCTAGTCCTAGTCCAGACTGAATCCTAATCTATTACAAGTAAACACTTGGACTGGAATATGATGTCATTTATACATTGTCTAGTTTAGTTGTGAAAAGTGCAGCTAATCTTACCTGCATTTCCTACAGTTGATTCAGACGAAGAAATTATAAAGACAAAAGAAGGGATCCTGGAAACCCTTCCCCATATTTTTGTTAATTTCAAATTTTCTATTTCAGGTTGGTCCATCCGAGGCACTATGACAAGGTTCATATATATTATATTATCATTTAAATCCATGCTTGGTTAAATAATCCACAACAGATTGAGTTTATTTATAACACTAAGCCTTAAATCATATCTGCAGATTACAATGGCTGGGTTAGGGTTAGGGTTAGGGTTAGGGTTAGGGTTAGGGTTAGGGTTAGGGTTAGGGTTAGGGTTAGGGTTAGGGTTAGGGTTAGGGTTAGGGTTAGGGTTAGGGTTTAGACGAGCAAAGTCAATGGAGAGACCAGATTCACTTAACAAGCATGTTACTAATTTAACAACTGCAGTGATTTACTTAACAGCGGTGGCAAGAAAAGTTATAAAATGGGGCACAACTCACTTAAGTGATGTCTCACTTAGCAACATAAATTTTGGGCTCAATTGTGGTCATAAATTGAAACTATCTGTAGTTACTGTGGAAATGAACATCCATTAAATGAAAACCAAGAAATTGGCAGCAATGATAGATGCTGGGCATATGCCAAGGTCTAGTGCCCTGCCTTATCCTCCTCTCTTTTTCATGCAAATAATCTGCAAAAACAGCAACAACTTGCAGATGTGAATGACTGAAATCACTCAATTCACGTAGATCACTCATTGTATTCATAACTGAAAAAGCAGACCAAGAGGAAAGTCAGCAAAGGGTTGCTAGTGTGTGACACAATAGATTGCTACTTCTGATTTTGTAAGCTCATAATAAGAACAATTTCCTAGGATGCCCCTGAAATTTCAGGCATAGCCCATGTTTTTCTTCACTTTTTTTAATTTCTTCACTTTTAAAACTTTTACAGTGATAATAAATACTGTAACACATACTGTCCACTTCAAAAGTCTATAAAAAAAATCTAGAACAAAGATATCTAAGCAGATTGTCACCAAACAATCATCATTCTCATGAATTCTTGGTTCTGCAAATGCCCAGAGCAACTTTTTCTGTACTTTCTTGTCTTTTTCCTAACTGATTATTCATGCCATATAACCAAATATTTCTTTTACTGCTACTGAAACCATTTGGATATAGCAAACATGAAAAACTTTGCCCTGAAAAACTTAAAAAGTTATCCATGCAGCTGTAAACCAATTTTGGTGCTTTATGACAGCCTCTGGCTGACTTTTGTTGATCTCATAAAGCTAAACTGGCTGGAAAAGAAAACTCTGTTTAGAAAACCCAAGTCTAAAGATTAGAATGGGAAGTTGGAAAAAACATCCTGGAAAATGAGAACTGCAAACAACTTTTTATGTAGTTTACAAGAAAATTTAATGGATATGTCCATTTAATGACAGGAGCTGCACTTAACACAAGAGAATCTTTATCTTTATTTAAGGGCTTGTGACTTCCAGATCACATGCCTGCCATGGGCCATAACTGTTGAAGCAAATAGTATCTGTAGAATCTATTTTATTAAATTCTATTTCATTTGTATCACTCTTTATGCAAAGTCCTTCTTAGGCATAAATGATAGCATTAATAACTTTACAATGTACTATGAAATAATAATAATAATAATAATAATAATAATAATAATAATAATAATAATAATAATAATAATAATAATAATAATAATAATATAATAATAATAATAATAATAATAATAATAATAATAATAATAATAATAATAATAATAATAATAATAATAATAATAATAATAATAATAGTAGTAGTAGTAGTAGTAGTAGTAGTACCCTCTTTCATTTTATTTTATTTTTTGCAATAGGCTTGGTTCTTTTTACTGTGGATATGTTCAGTCTCTTTTTAAAAAAAATAATAATTACAAAACTTAGTAAGGCAATATATATCATGTCGGATAAATACAAGTGCATAGGCATGGCTCAAAGCTGTCAGAAGAAATCCAAAATAAGCTATTGCCTAGCTAGCTGTTGTCTGCGACATTGCTTGTAGGCATTTGCAGGCAAAGAATTAGGAGAAAGAAACTTACATTACGGGTTTTGGGTAAAAAATAAAAAATAAAAAAGAGAAAGAATAGCAAGTATTTATTAGACCAATATTTGCTGAATTAAAACACGTGCACAGTACACAGTATTCTGTTTATCAGTTGAATTTTGCTTATTCATATAATTTTGTAAGTATTGAAATCTCTGGAGAATCATTACTGATTACAGTTTTATTAATGAATGAAGTATGATATTAAATTACTATTTATTTGGTTATTTAAATCATTAGATTTCGACATTCTTTTAATTTGGGGGGAATTATTTGAGCATTTAGATTCACTTAAACTTGCTGGAAGGTAGACTGTTCCCACTGTAATGCTCTCCACGTACGGTGGGTTATAATTTCTAGTAGATAACGGTGACAAGATTGTATAGAATGGATACATCACAAAATAAAATATTTCTTTAAAGTGCAGTATATAGTCATAGTTGTTGGCCAATTGTATCATTTCTAAATGTTCTCAAACTCTGCAATAGACCTCCCAGTCTAGATTACCTGTTCCTTTTCTTTCTTTTACTCCTTGATCCTCTTTTTGTCTTTTTTTCACAGCTATGCTGAAAATAGATAATGAAGCTGCAAGGTCAGGGAGCTACTAGAAGATATATATGCTATCTTTCCCATTACAGAAATACTATGTGCCCTTTATAGTACAATAACATCTACTGAAAAATGTTGTATTAAAAATGCAGGGTTCATGGAACTAGTTCCAAGCCATTCATATATGTATATGTATATGTATATATTATATAGCTCTGTGTTCTAACATGTCCTGGATGCATGCCAATATATTGCATAGTTGATAAGTGGTGAGCAACAATAGGTTGTCTTGCAAGGTTGCCTCTAAATCAGAAATCTAAATCTACACTATTGTAAAATTACCCCTGCCATTTTTGATGTGTGTGTGACATCATACATAAGAGGATGGGATAATAATAATAATAATAATAATAATAATAATAATAATAATAATAATAATAATAATAATAATAATAATAATAATAATAATAATAATAATAATAATAATAACAACAATAATAATAATAAAAAGTTGGAAGGGACCTTTGAGATCTTCTAGACCAATCCCCTGATCAGACAGGAAAGCCTATACCATTTCAGATACATTATTTTGTTTGTTTGTTAGATTTTTATACTGCCTTTATTATAAATAGCTCAATCTGGTGGTTTTCTTTGACTCATAGTTCCTGCTCAAGGAATAGATGGTAGCTGTGGCATACAGATATATCTATTGGGTTTGAAACAGTTGTGTGTGCCATTAAAAACAGGCTTTAGGAAAAAATTGACATAGGGGGAAAAAAGGAATAAAAGAAAGAATGATTGTTTAAAAGGGGAAGTTATGAGCCCTGTAAAAAAATAGAAAACAGATGACTATTCCAACAGAATGAATGAAAAGCCAAAATAAGGAAGTAGAATGAGATAGAAGCTTTTGCCATAGAAATGCATGGAATTATACTAATGGGAGATGTGAAGAAAAATGCTTGGTAGAATGAAAGAACTGTGGACAAGGAAAAATGTGTTAAGAGCATCATTGTGGAAAAAAATGAGGATTAGAAAAAAGATGTGAAATTTACATACAAATTGCAGGTACCCAAGGAATTGTTAGGCTGAGAAGAAGCAGAGAAGAACAGAGCAGTTTAGATAGAAATTACAATATTTGTTTTGGAAATGGTGAAAAGGGCTAGACAAGGAGTTTTTATTGGAGTGAACTGAATTAAAAATAAAAGCGGTCGGATAATTTGAGTTAAAATTCAATTAATTGAAGGCATCCTATAAGGAATGTTTTAGGATTGTTTATTTTTTAAAAAACAAGTTTTATTAATTTTCCAGTTTTACAAAAATCCAAATATTAAGGAAGCAGCATGGTGATTGGGTAATCCATCGTCCAATAACAAGATCTTTCGTACATAGGTTGGGTTACATCATCAAAAATTTCCTCTCTGTTTCCCTTAGTTATTTTATCACATTCAAATTAATACATTGCTAATTATAACTCAATCAATTAAAACATTTATCAGTATATTTTAACTTATACGTGTCCATGTCCTGTATTTAAATTTTACCTAATTTCGATTACAGTATTCCAATTAGCTTAATATTCATAATATTTAGATTTCGGGTAGCCCAAAGTTCCCTTATTTCATTACAAAATAATTGTCATATCTAAGATACACATATTGTTTACTCGAATAAATTCTTACTCTATTTCACAAATATATTCTGTTTCTCATCCTAGTACTTTGTCACTTACTAATAAAATATCCTTTATTGCCTTGATCCAACTTCTAAATTATAATTCAGAACTGTTATTCTAATAGCTATTTTTTATTTCCCTTATAAGTCTAAGTCCTAAATATTAAGTCAGTTAATATCTTTTTAAAATCTCCTTACCTTGTTAAGTGAGATTTTAAGCTCTTCCATTATAAGTCACACACACACACACAGAAACAACCCATTTTTTAAGTCTAACTCTAGCTTTCTTTTTGTGCCAAGCAGGCTTCCATAACAGTGCCTTTAAATCATCAGATAGATCTGCCTTCATTCCTACACATGATATTTGAATCAGGGGAGACCATCCAGTGATCAATTTTTCAAAGGAGCTGGCCCCTTTGTAATCATTGGGTTGTTGGCCTGGTAGTTCAAATCTCCATGTTTGGCTTGGTATATTTGTCATCAGTTCAGTCTGATCTTCTTCTTCTTCCGGTTTCATCTGGCTTAAGTAAGGAGTCATGTTCAATGTTGTAATTGTTGTTTGGTTGTCTAAGTTGTCTAGGTTCTCGATGTGTTGTGCATATTGGTCTTCAGCACCTTCCAACTTAATGTTGCTTTCTTCAGTTTCTGTTGCTTTTTGAGTTGCAGATTTTTTAGTTGAGATCAAGGTTTGACTATCAAAGTTTTCAGTAGATTGTACCTGGTATTCTTTAAAATCCACTTTGATATTAATTTCTTTCTCTTCTGTTGCTTTTTGGATTGTAAGTTCATCAGTTGAAGTCTGGGCTGCATTTTGTAAATTTAGGGTGGCACCTTTATCTTTCAGTCTGGAGTTCATTAGCTCAATAGCCTCAAGGATTTTTTCAAGTATAAGTTTGTAGTTGAGTTGTGGGTAGTATTCCTCCATTTCTGTGGTGTTTACAGATAGTCCTTTAGTGGAGGCTATTTTTGATAAAAGTCAGTAAATATCCACCTCCACTATAAAGAGTTATTTTCACCACCCAGCTGTTCCAAATTCTTATCTTTTTTGATAGTGCCAAGGACAAATCTTAGTCTCACAGGTCTCACAGACAAAAAGAAATACACTTGCTATACCAGGTTTCACCACAAGATGTCCCCAATAGCATGTAAAGTCTTTTTCCAAACTCAAGTGAGGCTTTTATCCAGTTTAAAAAAGGTTTTCTTTCCAACTTAACAGATAGATAAGGTAATAGGTCCCCGTAGAAACAGGAACTTTTGGGGGCCCCAAATATCCAAAAGTTTTAAGTCCAGTTATTTAGATGTTTAGATTAGTTGTTCTTTTTTTTCCAAAGCTTTATATTCCCAAAGTAGGCAGACGCCGCCCAGTTAAAAGGGGGGAAGAAATTTTTAAAAGGCTTTTACAGGAAAATAATTGGGATACAGGAAAGGTAAGGTAAGGTCTCACCCAATTCCTCCGCGGTGCTTTCGTTGTGCTTGGTGGTGCTTTTGGCTTTTGGCTGGTACGGCTTAATGATCAGCCATGTTGATGGCCGATCTTTTCTTCGTCGGCCCAAAGGAGCTGCCTCGGATCAAACGGAAGGGCTGCCGCCCTTCTGCGATCTATCGAGGGTCCTCCTCACAGTGGTCGCCCCTCCAGGGTGACTTTCGACCCTTTTCAGGGTCTTCCGACAAAGGGAAACCGGACAGCGGAGAGAGCGCTTTCCCTGCGCATCCGCCGGTGCCACGATCGCAAACTGGAAGCCAGGAACGTTTTAGGATTTGTAAAGGAGTGATGGTGTTGTGCTGAAGAGTCCAATTAAAATGAAACCTTTAAACTTTCATGTCCAAATACAAATTGATGAAAAGAAAGTCACAAATGTTATAATGTTGAAAAATAGGAGGGCTGAAGATATAAATAGTGTTATTGGACAAATGTTAAAATATGGATGTTATTTACTTGTGAAATCACTGTTTAAGGTATGTAAGCAAATCGTAGTTGTTCCCAACAATTAGAAAAATATACCAAGAAAGGGGTATCAGGAAGAAAAGACAATAGTAATTTGTGAAGTATGCCTAGAAATGTGTTTGGCAAAATTCTAATTATAAAGATGCAGGTAGTGACGAGAAACATTTGCACAATTGTTTTATGCTAATTATGGGCTACGCAGACTAGATTTTTGTTCCTTAGCAGGTCATTGAGAAATAAATGAATGTGAAAAGATTTATTCTATATTTTTAATTTTTTACAACCTAAGTGTGCCTGGATCCTACCTATGAGAATTTTACTAAAGTATTTTTGTCCTTTGGAGAAGAAAAATATTTTTTTTACTGTCAAAGTGAATAAGAATTGCAAAAGAAGTGTAGTTAAAGTGATCAGAACAATGCTATTAGAAAATGAAAAAGAAAGAAGTTTTTATAGGTTTCCATTAATTATTGCAATCCTCAGAGAGCTGATCTTTTAAAAAAGAGAAAAGAAATACAGAAACAGCTGGTGATAATTATTGCAGATATGGATTATGAATTGATAGACTGTATGTTCTAACATAGAGTTTTTGTTGAGTTCCAATGAGTGAAATATTGAAAGCCAAAACAGAGAGGAAAAACCTCAAAAGTAGGACGGGTTTAAATGCCACAAAACATAAAGTTTAATATATGAAGTTCCCCCTTTCTTAAATTCTTTTCTACATAGAGTGTCAGTAAACTCTTAATATTTGCCAGATGTTGTTCTTGTTCTCCTTAGTGACTATCCCACTTGATGGCAGGGTCTGCTTGCTTTTACTCTGGTGTTTGCCTAATTTTTATAGGGCCTCTCTCAATGCAGTTCTTAATATTTGCAATATATAAATAGAAGAGATATTTGTAGCTCGAGGTTGAACTGTAGGATCCTTGATGCTCTCTGAATTTGGTGGGGTTTTTTCAGACGTTTTGTTACCAAACTAAGTAAATTCATCAGTGTACTAATTATCTAGTTTGATAAAGAAATGTCTGCAAGAAAACCACTAATCTCAGAGAGTAACAAGGTCCCCACATATTTGCAATATACTTGACATAATTTGGGAGCACAGAGATGGTTTCCTCTGAATTGCCACTGAAATATCTAAGATGACCTGGTTCATTCACTAAAAATGAAATATTATATTGCTAAGGATTTGAAGGAATACTTTGTTTAGATCACAATACATATTTAGAACATCACTATTATGATCAAAATAATGTTCATGCAGCTAGGTTCTCCAGAACTCTTCAGAATAAAAGTAAATGAGACTTATAGAAAAATTAAATCTTGTATGGTGTTTTCTGCTATCTTGATTAGTACTGATATAGTATATTGATAAGTATAAATCACCAGGACCCGGCAGATTACATCCCAGAGATCTGAAGGAGCTGGCAGATGTTATCTCAGAACCATCTTTCATAAATCCTGGAGCACTGGGGAAGTACCTGAGGATTGGAAAAGGGCTGATGTGGTTCCCATCTTCAAGAAAGGGATAAAACGGACCCAAGAAACTACAGACCAATCAGTTTAACATCAATACCTGGGAAGATCCTAGAAAAGATAATCAAACAACAGATCTGCGAACAACTAGAAGCAAACAAAGTTATAACTAGTAGCCAGCACGGGTTTGTTAAAAACAGATCATGCCAAACCAATCTTATTTCATTCTTCGATAAAGTGACTAAATAAAATGCTGTGGATGTAGTATACTTAGATTTCAGTAAGGCATTTGATAAAGTAGGCCACAACCTACTTAGTAAGCTATAAAAAGGTGGAATAGACAACATCATCACCAGATGGATCTGTAGCTGGCTGGCAAACTGTACTCAATGAGTAGTCCTCAATGGCATCTATATCCACATGTAGAGAAGTAAGCAGTGGGGTACTACAAGGTTCTGTCTTAGGCCCAGTACTCTTCAATATCTTCATAAATGACTTAGATGAGGGAATTGAAGGAGAACTCATCAAATTTGCAGATGACATCAAACTGACAGGAGTAGCCAACATCCCAGAAGACAAACTCAGGATCCAAAAAGATCTTGACAAACTTGAACAATGGGCCCTATCCAACAAAATGAGTTTCAATGTGGAGAAAAGCAAACTTTTACATTTAGGCAGGAAAAATCAAAGGTACAAGTACAGATTGGGTGAGACCTGGCTTAAAAACAGAAACTGTGAGAGGGACCTTGGAGTCCTAGCAGATGATTACTTGACTATGAGCCAGCAGTGTGCAGCAGCAGCCAAAAAAGCTAATACAATCCTAGGTTGTATAAACAGAGGCATAGAATCAAGATCACACGAAGTATTAGTATCACTTTATAAAACCCTAGTAAGACCACATCTGGAATACTGCAGCCAATTTTGGTCACCATATCACAAAAAAGATGTTGAGAGTTTGGAAAAAATTCAGAGAAGAGCAACTAAGAAGATCAAAAGCCTGGAGACTAAAACATACGAAGAACAGCTGCAGGACTTGGGTTTGGCTAGTCTAAAGAAAAGAAGAAATAGGGGAGACAGGATAGTAGTATTCCAGTATTTGAGGGGCTGCCACAAAGAAGAGGGGGTCACATTATTTACCAAAGCACCAGAGGAAAGGACGAGAAACAATGGTTGGAAACTGATCAAAGAGAGAAGCAACCTGGAATTAAGGAGAAACTTCCTGACAGTGAGGACAATTAACCAGTGGAACAGCTTACCTCCAAAAATTGTGGGCGTTCCATCACTGGAGATTTTTAAGAAGAGGCTAGCTAGACAGTCACCTGTCTGAGATGATATAAGTTCTCCTGCTTGAGCAGAGGGCTGGACTAGAAGACCTCCAAGGTCCTTCTCTTCTCTTCTCTTCTCTTCTCTTCTCTTCTCTTCTCTTCTCTTCTATTCTATTCTATTCTATTCTATTCTATTCTATTCTATTCTATTCTATTCTATTCTCGTATGGAGTTTGTTTCTATTTTTCCCATGGACAAATGTGGTATATCTTGTTTGCTTGCTGCCAATCTAGACCAACTTCTCTCATTTTTCTAGAGAATACAATTGCATTTTGCTAACTCCATGAATTTAGAAACATCTCAAAAGCTTTTCCATTTTATGAACTGATTCTCACCTTAATAAAGAACCTCTTCTACATACCAGAAAAACATATCCCAAAAATTGAAAATCTAAATAATACTATAAATAAAAGTGACCTTTTCTTTAAAACCACAATATAAATGATTTAGAAATACAATCCTCTTTAAAACATCTTTTTCTGTTCTTTAAAATCTATTTCTAAATTCTAAGAGTTTCAAGAGAGGAAAGAGAAGAGTATATTGATATTTGCTTTTATCAGCTACTGTCTCCTTTGATGATATCTCTTTTAATATGCATCCCCAAATAATATGGTATAAATCAAAATGGAAATATCACTGGAAAAATACAGTAGTGCACCTGTTATTTCAGAATATTAATAATTCACTACTTTGAATACACTAGATTTTTGAATACACTGCAAAAACACAATTTACTAGTGATGAATTGTAATTTGAATGCTGTAAATAAACTAAATGTGTGCATTAGTTGTAAGTATTTTTACATAAGATATATATTTGTGAATATAATTTTTACATTAAAATGGGCAATATAGCAGATTGAATGTCATTTACATGCATCAATCTTTTTCAACATGTATGCTACATATATATTAAAATGGGCAGTTTATACTGCAAAATTCCATCCACTGTCTTGAGATGTTGGCCCCACTCTGCAGATACTCAAATGATACTCAAATACAGCTGCTTAAGGAGACTTAGTTATTTTAACAAACTTTATGTAGGTATAGCTACTCTCTCTACTTTTTTTTTTCATCTTTTCAAACCTCCACTATCCTAGTAATTTAGTCTTTGTTACAAAGAGCCACTTTGCATTATTGGTCATACATGCACCCAAAGTTAATTGCGCCCATCAGCAATCAAAAAGTTGCCCACCTAAGACTATTAAAAATGCTTTGTATCTCTCCTAATGATTACTGAGTGCCATCCAGAGTGCTTGTATCTTGTACTGAGCAAGTAAAACAGATTAGGGAATATGTTGTATATACCTTTTTATTTTTATTTATCATATTTAAGAAACACCCAAATCCCTTGCAGAGAGCCTTGGGGTAGTATGCAATAAATTATTGTATTTCTTACTTGCTGCCAAGCAAATAGAAAAGTGGATTTAGTACTGAGAATTTCTCAAATAGGAATTCTGGAAGACATCAGCATCTATGTCTAGATTAAGTCATGTTTAAGGGTCACAAAGACCATGATTTTTTAAAAATAAACCTATACTTTTATTGTCCCAAAGGTGCTTTTTCAAAAGGCAAGTGGACTTTGTTTTTCCTTGAAGACTTTTTGCTTCTCATCCAAGAAGCTTTCTCAGTTGGTGAACTGAAGAAGCTTCTTGGATGAGAAGCAAAACATCTTCAAGGAAAAGCAAAGTCCAGTTCTCTTTTGAAAAAGTACCTTTGGGACAACTATGATCTGGTTGACTGAGAATCTCCATAGACACTAAACTATTATTCCATTGCTACACCATTTCCCATGCAAACACATCTTGATGTGATCATAAAGAAATAATATACTAAAATTGAAATTAAAATTCAAAATTACAACACCACAAAAATACTCTTTAACCTTCCTCACAAATCCAACATGGATAGAAAAAAATGTCCCCATCCCATAAACTGTGATATCAGTTCCTATAACTCAGGGGTGTCAACCTGCCGGCCCGCGGGCCGGATGCATCATAGCGAAACCGTGCCCATCCCATTGCCGGCAATGTAAAAAAAGTCACAATACGTCGCGACACGTCATGTGATATTGCGAGTTTGACACCCCTGCTATAGCTGTTCAGAAGACTGGGTGCTGAACTGTAGCCCTTGAACCTTCAAACATTGTCCATTACTGTCCTATGTTCATTTTTTGAGGCCCTGTGTTATACTCAAATATATTCTGAGCCATTAATCAAACAAACCCTCTTGGGAATGCCTCATCCAGATATTCTGAGTGGGTTGTATTTTAATAGAATAAAATGGAAATGTTAATAAATGTTCTACCTTTCAATTGAGCTTGACACCCATCCAACTGAAATTAGCTCAATATGCTGATAACGGGATTTGCTTATTGAATATACAATTATTCCATATGTTTATAGTTCTGCATAAATTCTACTGAATTTATCACTACCATGATCTGGGTATTTACATGACCTGGATGCTTAGGAGTGAACAAATAAACTTAATCTTGTTCCTCCTTTTATAGGATAGTTAGTATTTACAACTAAGATCAGACCTTTTTATCTTTTAAGTGCTCAGCAGATTCAACACTCTTTTGGATGTTTATGTAGTTTTCCATATGGCCTCAACCTACGTAATCTGGGCAAGTCAGTGAAAGTAGGATTCACCATAAATAACTGATTGGGATAAGAGATAGCTTATGCCAGCGTTATGGAGGCTGAGGATTAGATTTTAGTGATTCACCAAAGACAGGATGAGAAAATCTAGCAATATCTTCACCAAGATAGTGTCTAAATATAAGCAACAGATATAAGATTAACTAAGTAACACTCTGTCATTTAATATTACAAATGGCAGGCACAATACCAAGCAACCATTGTTAGCTCTCACCAGATTTATGTATTAAAAACCAAAGTATATGCATCTCATATCCATATCCATACACAAACACAGTGAGAAGACCTATTTCTCATGAGAAATTATGCTGGGAAAGATGAAATGTGGAAAGAAAGATAAAAAGAGGACTAACAGCAGCAAGGTGGATCTACTGAATTGCAATGGTAAAGGATGTAGAGAGTAAGAAAGATAACCTTGATGGAGGTATGCAGCATCTGCTGCCTAGGCAAAACGGGTGGGGGGTGAAACATTGTTTAAATCCAGAATGAGAAAACATCCAGAAAGAATTCTGGCAGACACTTCTTTAATGCACTAAACTATAAGGAAAGAAGGTACAGCACAATCAATTTGTAAGTTTCCAGTTGTATAACCAATCTCAATACAAGTAGCATTAGCTTTCCTGTTGATCTCCTCATCTGTTCTGCCTAGTAGGATCGACAACATGGTTGGAAAACCTAAAGAACCAGGTTAGAGACATATCATTATAGAGAAAGGCTATGTACACATTTGCTAAGAGCTGACACCGAGTCATAAAGAGTTGACAAGTTTATTTTAGGCTTTGAGTAACTCTCTCCAAAAGGGAGAGAGCTAGTCAAGCAGATAATAATAATAATAATAATAATAATAATAATAATAATAATAATAATAATAATAATAATAATAATAATAATAATAATAATAATAATAATAATAATAATAATAATAATAATAATAATAATAAAGTTGGAAGGGACCTTGGAGGTCATCGAGTCCAACCCCCTGCCTCAGGCAGGAAACCCTATACCATTTCAGACAAATGGCTGTCCAGTCTCTTCTTAAAAACTTCCAGTGTTGGAGCATTCACCGCTTCTGGAGGCAGGTTGTTCCACTGGTTAATTGTTCTAACTGTCAGGAAGTTTCTCCTTAGTTCCAGGTTGCTTCTCTCCTTGATTAGTTTCCATCCATCTTCTTGATAAGGAACCAATAATCCACTGCCAGTGGTAGGTAGTAGGATGGTAACACTCATGGTCTTATTAGTCACAGGAACTGTGATACTAGGTGAGTTGATAGGGTAGGTAAAAGTTGACTCACCAGTTACTCTGAAGTTTCTACATCCAAATGTGATATCCCTCCATGAAGCAGTAGTTTAAAAGTCTCGGCTTCTCAGTCTGTACGTAAGGATCTTTCCCTTACTCCCACACTACTCAACTAGTACTAGCCAACAGCAGCATAGTTGGAATTGATGCCTGCTATTTTAGTGACTAACATAGTTTCCCAAACTTAGAGAAAAACATTATCAGAAAGAACAATCAAATTGCTGGATATGGGAATCAACAAACGGGGAGTTTCGTCTTGCACTTGAGAGAAAACAAGTTTTTTTAATTCAAATAGTTGTAATTGTGCTGCAATTTAAACTGATTGTTTTAATTAATTTTATGCTTCTTTACATAATTTAACTATTTTACCAGTCTGATTTATGCTGATATATAGACAGGCACAAAGGCATATACCCCTCATGATCCAGACACACAACGCACCATAATTTGGCTGTATTTTCTTGGGAAACACTGTTTGAAAGATTATATTTCAATTTCATAAATAAGCAAGCTACAACAAATATATAAAGATGAAATCACATTCTTTTTCTTCTCAATTTTGGATGAGTTGTCCGATGTTGTCTGCCTGTAAAGAGAAAGCATTATCTCTTGAAGATGTTCCTTTTTTAGAAATGCAAAAAAAAAAAAAAACCTGCCCATTCACTTCAACTAAATACCCATCTATTCTGACAGGGACTGTAGGAGCAAGAAACCCCAAAAGCAAATCTGAAATAACTGATATTCACTGATAAAGGGTACATGTAATGGTATGTGGGAATGACTTTGGGAGACCAGGCCTAGAGATGCTACCTAGGGAACAGTCAGATAAGAGACAGCATAGTCTGGAGCTGAATACTGATTTGGGCAAGAAGCTCAGAAGAGACTCTCCCTAATTTTTCATGGTGTAAAGGAGACAAAAGGAGTGTTATGTACTGAGCTTAATTGGGAACAGGTGCAGGGAGCTGCACCGGAACAGTCAGCAGACCACGTGGCCTGCTGGGTCAGACTTGCTGTTTGCAAGGAATGACTAGCATGCAATTGAGCGGGAAAATACGTTGCAATGATTGGCTGGCGACGCCCCAGGCTGAATGTATAAAAAGTGGTGGAGCCATTTTGTTCTGTTTAGCTGTGAATAAAGAAGTACCTGTTGTGAGTCCTGCCTCTTCAATGCCTACCAACGCAAGAAACAGAACAAGGAGAATTATATTTTCAGATTTTCAAGATTCTGTTAATGTAGTCTTATATGTGAGAATTACTCTAAATAATATTTGGTTTGATACAATCATAAGCATATAAAAGGCTACCTTTTACTAAACCAAATTGGAGATCTAGTTAGTTTATTATTTTCTTCTCTAAGAAAAAACCATATATTTGTCAGCTTGTGTGTGTATGTGTATGAGAGAGAGAGAGAGAGAGAGAGAGAAGCACTTTTGGTAGAGGAAGTCAATAAGACCATTAGAATTGATTTGAAGCTGCCAAACAGCTTATCAACTAAAAATAACATTTTTGGGAGAATTATTCCTGGAAATTGAGAATAATTCCTGGAATTGTTTTTGAAAAACAACTGCTTCATGATAGAAGTAGATTCTTAGGCACAAAAGGTGTCATCTATAACTAAGTGAACCCTTTAATTTAATCCATCAGACCAGCGTTGCCAACAAGATTGATGTAATCTCTAGGATTACATACTGGATTCTAGCTTTATCTGGAAATCCTAGGGACTGAAACTTTAGGATTCTAAGCATGTCCTTCAGAACAGCTCTTTCCTCTTCAGAGAAGATAATAAACCTAAGATGTAGATGAAGGATTCCTTCCTTCCTCATTTTACTGAGGAACCAGGTGCACTGTCGAATGTTGTTACAAATTCTGGCCATGTAATAAAGCTATCTAAGCTTCTTGTTCTGTTGTATGTCAGTGTAATACATTATAATTAATTCTTAACCTTGTTGATGGTTGCTGCAGAAATTATTTGTGAAACAGACAGTCCCTAAGCACACAGGGTGGCACAGAGCTTGACTGGGAATAAATCACTGACAAGGAAGCAATATAATAATTTGTAACAAAAACAATTAACAGTCTTAAATGTTAATTATGCAGTTTTCAGCAGCCCTTCCAGTTGTTCACAAAGTCCACGTATATGGGAAAATGATACCACCTACATGTCGTAAGGCAAATAAAATTTTGAGCTTTGTACTACTGCATTATGTGGGCTGCATATAACCTATCTTTTTGTAGTAGCTGTTTAATAACACTTGATAAACAAACTTAATGTATTTTAATGGACTAAATGAATGTGAAGTCTACAGTGAGAAATGGATCTTGCCAAATCATTGTAGCAAAATTCAGGATATTTTGAGGATAATGACAAGAATAATGATTCACAAACATTTGCATTTTATATTTATTTATAAGGACTGAATAAATAGTGTCTCCAATGTCACCAATAGATGGCAATCATAATGCACTAGAAAAGGGGTTCCCCAACCCCTGGACTGCAGCCTACTACTTGGCCATGGCCTGTTCAGAACCAGGCCGGCATGCATGCGCACAGCGCAACTTGTGCAAGCAGCAGGCCGGTGCACACATGCACAATTCGACTTACATAAGTGGTAAGCCGGTTCCCTTCTTCCCTCCCCCACTGGGCCTCCAAGCTATAAAGGTTGAGTACCACAGCACTAGAAGATCTGACATGTTCTTAGCAACTTTTTTTTTTTTTTTTCATTTTAGCTGATGAGAAGTTGTGGTGAAAAAGATTGTGTTGCCATTCTTTCTGAAGTGGAAATCTTTGATGAGTTCTCATTGGTGCACTTTAAGTAGCACGCCATGATTGAATGTTTAACTGCATTTTTATGCATTTCATGTCCTTTCTTCTCTGCTGATTTTTCCCAATTACTATTTTTCAGATCAGCATATAGGAAAAGGTTAAATGTGTGTTTTAGGACAGGACCTCTTGTTAATTTACTGAAATTACTGGTCATTTTTGGCTTAGAAAGGAAATGACACTTGAAATATTTGATAAATCAAATTAACTAGTTAAAAATATTATCTTTTTCTAAAGAATACTGTCAAAGCAAAACTGAAAGGTTTTTTTGTATTTATTCATTAAATGAAGATTGTGCCTTTAACAAGGCATGAATTGTCTGTATAATCTTGTTTAAACTACTATGATTTATAACTGTTAGCAGCATAAGATTAATCATTGTTGTTTATTTAAAATTTATTTGTATTGTAGGGGTCCTTGGTGTTCTCTCAGCTTGGTTGCTTTCTTGGAGATGTTTCATTACTCAACTATGTAACATCTTCAGTGCTAGAAGGAAGGGGGTTTCCCTCTGTTTAAATATAGTTGCTTGCCCTATCAGTGTTGGTGGGAGACTTGTTTTATTCTTGGTAGTTCTTTGAATTGGTTCTTGTTTGTCTGAGTTGGTATTCCTTGATTGGGGTATACTATAGTTAGCATATTTTGGATACAATATATAAGGACTCAGTTTCCTTGAGAAGGCCATATTGCTGACAAAGGTAGAAGAAAAGAGGACAGGGTGATCAGCAGCACAGGGGATTAATTACAGCAGAAAAGCCAGGCTAAGGAAACTTCATTCTATAGATAGTCTATCCATGTGTCACTAAGAGTTGACATCAACTTGATGGACCACAATCAATCAGTCAGTTTCAAGATTACAAACAGAATGAACAGGCACCTACCTTCATGGAGTTTACCATCCCTATATGTAAAATGCAAGCAAACACCTATTGCAAGACATTTCATGTTTTGTGAATGAGAATACGGTGTCGTTATTATTATCAAGTAGTTCAGACTGAGGTCATCTTGGTTTTCCATCAAGCAAGACTGAACACAGAATTAGGAGCATTCGCACTCATTCAAGCTGAAATCAGCGTGTTTACTCTCTTTAGCTCATAGCGTCAAACAAAGTGGCAGGTTGGAGGAGGAGAAGAAGAAAAAGAATGAGGTGAATGAAAGTTTATCCCAGAGGGATGAATACTCTAGTGTTATATTATTTACCAAATTGTGAACAAGGAAAAGCAATTACAGCAGAAGGCAGGGAATAAAAGAATGGAATCCAATAAGCTGTCATGTCATTGTACTAAATTGGTACTGAAGGTCAGACATTTAAAAAATGACATTGCTTTTTTACATTGCTTTACATTGCTAAAGTATGGGTGACCCACAGACCAAAAATTGGCCTAAATGGGATAGAATCAGTGGTGGGATTCAGCCGGTTCGCACCACTTTGGCAGAACCGGTAGCTAATTTTTTGTTGCCCAGGCCCAGAATGGACTTCCGGAAGCGGAATCCATACAGAGAACTGTTTGTTCACATATTTGAATCCCACCACTGGATAGAACATAAATATATAGAATCCATAATGATTTTTAAATAGGAAAGAAATCTGAGCTAAAGAGTCATGAATATATTTTTTGCACCCTTAAAAAATAGACCAACTTGAAACAAGTGCATTGTCTCATATAATAAAGGATAACATGGAATCTAATAATATTTATAAAGTAACATTTAGCTGCATATTTCCAGATTTATTTTGCTAAAATAGAATCAAAATAATTAATTCATTAACTTTTACATGGATAAAATTATGGAGGAAAGGGGTTAGACTGGAAGTCTAAATATGTTGTGTTTTCAAGGGTACTTCATAGAATGTGTTGTGCACTTTTTTTAACTGTACTATCTTTACCCTATTCCATTTTCAGAAAGATATAGAAGGGGAAATCATGGGAGCAAAAATAAGAGATTTTATGGAAGTCTATAGTTTCTAATTAAATCTTGAAATAATGCTAACATGAATTTTCAGATTATTAATTTGAAATAATATAGCAATAAGGTTGCAAAGGGCGATCACATAACCCCTGCAACCATCACAAATACATGCCAGTTGCCAAGCATCCAAATTTTGATCATGTGGCCATGGGGATGCTGCAATGGTCATAAGTGGAAGGCTTTTTTCAGTGGTGTAATTTTGTACAGTCACTATACGAATAGTTGTACGTTGTGGACTACCTGTATTAAAAGTACTGACATATCCATTTATTTATTTATTTTGTTTCCCGCCTTTATTATTTTTTACAAGCAACTCAAGGTAGTGAAATATCCAACACACTTTCATCCTCCTATTTTCCTCACAATAACAACCCTGTGAGGTTAGTTGGGCTAAGAGAGAATGACTGGCCCAAGGTCACCCAGGGGGCTTTCATGGCTAAAGCGGGACTAGAACTCACATTTTCCTGGTTTCTAGCTTAGATCAAACTGGCTCTCATTTATGCAATATAATGTTTCCTGTATAAGACCTGTTTGTTGGTGGACCCCTCATTTTGTAGCCTGGTTCTCCTACCCTTCTGACATTTTGGAAGCCATTTAAGACCATTCTTTTTTAGCAGCCCTTTAGTCCAGAATGAAGATTTTAAGTGCTATTTTGTTGGTGATGCTTGTTTTAATTGTTCTTATTACTTCTACACAGCCCAGAGTCATAGTGACTAGGGAAGTTAATGAGTATTGCAGAATAAATAACTAAATTAAATTAATTAAATACCTATATATAAAATATGTTTTTAGCACAAGGAATATGCACATCGTGGCATTGGTATAGGAGTTTCCTTGAAAGCAAGTACTTATATCACGTTATTTAAAATGAATTTACAGGATATTGAATAAATTAGTTTGGGAAGACCATCCGTCCAAAATATGAAAGATTTGTTATATATTGAGCTATGTGCCTAGTTTTGCCTTGGGGTATTTACTTTAGCTTCAGTTCCTATATGGAATAAAGAAGTGACTTACTCTTTGCCTCAACTTAAGAAGCATAATTTGATCACAATGCAATATTTGCAAGTGAGCTTTTGAGGGAATCACTTAATGCTTCAAACATTGGGTTGCACAATGGAGTATACAAACACTTCATTTTTCTTTACCTCTCTTTTGTCCCATGTCTTTTTAAAGTGAACACATTAAAAAAAACTGCATCCATTTTCAACTTTCATTCTTATTTTTTTTGTTTTTGTTTTTGATACTTTTCCTAATAAGTGCAGTCTATAATTAAAATTGAGACAAAAAAATGTCCCAATTTAATTTATTGTTATGGTCAAAAGACCAGCAAACAAAACCCCTGTCAAACCGGCAAAATAAAAGAACATGTATATATTTTCATAATCTAAAATGGAAGTTAAAAGGGGATGTAAAACTTTATTTAAAAATTTGGCACTTTAAATCTAAACGGCAACCTATTAACCAAATTATAGTACAAGACTTTGCCATGTTCCTAGAAATGTTCACTTTTGTTGCTAGGGAATAAGACATATAAATAAGAAATATATGAAAAACATCATTAAATGTGTTTATTTCCATAAATATCTTTAAAAAAATAGAAAATATGACATGATTCACCATTTCCACCTCACCAGTCATGGAAAAAACAGAAACATTGCTTAAATGGTTTTCTTTGATATTAGCAGTGAAGGCAGAACATTAAATTATGCTTGCATAAAAACCTTATAATATTTCAACATTATGATCTGGGAAAGGTAAATGATAGAGACAGTTATTAACAACCAATACTACTTACAAATGACTGGAAACTGGATTCCTGTACCAGATCTGACTCCAAGATACACTGTTTGACTGTTTTGATGGCATTTTTTAACCTTAAGGCAGTAATAAAAGCTGAAGTAAAACTGCTGTTTTTTTCCCTCCGTGGTTCTCTTCCACATGGACCTAAATTGTTCATCTAAAATGAAAAAAGGTCAAACTGGCTGGTATAAAGAACAAATTTATAATTTGTAAAGTCAGTGAAGAATCCAGATTGACTTAACAGCCATGTTAGTAACTTATCAATTGATTCACTTAACAGTGAACAACTGTGGTAAGAAAGGTTGTAAAATGGAGCAAAATTCACTTAACAACTGTCTCACTTAGCAACAGAAAGTTTGAGCTCAATTGAGGTTGTGAGTTGAGGATTACTTGTGTACATTTCTTTCATTGAACTTTTTGTCAGAAACAGTAGATTTTTTTGCACAGTGTACGGACTCCCCCCATCAAATAAAAAATAAAATAAAAATAAAACAAAAAGATGCATTAGCACATTTTTTTCCCTTAGTGCTGGAGATGTTGCCACCTATGTTTTGGCAGTCAGCTTTTATGGATCTAACACGCCTGGCTTTTTATTGTTAAAATAAAATGGTGCCTTAAATATAAATTATTTTGGGTGGGATGAATTAAATTAAGCTACAACAGGGGGTGAGCAAGTCAAAATAAACAAGATTCAGAAAATAGAAATAGGTAGGGTCTTTTAAAAGTGGCCAAGCCATCTTAGCATCTTATTTTCTCTCATGCCACATTTAAATTTATCTTTCACTAACCTATTACATTTCACTGTTAACTTTCCCAGTAAATTATAGTAGTTTCAGTTTGTATTTTAGAAAAAAAATTCTCATGTGTATAGTAGTAGCAGTAGTAGTAGTAGTAATAATAATAATAATAATAATAATAATAATAATAATAATAATAATAATAATAATAATAATAATAATATTTGACAAATTCGCCATTAGTCAATTGCAAAAGGCAGCCTTACTAGGAACTGCTTCCATCCTATGACGATATCTGTAATACCATCAAACATCCACATCTGCCTATCCCAGGTCCTTGGTAAGGACTCGATAGGTAGACAAAAATGCCAAATCCAGTCTGAACATCTGGCTGACTGAGCGATGATGATTAATAATAATAATAATAATAATAATAATAATAATAATAATAATAATAATAATAATAATAATAATAATAATAATAATAATAATAATAATAATAATAATAATAATAATAATAATAATAATAATAATAGTAGTAGTAGTAGTAGTACCCTCTTTTATTTTATTTTTTGCAATGGGCTTGGTTCTTTTTACTGTGGATATGTTCAGGAAGGAAGCTTGGAGGTCATCTAATCCAACCCTCTGATATTTAAGTGATTGTCCACTAGGACTCCGAGATCCCTCTCACAGTTACTACTATTGAGCAAGGTACCACTTTGCTCAATATTATACATTTTACATATACATATAATACCTTTTATAGATTTGAGAATATTACAAGTTAAATTAAAAGAGGGTGTAGTCGCCTAACGATTAAGATGCTTGGCATGTCGACTGGAAGGTTGGCAGTTTGAGACTCGAGTACCATGTAACAGGGTGAGCTCTCGTTCTTGGCCCAGCTCTTGCCAACCAAACAGTTTGAAAGCATTCAAATGCAAGCAGATAAATAGGTACCACTTTCGTGGGAAGGTAACAGCATTCTGTCCACCTCGGCATATAGGTATGCTGGTCACATGACCATAGAAGTGTCTTTGGACAATGCTGGCTCCCTCAGTTAGGAAATGGAGATGAGACTGCCCGCTAGAGTCAGATATGACTGGACAGGGAAAACCTTAGACCATTACCTTTGCATGTTAAATTAATTTTACCATAGGCTAAATTAAGGTAGCAAAATAAGTAAAGAGAGGATTGACCAATATGCTTTTTTTGTAATAAACTTATTACCTGGGTATTATTTTTATATGGTAACCCTTTCTGTGCAAATGCTGATAAATCTTCATATAATATGGTTTAAGTGTCCTTGTTACATTAGATCTTAGATTGGCTAATATTTAACAATTTCACTTCTCTGTTAATGCAACATTTTTTTTTTCCAGTGTACAAAATGTAAGCTCTTTAGCAGTGAATTGTAATTCAGAACTTGTTTAAGAACTGCAAAAGACGAAATTATTAGCAAAAGCACTGGGCTTCCCTAAGGCTGGTTTCCTGCTGTGTAGGGAATTATATTAATAAGTGTGAGAGAGGGGGTTTAAAAATAAAGCTTACCCCCTGGGACAAAATGAAGCACTAAGCTCAGTGTGAATTAAAGTTCTAAAATAAACTTAGCAAGATAGAGTTTTACATCATTTACTGGGCCAGCTAGCATGTTATGTTACAGAAGCTTTCAGGATGAAAAAGACCTCTCTTTAGGGATTCCATATATATGTAGTGTCAAACCGATAACCAGATTTCATATGAAAACTTTTTTCCCTTTGTCCCTTCCTTATTCTAACATAAAATTGGTTTGCCCCAAAGGTTAGTAAACTTAATATGAAGGGCAATTCCCTGAAGATCATCACAATAAAACATAAAAGATAATTTGCTTGATGATATTTGAAGGCAGAGGTCATTTTAATATGGTCTTGAATCCAGGTATTTATGGATGTGTATGTTTAGAAAAACCCGTCCTACAATAGCTGAGACAAGAAAACCCATGAGTATAGTGGCTAGATTTTGGGACAAGGAGCAATACATTTGAAGAGACTCAATAAATTTGTAAAAGCGCCTTTATCTCACGTCCCAATCCAATGCCATTCCCAGAACTACTGGTAAAGGTGGAATGGAAAGTCCCATAACTGATAGCAGTCCCATAACTGATAACTGACATGATAGCAGTGTTCCAATATTTAAGGAGTTGCCATAAAGAAGAGGGAGTCAATCTATTCTCCAAAG
The DNA here is from genome assembly GCA_023970755.1 of Azemiops feae. Taxonomy (NCBI): domain Eukaryota; kingdom Metazoa; phylum Chordata; class Lepidosauria; order Squamata; family Viperidae; genus Azemiops; species Azemiops feae. The sequence goes on along the minus strand of JALGBA010000118.1, from coordinate 1,026,104 downwards.
CATCTGAAGGCAGGAGAAGAAGCAATGGATGGAAACTAATCGAGAAGAGAAGCAACCTAGGACTAAGGAGAAATCTCCTGCCAGTTAGAACAATTAATCAGTGGAACAACTTGCTTCCAGAAATTGTGGGTGCTCCAACACTGGAAGTTTTTAAGAAGAGATTGGACAACCATTTGTCTGAAATGGTATAGGGTTTCCTGCCTGAGCAGGGGATTGGACTAGAAGACCTCCAAGGTCTCTTCCAGCTCTGTTATTCTATTATTCTGATGATATCCTGAGGATGTGCAGATAAAATGGAGTAATTATAAGGGCTTTTCAGTTCCTAGAATTGTTAAATAATGTACTGCAGGAAAGGACAATTGCTCAGTGGCACTCATTTGCTTCGCGTGCAGAGATCTCAGGTTTAGACTCCCAGGATCTCCGGGTTAAAATTCATGCTTGGAGAATCTCTCCTAGTTGGGACAAGCTGCATCCAGTTCAGTTTCATAGACATCCAACTTTCTCCCTACAAGTCCGGCTTTTCCTCTGGAATATCACTTTTTTTTCCACATGCCATTTTTCCAATCACCAATAATGTGATTTCTGAATGGAAACTCAACCATATATTTAAAACATGCATTGTGCAAAAAAGGAACTAAAACAGTTGTTTGCAGTTCCTCAGCACTAAGTATTATAATATAACTAAATTATATTAAAAGACAATCAAATAATGGCAGGAAGGAGAGAATCAAGGTTCATAGATTGTTTAATTGATTCTTCAGAACTAATTCACACACACACACACACACACACACACACACAGAGAGAGATGTTTAATACATACACAGACAGAGGCACACACACTACGTACAAAAATGTGCTGTACTTTGAAATAAACATAGATAATGATCAGAGAACAAAAGTAGATAAATTAAAGATTAAAGCTAATAATTAATATTGAATTCTTTTAAGGTTTCTGGCCCAGTTTATATCAGAGAGCTGCATATTCCTTGTAATGTAATAATCATATTTTAAAATATGTAATTCTATAAATCTAACAGATTGTTGCAATTGACCTAAATGCAGGTTATGGTAAATAAATAAACTGCAGACAAAATACTGCTATCTTATGCAGAGGGCCAGAAGGAACCATTTAAAGATGAATTATCCATTTATAGGTAAACATGGCAAAGGTGAACTTGCTTTTGACTGTTTTTGTCTCATTCAGGATAAAAACTAATTTCTATGTAACATTTTTACCATAACACTTACAGTCCAACTCTTATAACAGGGTTATTGTTGTGGAGAAAATAGGAGGCTGAGAATATTAGTTATGTTTGCCACCTTGAGTTATTTATAAAAATGAAATGAGATGAAGGAAGGAAGGAAGGAAGGAAGGAAGGAAGGAAGGAAGGAAGGAAGGAAGGAAGGAAGGAAGGAAGGAAGGAAGGAAGGAAGGAAGGAAGGAAGGAAGGAAATATTGGAATCTGATATGATTTGTCAAAACGATTCCTGTCATATCCTGACAATAGGGCTATCAGATCTGGATTGCCAAATTATCAACCAAAACATGGCAGCAAAGAGATAGACAAACCTATGCCACCACCTAGAGTAGCTCTTCTGAGTCTTGTGAGAAGAGAACATCATCTGCAAATCTTAAGTGATTTAAATAGGCACCATTGATTTTTATTCCATCTTTTTCCCAGTCTAGTTTGCAAAATATTTCTTCAAGGCAGGTTGAGAAAAGATAAGTGATATTGTATCACCTTGTCATATATCTCATTCTATGTTGATTTCCACTTCAAGATCATTAAGGCAAATTGTTGCCATTGTTTTTTCATATAATGATTGTAGTAAGTTTATGTAAGCAGTTGCCTTGATTGAGCAACACATTAATTATTGAATACTGAGTCAAATGCCTTTTTGTAATCAATGAAAGGCATGCACAGAGGCACGGTGTACTCATTGTGCCTTTCAATGACTTGCTGAACAACCTGGATGTGATGCATTGTGCTGTATCCACTTCTGAACCCTGCTTGCTCTTTTGGCTGTGCATAATTTAATGTTCTCAATATTCTTTTTACTATTATTTTGGTGAAAACTTTGTAGATGACTGAAAGAAGGCTTATTGGGCAATAGTTCTTTAAATCATCTTGGGCCCCTTTGTTGTGTATAAGAATCACTTCAGCATTTTTCCATGCTTTGAGTATTTTTTCTTCTCTGAGGCATCTCAGGTATAGTTTTGCTAGTAACTTGTATAAACAGTGACCACCAGCTTTCAGCATTTCAGCTGTAACACAGATTTCCTGAAGCTTTGCCATTTTTCATTGATTTTATGGCACTTGATACTTCCATCACTAGGATGTCTGGCATTTCCTCTTTCGTGGGTGTTGTTACTTTTGAATGATCTTGATCATAGAACTTTCCATTATTTCTAACATTTCCTGTCTTGTTCTACACACAGAGCCATCTTCACATTTTAATGCAAAAACCTTCTTTCCTGTATTTATAAACTTGCATTTTGCTCTATTGATCCCTTTGTTTTTCATTAAATGAATAGTTTTGTCAAAGAGTTTTGACTGTATCAAGTGTTTTTTCTGGTGGTGCTATAAATGTAGCAGTTTCAAGGATGTTTTTGACTATGTGTTCATTTTGGTCTGTAATGTTCATCTCTTCCAAATCTTGCAATAGAGCAAAGCAATTTGACAGATTAATCTCAAATCGCTGTTCTCCTCTAATAACTTATCCCTCTTTGTTTTTTTTCTGTGACATCTTTATCATTTTCATACATTCTTTTCTACAGTCTATCTTCACTTGAGCTCATACCATTCTATGGTCACTTCCAATGTTAAAACAATTGATGCCAGTACAATTGCAGAATATGGTTTTATCATTTGACCTGATGTAGTCAATTTCGCTTTTGTACCCAAATGGACTCTTCCATGTCCATTTTCTGCTAGTTTTTTTCTTGTAAAATGAGTTAATGATAAAAAGTTCATGTCCTTTAGCAAAATCTACTAGTCTGTCACCTCTATTATCTCATTCACCACTTCCATATGGATCATTTGCTTTTTCTCCAGATATTGTTCTTCTTTAAGCTACATACAGGGACTAAACGTAAAATGGATAAGTTGACTGGGAATGTCTTCTGCCTTTCACAAAAAACTTTACCTCATGAAGAGACCTCATGTTTGTTTGAAGCACTTCCTTTGGAGATGTCCAATGCCTTAACATCCTGTAGGCTAGCTAATGGTATATAGTTCACATCTTCATAGTTCAACATCAAGAGCTGAGATAAATTAGAAGAACATTTTTAATCCAAATTAAAGATGGAAATGTTAAATATGATGGGGATATAGGTGGGGGAAGAAACATGGTGTTCCTTTTTTAAAGGTATAGTTGTTTAAAGGCATAGTTGTTGTTTTTTTGCTTCCAACCTTTTTCTCCTTTTCTCCCCCAAGCTGTGTGATATTACTTAGTGAAGGACCTGCCATGTAGGAGGTGATAGGTGATGGACTCCCTGAGGAAAGACCAGAGGGAAGGAAGAAGCAGATGAAAGAGATTGATTCAGTATGACTTGCCTGTGAATAGGAAGTTCTTCTATTTTAGGGTTTTTTTTCCTGTCATGTAACAGTAATTTCTGATGGAAGAGAAAGTGGCTATAATGTTCAAGGACAGAAACAGGAAGAAAACTACCAGGAATCTGCTTCCAACTGTGCATCTTTTTATGGAACCACTTAGCAACTCACAACCTACATTTTGCTACCATTAAAGTAGAGAGATTTAATGTCTGCCCATCATTTTTCCAAATTTGTTACATTCTCTGGAGGGTGAACATAAAAAAAAATGTAACTTTTCTTTGGATTACAGTAACAGTTTTGAAGTTGAGCTGAGCTTCTAAGAATTGTGACCCTTAGCTGGCATTATGCAAAATCAGGTGCATAATGCAGCAGCAATGACAACCACCTCTCCCAAAGTTGTCAGAACCTCATGGTGGCTCAGTTGGACTCTAATGTAGTCCTTTGTAAAAGTAACATATTGGTTTAAATATTCCTATGCATGATCCAAGTCAATTAAAGCAAATCATCTTCTGTTGGAAAGCACTTATTGTAGTGAAGTTTTCCAGTAATGAAAAGCATTTAACATTTCCAGTGACCCTACTTGCTCACTTTCCCACTTAACAGAGATTCATTGTTTATCTGGTAAACCAAAGAGAGAGCCCAAATTTAGGATGAAATAGTGGGTAATTCTGAGCAAATTCTTTATGAGAAGAAATCTTGCAGTCGAATGCATTTGAATGAAAAGAAGAATAGCTCTGTAAACAAAGAGCTATTAGTTACTTTAGAAACATCCAACTTCAATTTTAGGAAAAGATATGAAGTTTCACATCAGTACGAATGATATTTGTCAAGACTGATTCACCTTTTCACCTAGATTTTCTCTTTTGCTCATATCTTGACAATGGAATGCAAAGGTAACAGAGAGCCAAGGTTACTAACACAGCTGCTCGAAGAAGTGGACTGTTTCCATAACAAGAAAAAATATTACTATTGGACAAAATGAACACCTGGTGAGTGGGGGTGAGGAGTCTTTTGTTTAACTAAGCAAGCCTTTGAGCAGCAAAACAAGAGCTGGTTTCGCTTCTTCTGTGCCAATATAAATTTTCAGTAAAATATTATACTCATGGTAAAATCATGTCCCAGGAGTTTCTTTTTCTAGAAATGCCAACTGGACAGTTGACAATATTAATACAGATAAACCGTCTGAAAACATCTATGTATTTGAGGGTTTAAACTGATTTCAGGGTGCTGGTTTTTCAGATAATGTAGATATTCAATTTTTCACATCATATTATAGCTGAAATGGTTGAGTCATATTTATATTGTACATGGGGAAATATTGTACTTTGACTGCTAGGGAAGAATAATGTGAATATATACTGTGTTTCTCCAAAAGTAAGACCTACCCCGAAAATAAGTCCTACCGTGTTTCCCCGAGAATAAGACCCGGTCTTATTTTTTTTTCCTCCAAAAGAGGCATCAGGTCTTATTTTTGGGGATGTCTTTTCCACTCACCTCCAGCACCAACAGCCCCATCCAGCTGGCCCACTTCTTCTGTGGCCAAAGGAGCAGCTTCATTCTGCAGCTCAGAATGGAGCTTGGGCCTGCATTTTGCAGTCAGGCCTTTCCAGAAGGCCTCTGCAGCTGAGAACCGACCAATGGATTGAATCCATAGCTTGGTTCTTGTCTGCAGAGGCCTTCCAGAAAGGTCTGACTCTGAAATGCAGGCCTGGGGATGCTGCAGAAGAAGTGGTCTGGCGAGGAGAGGCCTGGCTGCAAGGTAAGTGGGTGTGGGGCACTTGGGGCAGCTCCACCACCTCACTCCCCCCAGCCTGATTTTTAGGTGTGTTCCTCCTCCCAAAACTAGGGCTTATTTTTGGGATAGGGGTTATATTAGGCCCATCCCCCAAAATCAAGCTAGGGCTTATTTTCGGGGTAGGTCTTACTTTTGGGGAAACACCGTAGATTGATTTTGGGGGTGGGCCTAATGTAAGCCCTACCCCAAAAATAAGCCTTAGTTTTGGGGCAAGGTGCACAGCTAAAAATCAAGCTAGGGCTGGGGAGGGGGGGTGGAGCTACCCCACATGCCCCACACATGCTTACCGTTGCAGCCAGGCCTCCCATGAATTGACACCTGCCTCGCCTTGCTGGCCCACTTCTTCTGCAGCCACATTTTGCTGTCAGAGGCCTTCCGGAAAGCCTCTGCTGCCAAGAACCAAGCTACGGAATGAATCTGTAGCTCGGTTCACAGCTGCAGAGGCCTTTCCAGAAGGCCTCTGATGGCAAAATGCAGGCCGGAGCACCATTTTCAGCTGCAGAGGCATTTCCTTTGGCCGCAGAAGGAATGGCCCGACTGGGTGAGGCTGTCAGTGCCACCGCTGTGAGGTGAGACTGTGGAAAAGACCCGAAAATAAGACCTGGTGCCTCTTTTGGAGACAAAAAAAACACACCAGGTCTTGTTTTCAGGGAAACACGGTATATATGTGTATGTGTATGTGTATGTGTATGTGTATGTACGTACATACATACGTACGTACATACAGATAGATAGATAGATAGATAGATAGATAGATAGATAGATAGATAGATAGATAGATAGATAGATAGATAGATAGATAGATAGATAATACACACAATCACACACACTGCATATACATACTCTCTCTCTCTTTCTGTTGGTCTGTATCATTCACACACACACTCATGCACTCACTCACACATACACATAGAAAAATGTCTATATATGTATATTCAGCTTGTTTGGTGCTTGCCAATATCCATTTTTAACAAATCTTGAGAGATTCATTAATTCTACTCAAAAAAAGCATATAGGTAGTCAAATCAGTGAAGAAAAGTTTTAAAACATGTAGATACCTCCTTTTAATTACTGCCATGATGGTCCTTTTTTTTTCAGTAGGATTACCAGGCAGAAAATGTAGCTTTGTTTCTAATTTTTTTTGTAGATAATTGCTTGACTTTTCTTCTTATGCCATAAATATTCTTTGATTTAAAACAAAAACAAAAATTGCCTGATTATAACTTAGTGCTTGAGGATATCCTTCAAGGTTATTTTAAAAAAGCAAAGGTAAATTAGAGTAGTGAAGCACATTTATGATAGAAGAATAAGGTGGAAAGGTTCCTCATTATTGGCAGCCATTTTGTGAGTGTGTTTGCAATTTATTCTTAATATTCCAAATTCAAAAAGCTGCCTGCCTATTTCTGAACTAACATCTAACATCCCTTTCTTCACAGATTTCCTGAGTTCAGTTTTAACTCTCATTGTATTATGTAATTTTTCAGGTGCACTTCTTCTTTATTTTGACATCCAGCCAAATAAAGTTGTGACCTATAGAAAAGCACTGCAAAATTATTTATGAAGGTAGGCTATAAATGTAATACAATAATGTACATAAAGAGATGGGCAAAAAGGGTTTACTTTCTACAAAGCACCTCTTCAATCTTCACTGTTGTAGTGATTAAATTCAAGGTAATACTTTGATCAGGAAAAATCAAAGGGTAGCAGTGGGCCTCCTCAATTCAGCTGACCATTATGACCTAATGGAAGGGGAGGACTCTGTGCTGGCTGAACATATGGACAGAAGCGCCTTTTAAGTGTCTGGATTGAAATGGAGTGGCTGTTCTGATTTAGCACGTCAAAGAAAAGGTCACTTCAATTTATCAGTTTGCTCTGAAAGGATGCTTTGATCAAAGCTTTGTTGAACTAAGTGCCATTTCAAATTTCTATAAAGCCCTAATATTGAAACTGAAGCATTCACTGTTCAGAATAAATCCCCCTTAAAAAACTATTGGGCTTTTTAAAAGTTTGTACGTATTTGCATCCATGTGCAGTAGAAAGAAAATATAACAGGTAGGATTGAGTCTGCAAAACAATAGTCAACCAGAATAGCTACAGACACGAAAAAAAATCACTGCTGCCATAATTCCTAAAATTAGAAATCCCGTTTGATCTGAATACATGTGATTTAAAAAAAATAATAATTTCCCCAGATTTTGAGAGGGAGAAATAGGGTTGATTGTTTCTCTAAACTCCTCTAGGGAAAAGAAAAAATATCGCAATATATTTCTTAAGGGCAGAACATCTCCTTAGCAACTATAGTATGGTTATCAAACAAGGCAAAATAGGAGAACTTCCTTTGACAACCTCTTGTTAAATAAGTACAAGAACATCTTGCTCACCAGTAATAAGTTATCTATAATTTTCTTCTCTCTGGAAAGAATACTTAAAAGAAACCCTCTTTTTTATCAAACTGTATAAGGATTGATGTTTCAAAATGTAAGATACTTTTTCTATCCAGAGCTTGGTCTTCTGTGACAATAAGAATAAGAGCAACCTGGCATTATTGGGCTGCAACACTGGGAGTTTTCAAAATGTAATTACTAAATGAGGACAAAGGGTGATAAACTAAATTATTTGCTTAGGTAGTACTGTGCAAACTTGGATTGAAGATAGCATCTCTGTCTACTGATTAGAAGACTGTCATGACTTACCCTAAAGAAATGAAAAGATAACATTTGTGGATGCAAAAATTCTCACTGGCATAAGGAGTGAATTTCTTGTGGAATCTTTTGAAGAGACAATAAAGCTTTCCAAAATATCTTAAACAAACCAAAAGACACAGTAGCCCAGGAAAAGGGGGGGGACAGGAGTTATCTACCATATACAATGCAAGGATTGTAATAGTCACTATGTTGGACAGACAAGCAGTAGACTAGCAGATTTCATCCATGAACAGCAACTAGCAGTCAGAAGATTTGACAAAAACTTCTTAATCTTTACAACACAGTTTCTACTGTAAAATTATTTGCATTTGAGATCAAATCCAAAAAGTGCTAGGGAATTCCTGGAAGCTTGGCATTCAGATAAATCAGCCACCAGTAAACAGAGATAAACCATATTTGCATATCCTTCAAAAGAGAAAGAAACCAAGGAAAGAAACCACATCCCCTTCAACAGCCAACCAGCAGAGAAGTGGAATCAGCACCAAACTAAACAATCGGGTAGAAAACAATACTCTGATCAAGGAATAATCAAGAGAAAAACCACACCCCTATCAAAACTGGCAGGGCAAGCTACTCTGTACAAACAGACAGTAAATAATTTGCACTGATGATGTTACCTAGTTGGGTAATGAAGTATTTGCAAACAAATACCCAAGCTCAGAGAATGGCAAGAATTCCACAGTTTTCTTCCTGTCCCAACCACATTGCTCTTCCAAGGTCATCTCTGAGGTTCTCTACAGTATTATTGTATTTTCTTTATTATTGTGAGCCACTCAGACTCTTCTTATAGTTGCAGTGGGATATAAATCTAAGAAACAAAAAAAAAAACATTGGAAAGACACAGTAGCTTTGTATTAGGCAGAAAAAATGAAGACAGGATTTTTGCGATTCAGGAAGCAACTGAGAATTGTATGAACATGGAAAAGAATATTTATTGCATGTTTATTGATTTAGAGAATGCATATGATAAAGTGAATAGCCTTGAATTATTAAATGCTTTGCATAAATCATTTGTTGACATTTGGTGGTTGAACACAATAAGAGTGGTAGATGATGAAAATTAACCTTACAAGAGAATAAATGAAATCATTGATGAAAAAACTCATTGAGTTATTGAGCAAGTGTAAGACAAAGATGAGTTATTTCTCCTTCATAGCTTAATGTTTTTATGGTAGTTCTATAAAGGATGCAAAGCAGAGACATCACCCTGCCAACAAAAGTACGTATAGTCAAGGCCATGGTTTTCCCAGTTGCAATGTATGGCTGTGAAAGTTAGACCATAAGAAAGGCTGAGCGCAAAAGAATTGAGGCCTTTGAACTATGGTGCTGGAGAAGACTCCTGCGAGTCCCTTGGACTGCAAGGCGATCAAACCGGTCAGTCCTAGAGGAGATCAACCCTGACTGCTCCTTAGAAGGCCAGATCCTGAAGTTGAAACTCAAGTACTTTGGCCACCTAATGAGAAGGAAGAACTCATTGGAGAAGAGCCTAATGCTGGGAAAGATTGAGGGCAATAGAAGAAGGGGACGACAGAGAATGAGGTGGCTGGATGGAGTCACTGAAGCAGTAGGCGTGAGCTTAAATGGACTCCAGAAGATGATAGAGGACAGGAAGGCCTGGAGGAACGTTGTCCATGGGGTCACGATGGGTCGGACACGACTTCGCAACTAACAACAACAAATAAAGGATGCTTGTGTGTAATAAAATAATAGAAAAAATAAAAAATGAATGGGTTTGAATGAACTAATAAAGAACTGAATGATCAGCCTAAAAGATGTACATAGAATCAATGAGAATTAAGTTGCATTTATGAATGAAGATTTAATTAGCTGAGTGGAAAACCAAAGCAAGAAAGATGATAAAATCCTGAAAAGGACAAAGATGAGAAGTTTGAAGAACAAATGACAGTGTATATAAAGCAGTATATGAACATGGTGGGAGAAAATAATTATAATTGTTTTATAATTTTAGAATTGTAAGCTGCCCAGAGTCACTTTGTTGAATTGGGTGGCTATAGAAATGGAATACATACATTTATACATACATGGCTGGAGACTGGCTACATACATACAGTGGGGGGTGGAATTATTTGATCCCCTTTTGATTTTGTACGTTTGCCCACTGACAAAGAAATGACCAGTATATAATTTTAATGGTAGGTTTATTTTAACAGTGAGAGATACAATAACAACAGAAAAATCCAGAAAAATGCATTTCAAAAAAGTTATAAATTGATTTGCATTTTAATGAGTGAAATTAGTATTTGACCCCTTCACAAAACATGACTTAGTACTTGGTGGCAAAACTCTTGTTAGCAATCACAGATGCCAGATTTTTCCTGTAGTTGGCCACCAGATTTGCACACATCTCAGGAGGGATTTTGTCCCACTCCTCTTTGCAGATGCTCTCCAAGTCTTTAAGGTTTCGAGGCTGACGTTTGACACCTCGAACCTTCAGCTCACTCCACAGATTTTCTATGGGATAAAGTCTGGAGACTGGCTAGGCCACTCCAGGACCTTAATGTGCTTCTTCTTGAGCCACTCTTTTGTTGCCTTGGCTGTGAGTTTTGGGTCACTGCCATGCTGGAATACCCATCCACGACCCATTTTCAATGCCCTGGCTGAGGGAAGGAGATTCTCACCCAAGATTTGACAATACATGGCCCCGTCCATTGTCCCTTTGATGCAGTGAAGTTGTCCTCTCCCCTTAGCAGAATAACACCCCCAAAGTATAATGCTTCCACCTCCGTGTTTGATGGTGGGGGTGATGTTCTTGGGGTCATAGGCAGCATTCCTCCTCCTCCAAACATGGTGAGTTGAGTTGATGCCCAAGAGCTCGTTTTTGGTCTCACCTGACCACAACACTTTCACCCAGTTCTTCTCTGAATCATTCAGATGTTCATTGGCAAACTTCAGACGGGCCTGTACATGTGCTTTCTTGAGCAGGGGGACCTTGCCAGCGCTGCAGGATTTCACTCCTTCATGGCGTAGTGTCTTATCAATTGTTTTCTTGGTGACTATGGTCCCAGCTGCCTTGAGATCATTGACAAGATCCTCCCTTGGGCTGATTCCTCACCATTCTCATGATCATTAAAACTCTAGGAGGTGAGATCTTGTATGGAGCCCCAGACCGAGGGAGACTGACTGTTATTTTGTGTTTCTTCCATTTGCGAATAATCACACTAACTGTTGTCACCTTCTCACCAAGCTGTTAGTCTTGTAGCCCATTCCAGTCTTGTGTAGGTTTACAATCTTGTCATTACAATCCTGACATCCTTGGACAGCTCTTTGGTCTTGGCCATGGTGGAAAGTTTGGAATCTGATTGATTGATTGCTTCTGTGGACAGGTGTCTTTTATACAGGTAACAAGTTGTGATTAGGAACATTCCCTTTAAGAGAGTGTTCCTAATCTCAGCTTGGTACCTGTATAAAAGACACCTGGGAGCCAGAAATCTTGCCGATTGATAGGGGATCAAATACTTATTTCACTCATTAAAATGCAAATCAATTTATAACTTTTTTGAAATGCGTTTTTCTGGATTTTTTTGTTGTTATTCTGTCTCTCACTGTTACAATAAACCTACCATTAAAATTATAGGCTGATCATTTCATTGTCAATGGGCAAACATACAAAATCAGCAGGGGATCAAATAATTTTTCCCCCATTGTACATACATACATACATACATACACACACATCTGGGATTGTGCCATCACATTGCAAGTGCCACCCTTTCCTACCCATATGTACTGTATTATTGTGATGCATACACAAAAGGGTGGGTTTTTGTTTCTGTAGCGAGAGTCAGTGAAATATTAAACATTCTTATCAGCAATATATATACATATGAGCATAAGCAAAGAGAAGAAATAATTAAATAAGAACAAATATATATTTTCTATATAAGGGTTCATAATATACTTTTTTAAAAAAAATTAACATTCCTAATATATGCTTTCTTCTATGCAAATCTTCAAATCAACCCTTTTTAATTCAAATAAAGGCAGTTTTATTCAGATTTCTTAAAACTATAAACATAGTTTCAAACATAACAGCAAACAGAACAGAAGATAGCATACAGATTTCCAGGATACGAAGAGTCTATTTTGTGGTGTGTGTATGTTTGTGTGTGTGTGTGTGTGTGTATATACACTGTGTACATTCTTTATGTACACACATACATACATAAACTAATTTATCCTTCTTATTTAAACTGTTTTTTATAGTCCATTTTTACATATGGTTCAATTGTGTCATGTTTTATGTTTTATTCTGCATTTTGATATGGCCCATGGGCTAATCAGTAACATAAAGTTATATACAGTATACGAAATGTGTACTTTGGAAAATAAATACATAAGTAAAATCATGTGATGTTTTTGTGATTATTTTATTTTAGCCCAAGGTCCCAAACCTCTAAATCTGCTTAACATAAACATATTTAAAAACTAAACTCAATAGAAATAAAGCCACAAAAAATGCTGGGTTCTGCCTATGTATACAACAATGCCTCACTTACTATATTGCTTTGCATGATGTTACAAAAATTGCTAGGTGCTCTTAAGAAACCTTTCATTTTCTTTAAGAAATGGTGGACAAATGATCTTACCAAACTGGAAGGGGCAGATGTGATGCTTCATTGGTAATAACAGTTCAGAAATGTTATAGCTCAGAAATTATGTTTCCCATCCGTTCATTTTTAGTAGCCAAGCAGCAACAACAACAAAATAAACAAACAAAAAACCCCAAACCCTTGTGATGCTAGCACTTTCTGATCAATGCATACAAGCAGTATGCATTGGAGAAATATATATCCAAACAGTATTGATAGCTGAAGAACTGTGTAAAAAGAACAGAATGTAGAATGAGACTTATTTATTTTACTTATTTATAAAAGTTATATATTATTTAAATTTATTCATATTAAATCATCTCTTCATCTGACTCTCCAACTGTGGGCTTAGACAAGTAGAATAATAACATTTTGATCAGACTTGCATAGGAAAAGCAGAAACCTTGTCCAAACTCATTTTGGATTTTGCTCTCCTCTTTGTCTGCACAAGCCCACTAAGGGCCATTATGGTACTGCAAAGTTTGATAGCCTTGCTTAAATATTTAAATATATTTACATTTAAATACCAATTACGTATGATCATCAGCTGCAAATCTGCTTAGCAGAAGCAAGGCCAAATATCAAACTTTTGTTTTTTTAAGATAAGGTAAGGTAAGGTAAGCCGAGCCGAGCCGAGCCGAGATAAGATAAGATAAGATAAGATAAGATAAGATAAGATAAGATAAGATAAGATAAGATAAGATAAGATAAGATAAGATTTATTGTCTTTTTTTACTGCGGGCACATTGGCACACATTAAAAATGAAATTTAGTTGCTTGCTCTTGAAAGTGTACACAGACATAACACACATTTAAATATGCTATATACAACATATGTATAAACTTTCACCCTTACATATAAATAACATATAAATATTAATCACTGTCCACCTTGAATACATAATGAAAAGAGGAAGCTTTAGAGTTCACCAAGTTAGCACTGTATGGAATGAAACTGTGACTGAATCTGGATGTTCTGCTTCAGATACCACGAAGGCTCATCCCAGAAGGTAACAAGGAAAATAGGTTGTGAAGAGGATGTGTAGTGTCCCAGACAATCTTATGGGCCCTACTCAAGCAACGCTTATATGCTATGTTCTGGATGGAATGGAGGGAACTGCCAATAATCTTTTCATCCTCACCACTCTTTACACCGCCTTCCTGTCTGAAGCAGTAATGCTTCCAAACCAGATTGTGATGCTGTATGACCAAATGCTCTCAATCGTCCCTCTGTAGAAAGTGGTAAGGACAGGGGAAGGAAAATGTGCTTTTCTCATGCGACACAGGAAATGCAGGCGCTGCTGTGCCCGTTTCACCAGGGTCTCACTGTTGAGCGACCAAGGCAGCCTACTTGTTAACTGCACACCCAGGAATTTGATGCTGGTGACCATCTCCACAGGTGAATCATTAATGCACAGAGGCGTGTGGCTGTGCCTGCCTTTTCTGAAATCGACAATGATCTCTTTGGTTTTTCCAATGTTTAAAACTAGGTTTCCATTCTTTCTCAGGATTTTACTATGATATATATACTTAGCTGAAGAGGAACACCAGCTTTTCAAAGAGTTTGTCCTGGAGAAGCAGCTTGTTTTACGGATGGGGTGATCCTGCATTATATTATTTTAGTGTCATACTGTGACTCTCACTATATATAGTGGATATTTTTTCTGATAAGCAAAGTTTCAGCTGGAACACTCCTGGAATGTTTGGAGGGCACAATTTCAACATCCATCTGAAATGAGTTAGTTGAGGAGAGGCGTCCTCTGTAATAACAAAAGGGACATTTTAATATCCTGGGGGGAAATGATCTGTCTGGCCATCTCAATTTTGTTGTAAATGGGACCATGGGACGTAGTTTCTCTAGCGAGAGTCAGTGAAATATTAAACATTCTTATCAGCAATATATATACACATGGGCATAAGCAAACATGGAGAAATAAGTAAATAAGGACAAATATATTTTTCCTCCCCCCCACTTCTTTGTTAAGATGAAATTAACCTCCACAATTTTGTTATATATGTGTATTCAACAAGAAGTTAAGTTTGAACATCTAGGAAATAGATCAATTTAAAATATAAACTCAACTTCAAGTGTTCCAGGATGAGACAAAATGTCATAAATTAAGGCTTGAGCAGCTATTTTTATAAACAGCTATTCCCTGCCAAAGCATATGTTGTTGGAAACTTACTGGCGGTAACTTTCAGTTTAATTGCCAACAGATTCCCAGTTAATCCCTGTATCCAGATCAGAGGAAGCAGAGACACAGCACTCAGTTAAATATAAAAAAATATTTAAAATTAAATAAAAAAACTGTTTATTAATATTAGCAAATTAAAAGACAGAAAAGGATAAAGGGCCAAGAAAAACGGTACAAAGACATGAACTTCTAGCAAAAATTTACATTACATTTTTATATTTACATATCAAAAGGTATAGGACTTTCCAAACCCTTTGAAGACATTTATTTACTCTTGCTTTTATTACTTTTATAAATGTTCAAGGTGGTGAACATATTCAATACACCTTCCTCCTTCTCTTTTTCCCACAACAACAACCCTGTGAGGTGGGTTGGGCTGAGAGAAAGTGACTGCTCCAAAGTCACCTAGCTGACTTTCATGTCTAAGGTGAGAATTGAACTCACAATCTTCTACTGCAAGCTTTCACCATCTCAGTCATATAGAAACAGAACATGTACGAATAACTAAACATTGTACATAGATCCTAGGTCAATGGGTTACTTTTTTTTTAATTAAAACTCATTATCGTCTCCGTTAAAGAGATACAATTTATCTCTTTTGTGGGTAAATGTTCGGTTTTCTTAGCCAGGAAGTCAGGCATTTCTGAATGATTTAACCTCCCAGGAAGAACAAGGAACAAGAAAGCAGGTGATGGCTTTCATCTCTTCATACTTTGACCATCCCTATCCACAAGCTGAGAAGGCTCCAAAATAAAAGGACAGGCTTTTATGGTGTTTACATCTCAATAACTGCCCCAATTCTAGACTCCAAACTGATATGGATAAGATCCTGGTAAGTAGCAAGTGAAGAGGCTAGCAAAAATTAGCCTTCATTTTGAAGTCAAAGCTGTCACCTCCTCAAAGCTTCCCTTTTCCCCCCATAGATTTATGTTGAAGTGCTTTTGAACCCAATCATTTTAATCAAATGGGGGGGAAAAGCCCAGTTCAAACAGGATTGCATGAATGTGTGTCCAGAAATGGGCAACTTTTAAAAAGTGCTTAATTAGCCAAAATATACTTATTGATGCATTCTGACATTCCTCTGAAGATAAATTAAGATATATATATATTTTTTGTTGGCAATGCTTAAACCTATTTTAGTTGTCAAAGTAGGACACCAAAACACCATTTGTAGCTTACATGCAAATAACATTTAATTTGTTGTAAAAAAGAAATGATTTCTATTTCTTTCATAACCATGCCCTTTACTCTAACATCCTATTGAATAAAACACTCTTATTCTTGGCTATCTTTTATGTAATCAGCCAATATATGCTTTACTTCTTTATCAGTTAGTTTGACTTGAAGTAAGCCTCTGGTATCCTCTTCACAGGGCGAGTATAATCTATCGATATCACTACAATGATGTATAAGGTATATGTTATTATTTTTCAGACATAATTAAGATCTTTCAAAATTAGGACTGAGGTCTTAGATATAAGATATAATGAAAAAGGAATTGCTTTGCCTTCAATTCAGATCTGAGGAACCATCCCTAAATCTTCACCAACCACAATAAGAACAAGCATGCTAAAAGTTTGAATTAACACATCTCATCTTCTTAACATAAATACTTAAATAAATAAAATAAAACAGAGTGAAGCAAGAAAGCTGGAGTAAACATAAACACCTGTTGCTGCATGTCTATTCATCTGAGTATACCAAGAACAGGTGGGCCACCTCAGGTAAATCTTTGAAAAAACATATGCCATACATTGGTATAATGCTTCTGTTAAAGGGAAACAAATTCCTGGAAAGAGAAGATAAAATAACAAGTTATTCTTTATAGCAAGTGGCTCAAACAGCTGGTGTAGCAAACAAACCAACAAATCTCCATAACTTTATTATTCTATACTGGGTGTCCAGCCTTTAAATGAAACAGTTGTGCAACCTAGATTATGGAAGTGCTCAGTTCATTTTATCTATACAGCATAAAACTATCTTAAGCCACTTTGTATAATGTGCAAATGTGAAGGGCAGCAATTTTGTCTAAATATGCTCAAATAAAAAGGCTTCCCATATTTTTTTTAGAAAAACTGTACAGGGACTGTTTCTTAAGCAGCTTAGATAAATAAATATCAATGGAATATTCAACAGTTATATTTAATAATTTTTACTTGGTATCTGTTGGGAGTCATATACTTTTCTTCATCTTTTATATTTTGAACATATCAGTTACAGTTCCCTTCCATCTGAGTTAGGATCTATAAGGTCCATACGTTTTACAGTACACGCCCTACAAGGAGTTGTAATTGGCACCAGTGCTGTAATTGCATTTGGCTTCAACTCAACATTTGTATTTACCCAGGCATTTTAATTAATTGGTTCTATTTGCCTAGCAGTATTTATTGTCATCTATCTTTTATCACGCTGGTGTAAGTTTCACAGAGGTTTGTAGAAATAAAGTAATATACAAATGTAATACAAATCTCAATGCCTAAATTACTGCAGAAATAAACATGAGTAACATTGCTAAAGTTTAAAATGTTGATTATACATTTGTCCAGCTTATAAACTCATTGCTATACTGTGAATCAAATCCTATTTTTCTCCCTCCTCCAGTCACCACACAAAAATTTATTTATGCTTAAATGTATAATAAGATACTGTGATGTGCTAAGCTATTAGAATACTGGCAAAGAAAAAAAATGGAGTTATCATATGTACACATGCAAATCAGGAAGGGACGGAGAGAGAAAGAGAGAGAGAGAGAGAGAGAAAGAGAGAGAAAAATCTCACAGGCAATTGTCATTTTTCCTCCATAGTTTCCTAGGGTCTTTCCAGACAATATTGCCCTGTTATGAAACTATAAACATTGGGATATCACATCTCCATTGAAGGCTCAAATGTTCTGCTTCCAGTTAAACATGTGTCACCTGTCAGGTTGTACCTGTACCTATCTGCCTTCCCTGTCTTTAAAAAAGAAGAAAATTAAATATGTCTGTGGCATTTCTGCATATTTATTCCTCCCTCCTCTGTACAGGACATGCCAGAACTAATGTACATGGGCCTTGCTAGCCTGCCACACTGGAGTGAGAAGCTGGGAGATGTGTAAGTTGGACTCTCCACCAATGAGAATACAGATTGACCCTCTTAGGAAGTCTAACCAGGCCACTAAGATAATAGCTTTTTCATGAAATGGCTTTTCCCAAGAAATGGGAAAAGAATGTATTCCCAAGGCTATAGCAGGAGACTCCTTGTAAGGGGCACAGACCTTTAGAATGATAGATGACTTGAAATCACTGTTTAAGAAAGAATATTGTTATACAAGGAGCTACAAAAGGAAGCTCTTTATCATTGTCTTGAGCATTGTTGCTACAGGCAGATAAATTGGCCTGTTTCCTGAACGTTGTTAATAGAGGTCCTGCTTAAGGCTATTCATATTTCTAAACACATGAGTTTATGCATTCATTTCAGGATAAAGGATGTTTGAATAAATGAACTAGACTTTTCATTCCTTTTGAAATGGTTGTGCCTTGCTACAACTAGATGAAAGTTACAGGCTCTTCACCTTTGCTCTCTGTGAATAGTTGTTCTTTTTAATCTGCTGCCTGAACACAGTAACATTCAATTGAAATCAAAACAAAAGAAAATGAGAACAGGAAAGCTTGCATACCAAAGAAAAATAAGCAAATGTTCTGTTTCCAAGCTTTATGCTAATACTGAATAGGGTTTGATACATAAAAAACATTTATTCTCTCAGAATGATGTAGAGTCTTCCTTCCTTAATCTCTCAGATTATATACAAATAATATGGCATTATATCATGCCCCCATGGATAAGGTTTTACATAGCTTCCAACACTAACATGCTCTTCAGGACTGTGGGGTCTCTGTTTTTGCATAATGTGTTTCTCATGCAGTATTTCCATGATGTTCCATGAGTCTGAAAAATTATGTTGGGAGATCTGCAGGAGAAAATCAGATGGTCATACCAGAATATGAACACTTGTAGAATTTTATGGTTTCATATTCACCTGTACATGCACCTGTCAAAACTATAGCATTGGAAATAAATGCTGTCCAGAAGTGGAAAAAATTGCCTCTTTGCTATTCTAAAATTCCAACAAAGAAAATATGTATCTCTTTCACCAGCAAGGAGGTGAACAGGAAAAAATGAACAACAGACCTCAAATGACATAAAATACAATTGGAGGATAATTTTGTACTGTGACATTAGATAACATTATAAAATTTTCTAGTAAAGGTAGCCTACTGTGAGATCTTCATAGGTCTTTTCAATCATGAAGCTCACTAGGCAACATTGATCAATCATTGTCTGGATTCATATATCGCCAAAAAAATTGGTTTGTTGAAATGAGGCTTTGATGAACAAGTAAATAAAGATAGGATATTAATCTAATAATTAAATAAATAAACCCATACATATTGATTTACTTGTTAGGATATAATTTTGCAGCTGAGAGCTTTGGTGAAATGAATAAAGAGCTGGGTTAGAAGCTGTTCTAGTCTTCACTTTAGCATGAAAACTGGCTGGATGACTTTAGAGCAATTTTTTTTTTTTAGCCCAAACCATCTGCCATATTTGGCATTGTGGGTAAAATTAGAGGCATAAGTGTTAAGTATGTATGCTGCCTTTATAAAGGTAGGATAAAAATTAAATAAGGCTGGGTTTACTGCATAATGTAAAGTCATATGAATTAGCACAATATGTATATAGATAAGCTAATAACTATAGTTACTATTAACCTAATATATGTGTGCATGTATGTACAGCGAACAAAAAAATACTTGATTTATTATGTCAGTTCACAGAACAACAGTTATTGATTCGTGGGGAGAGCATACATTTTTACTCTAATGTAAGGAAGCACATATTGTAAGCATCTATATAACATGTAATTTTGATTGGATTGTAGCCATCATGTGAATTGTAGTCTAGCATATCTTGAGTTGTCTAATTGGGAAAAGATAATACAGAATATGCACATTTGAAGCTTAATATACTGTAGTTATGAATGACTAAGTGGTGCAGAATATGAATAGCAATATATAGTAGAAAGTAATGGTTGCATATATTGGGATGGTGTGATATATGTACTGTATATTCATTCATATACACATTGGAAAGTATTTTTTTTCTATCTATAATATACTTGTTTGAATTAGAATTGTGCTGCTATATTTCTTCTACCTCAAAAATATGCATCCCTTCCGAATAGTGAAAAGAAGGACTAGGGGTTATGACAACAGTGTTCCAATATTTGAGGGGCTGCCACAAAGAAGGGGTCAACCTATTTTTCAAAGCATCAGAAGGCAAGACAAGAAGCAATGGATAGGAAGTAATCGAGGAGAGAAGCAACCTAGAACTAAGGAGAAATTTCCTAATAGTGAAAACAATCAACCAGTGGAATGGCTTGCCTTCAGAAGTTGTGGGTGCTCCATCACTGGAGGTTTTTAAGAATAGATTGGACAGCCACTTGTCTGGAATGGTATATGATTTCCTGCTTGAGCAGGGGTTGAACTAGAAGACCTCCAAGGTCTCTTCCAACTCTGTTATTCTGTTAGTCTGAATACTTATTAACATTTCCACAGAATATGCTACACATTTCAGATAAGTACTACTAACCATGTTTTTCATCTGAGAGCTAATATTTCTTTAAATTGACTTTTTTCATACCTTAAGCATTGGGATGTCCTTAGTTTTAGATTTTGTTTAAGATTTGTTTAAACAAATCTTTGCTTAAGATTTTGTTTAGATGAAAAATACTATTGTAGCCATGTGAGATTTTCAGAATATATATATATTGTAGCCATGATCCCAAAGCATCTAATGTCTAGCAACAGTATCTCTTCTTTTGTCCATTTTCTTTATTTGGCCTTGGTGAGAAACCTTTAATACTATCATTCCAAACTTCCCCACCAATATGGTCTCCCAAGATCACCATTGCACAAAGGGCTATAATGTCTTTCCAATCAGATTACTATATAAAATGTTTAGCTGTGAGTAATGTTGTTCCCAGAGTGTGCTGTGAGGTTTAAGACAAGACCCTGTTGGACATAGAAAAAAAAAAGAACTTTATTGTATTACTTGTGACAGAACAGAATACCATTGAAATAAGTTAGCCATGTCTACCCACTTGTTTCAATACATGTTGTCACAAATAATACAATAACTTTATCTCCATCTATTTGTTGTAAAACTCCATGTCACAGTAATAACTCCTTTGAGTCAAATGCATCTTTCCTTTCTTGTCAGATGCTTTGATAGCCTTTTACTCCAACCTCTGAACCATCATAGATGAGAATTCAATCTCCAGGTAGAAAATAATAATGATCATAACAT
This sequence comes from Azemiops feae, assembly GCA_023970755.1. Taxonomy (NCBI): domain Eukaryota; kingdom Metazoa; phylum Chordata; class Lepidosauria; order Squamata; family Viperidae; genus Azemiops; species Azemiops feae. The sequence continues at coordinate 1,004,894 of JALGBA010000118.1, read as the reverse complement.
CAGTTATTGTCAAAAGGAAGAAAAAGAGGTCAGGGAGAGAGCAGTCTCATTAGTCTTTCCGTAAATGAATGACCACTCAACCTTGCATGGAAAGTTACTTACAAATGCACTGGAACTACATTCTCCATAATCACATATGTAACCTAGAGATTTGGGGGGGGGGGAATCTCAGGCAAAGGATAACACAATAATGTAGTTAAAGGCATTTTAAATCAGTCAGCAGTTCTCTAGTCTGTGTTTTCCCTTTGGAACAAAAGAGATGTAGGCAATTATTTTAAATTAGGCTACATGGGGATATTATTTGTATAACCAAAATAGGTTTCTCTTTGTAATTAAGTTTAATGGACATTATTTGATCAAACTAAAACCCAAGAACTGCCAAACTTCATAAAACTTTTTTGTCTGAAACTCCAATCATCTTAAAGTAGTCTTTACTGGGTATTTTCAACATTCTCATTAAGATTCTGAAGTAACTATGAAGTATAGATTGTTCAATGATGAGCAAGGGAAAGCATTAAGCTTGTATTGTTGTGTTGTTCCTTCTCTTTTATATAAAGGAACCTAAGAATACATCTGCTAGATCAGGCCAAGGTCTGCCATATTTTCCATGGTCAATCAGATGTATATGGATGCTCAAAAGCAGAGACATTTTTCTTCCACTCCATTGTCCTCTGTACCTAGAGGTAAGAGTGTAACTCAAAACCAAATATCTTGGCAGACCTATCATCCATGAATTTTTCAGACCCTTTTAAAGCCATCTAAGTTGGATGTCTATGGAGATTTGCAGTCATCCAGGTCATGGTTGTCCCAAAGATGCTTTTTCAAAAGGCAACTGGATTTTGTTTTTCCTTGAAGATGTTTTGCTTCTCATCCAAGAAGCTTCTTTAGTTCTGTCAATAGAAGAAGAAAAGCTTCTTGGATGAGAAGTTTTTCCTTCAAGGAAAAACAAAGTCCAGTTGCCTTGAAAAAGCACTTTTGGGACATCCAAGTTGCAGTTCCACAACTAAGTAGCTGCTATTGTTAATCACCTTTGTTAAATATCCCCTAATCCTAGTATTATGAGAGTAGGAGAAACATTTCTGCCTGTCTACTTTTTCCATACCATGCTTCAAGGATTTTATTGACTCAGTCCAATTTTTATAAAAACTGGTTGGTTATACACATTGCAACTCAGCAAAACATCTTACATTTTTTTCCTGCTTGTTCAGAGAAAGAAAGAAAGCCTGGAGTGCATTTGATATGGATCAGATATTATATGTATAGGCAAAACCAGAATCCTAATGGAATTGGATCCAGACTTTCAAAACAACAGTACCGGATGTGAATTTATATGCTAGCTTTAATTGTATGGGAAAATGCTAGGATTTAGGCATCTAATGAAGAATTTACCTTCTGTTAATTTCTTTTTAATAGAACTTCCTGTGCATAATTCTAGTTGTTTTCAGATGAAAATATCTCCCAGCATTTTTATATGAACATATTCCTTTTTAGTAGGACCCCAGGCACAATGTTGTATTATATCAACCCCATTCTAAGCAGACATGTGGTCCATAAGTTTAGAAATATAAGGGATGCCTCTTAACTTACAAAGATTTAAAATTGTTTCAGCTATAAAACTTTACTATTTTAGGAGTGATTACAATTACCCTAAAAATCTAAAGACTCATATTTTCATCAACCACACTCAAATGGGATATCAACCTATTTCTCTTTAAGACTTCTGTTCTCTGACTAAACTAGCTTTTCTAATGTTTTTATTATCAAAACTGCCATCCAACTCAGAAGGCATTCTCTGTATGGTGCTTTTTTTTTCTTTTGTGTTTCACATGAGTGTTACATTCCAAAACCTCTGCATTTCTCTAGAGTTTCAATTTAACCATTTTTATTTATTTATCTGTTTGTTTTGGAGATTTTTAGAATGCCTGAGTCACATTCAACTGTAGTTCACAAGTACAGCATTCTATTTCATGAAATCAGTAAAGCGATAAAATAATAATATTTACAATACTATATCCTGATACAAAATTAATTTCTCTCTCTCTTAGTTCCATCACAAAAGTCTTCTGGAATAACCAGATTTTAACAAATTTCCAGAAGAAGCCACTCTTAACCCTAAGAATTCTTGTATTTAGAACATACTTCTGAATGTGTAATTTTAAGGACACTGTTTTTTGTTTGTTTGTTTTATGTTGAATTAATACAGCAGTTTAAAAGACACATTGGTCATCTCCTGTTTAAACTACCATTTTAATAGTTTCCATTTCATCACCCGGAATTCCTTTTGGTAGATGGTTGGTCATATAGATTTGATTACTAAATTAATAAATTGTGAAGGGCTGGCATGAAAAATATTGTCAGAACTTGTAGCTGCCTAATTTAGATACGGACCTTGTCATGCATGACTTCACACACCTTAATTGTGTCCATTCTCTGTTACCTTTTTGCCAAGATAAAGTGCCTTAGCTTTTTCTTACAGGTGTGTTTGATCCTCCTGATCATTTTGATTGGCCCTTTCTACATTTTTTCCAGGCTGAACTCTTTCTTTGTAAGATTACATGAGTATTAGCTTCATGCTCAGTTCTTGAATCCCTAGGTGAGCTCCAAATTACAGGTAGTCCACAGCGTATGACCACAATTGAGCCCAAAATTTCTGTTGTTAAGTGAGACATTTCTTAAGTGAGTTTTGCCTCATTTTACAACTTTTCTTGCCACATTTGTTAAGTGAATCACTGCAGTTGATAAGTTAGTAACCCAGTTGTGGAGTGAACCTGGCTTCTCCATTGACTTTGCTTGTTAGAAGATCATAAAAGGTGATCACACATGACCTTGGGACAGAGCAACGGTCATAAATATGAACCAGTTGCCAATCATCTGAATTTTGATCACGTGACCATGGGGATGCTGCAAAGGTCATAACTGAAAAACGGTCATAAGTCACATTTTTCAGTGCTGTTGTAACTTTGAACGGTCACTTAACAAACTGTTGTAAGTTGAGGATTACCTGCATTATATCTGAATGTTGTGATGCTGTTTGCACCCTAAAATAATGTTTTCAAAATATATATTAAGGAAGAAAAGCACACAAACACAATATATTAGAAAAGATGTGTACATTTGGCATTTAGCAGCAGGACCTTCAATCCAATTGAATTGGCACCAGGACGCTTAGTCAATATGAAATTTGGTAACTGCCGGCAGCCTTTTGGATGGGGTTCTTCAATCAGGACCTGCTTATCTCTCTTTCCTATTTTATCATCTGTCTTCTATTGTTATTATGCTTGCTTATTTCTGTAGGAAATGTGAGTGGTTTGATTTGAGGCCCAGTTTGTATTTTCTAATAAATTCAACTAAATTCAACTAAAAGCTACCAGGCATTTGAAATTCTCAGTTGCACCTGAAGTAACAAGGTGCTAACAACTGTAAGTTTCTGGAAAGTGTTAACTGCAAAAACACATGGCAACCATGAAGGTTAACAATGAGTGTCAGGCAAACATTAACACTAAGCACTGGGAATCAACACTTTGGAGATAATGGTTTAGCTAAAATAGCAATTTAACTACCGATTCTGAGAGCCTTTGTTTAATTAAAGGTTCCATTGTTTAGAAGGAGTCTGATCTAATTCTATCCACCCCTCATTATATATTTTAATATGTATATGAATTAATCCAATCAGTAAGGTTAACCTTTTCAATCACAATGATTGTAATGCCCTGTGGCATTGTTGCTAATTAACTGTAATATAACCAATTAAACGAAAAAATAATTTGCATAAATCTATAAAGAGGGCCTTGTAACCCGCCATTCTTTAGGCTTCTGCTTCCTGACCTTCGCTACTGAACCTGTCAATAAGTCAATTTCTGCTTCAATGTAATTGTGTCTTAGTCTCCAGTTTAAACATACCCTAGAGGAAAAAGTTCTTCATTTCCATTTCTCTCTTCTACTTGTAAAACCTATTGAGCAACAAAATGGAAGAGGGTTAAAAAAGTTCTGAGACAGCAGGCTATGTTCCAACTCATCTAAAAAAGACAGATTGTCTCACTGTGCTTGGTAGTTGACACTCCACAGTGGTGGACAGTGATTCTGACAGAATATCCACTGTTTCAACTTCCCTGGGAGAAGAAAGGACAAGTGGCATGTAAGTGACTACAAATAGGGTAAATAATATATTTGCATGAATCTGCTTTTTTTAGATTATGGAACTATTTGGCTCCAAATTGTCATGACACAAATTTAAAGTACAGAGAAGCCCACAAGTAGAAAGGATAGCATCACTTTCTACCTGTCAGTGCTCTCAGGTAAACCAGACAGGAAACTCAACTAGATGAGCTAATTCTACTTTATTGTAAGACTACATTAACAGACTCTTGCAAATCTAAAGGTACAACTTCCCATCACCACTGCTTAATTCACTAGGGCGGATCCTTCCTTTCTTTCTCTGACCATTAAACCAATGTGGGCTCCTGCCTCTCTTCTCTGATTGCTTCTTAGGCAGCATCTTTTGCCCTCATCCCCCAAGTCTTTCACACCTTCCATAACACTGCCTTTCTTCCTGGGAGGGACAATGTTGTAAAACAAGGATGCAACTTGCAATCATTTTGTGTGCTTAGGAAAACCTTGTTCTAGTTCTGTTAGGTATGTGCAAAATGTGGGTAATTGCTATTGCACAGTTTCAAATGTATTGGAAAAGTCAACTAGCTGTAACAGAAAACATTGGAAAACTTCCTGTAATGTTTTTCATTTAACTCATCCTATTTTTCTAGTAATCTATTTAGCAATTTATTTTGGGTAAGTGTCAATAGTCGATGTATTTGATGCAAGCTTTAATAGATACATGAAACTATATTTAGCACATGAAATATTTTCCCCTATAAATAACATACCTGGTCTAATAGAGGATGCATTATATTGCTCAGGGGGGTCAAGCTGCCGGCCCACGGGCCGGTTGCATCATACGGAGGCTGCACATACCCCAGCTCCGGCAATGCAAAAAAAGTCACGATACGTCACGACACATTACGTGACGAGTTTGACACCTGTGATACAGCTAGATACACAATGACTTTTAAACTGTATCTAAGAGATTCATTTCTTTTTTAAAAAAAAAAACAATAAATAATTTGCAGTATAATTTTTCATATGAAATAAACCTAGTTTGTAAGAGAAGCCTGTACATGATATGGTATAGCACAATATGTTTGCCTTGAATTCTGAAGATTTTATGAGTGTAACTATCTGAATTTTCCCCTTCCATTGGGAGTGGAATATAACCTTCTCTTTCAATATCTAGTCTTAAGGATTAACCCACAATCAAAGTTGCAGGTAACTTTATTTTGTTTTATCTTACTTCATGAAAAATAAATAAACAAATAAACAAATATAGCATTCAAGTAGCTGAGAACAGACAGAATGGACTAGTATGTGGCACAGAATCTTCCTCCTATTATTTTGAAGAGTACTCTTAGGTCTGACTGCCAAATGAGCCATGGTCTAACTTGGATAAAGTTGATTCTTCATGGCTTGGTGACTCACTTGCCTTGGCTCAAATTAAAAAAAACATACTTATTTATACCTAGCTATTTCCAACTGGTGGATGGCAACTTCCTACTGCCTCTAATCAAGGACATTTATGGAGATTCTCAATCATTGAGGTCATTCCATATGTTGCAAGAATATCTGAAATGCTCAGGAGGATATTCAACCAACACAACATATGTGCACACTTTAAACCCAAGAATACACTAAGGCAGAAGCTTGTCCATTCTAAGGATAAAACACCCAGACACAAACTGACCAATGTGATATATGCAATAAAATGCAGTAAGACATGTGCAGATCAATACATTGGAGAAACAAAACAACCACTTCGCAATGCATGGCACAATATAGGAAAACAAACCCATCAGGACAAGATTCAGCGATCCATCTGCATTTAAAAGACAAAAGTTACTCTTTTGAAGACAGTAAAGTCCACATTCTGGATAGAGAGGACCACTGGTTTGAAAGAGGGGTAAAAGAGGCCATCTATGTTAAAACTGAGCAGCCCTCTCTCTCAACAGAGGGGAAGCAATACAACACCGCCTATCTCCTGTTTACAACACAGTCCTTTCAGCAGTTCCAAGAAGATTCCACACCTATTTGCACCCTGATTCAGGTGACCCTGAAGGCACAGATAAACCAGTGGTGAGATTCAAATATGTGAACAACCAGTTCTCTGTGTGGATGCCACTTCCAGAAGTCCATTCTGGGCCTGGGCAACAAAAAATAAGCTACCGGTTCTGCCAAAGTGGTGCAAACCGGCTGAATCTCACCACTGAGATAAACCCCCAAATGGCTCCAATGGCTCTCAGAGAAAGTGCTAACAATCAGATGATTGCAAAGGAATATAAATCCTTCCATTCCCCTTCCCCCCACCATCCAGTCAGAACTGAAGAAGCTTCTTGGATGAAAAGTGAAGCATCTTCCTCAAGGAAAAAAACAAAGTCCAGTTGCTTTTTGAAAAAAAGCATTTTTGAGTCTAACCCAGGAAAATTAATTAATTAACAATTAATTAGCTAGGAGCTGTGGCCTCCTCCTCCTCCTGCTTTTCTGGTTTATTGCTCAATCCACCATCTTCCTTCCCTTAGCCTCTATCTGTCCTCTTTAAATCCACATATCCTTTTAAATAAACTGTTGGTGGCCACTGGGACTGATCAAACAGAAACCAGTTCTTCCTTAGTAGAAGGAAGTTGGCTCAGCCAACTAGATCTAAAAAAGGCATAAGATGGATATTGTCCCATTATTCTTGAAGAAGTGTTCCTTATTCTCATCTGTATTCATGGAGAACAATGGGACAACAACTGATTGTTGTAAAACTCGTATGTTTATAATGTAATACAAGGAAGAGAAGGGTTGAAGGATCTAACATAAAGCCCCCAAAAGGAAGAAAACAAAGTTCTAACAATTTTAGATCTTGCAGAATATAAGCTTCTTATTCAGAAAAATAGTATTTGTAAACATGAAACCTAGCAATGCTAAGAAAAATGAGAAAAGTGATAGTTTCTATTGTTCCTTTCTTCCCTCAAATGTCACAGAAGCAAAATATAAGGAACAAGTATGAAATGAGGACAGTGGTGTTTTTGCATTCTCTTTGTTAAGTCTTCTTTACAGGCAATGTGGGCATCTGAAGTCAAAGCTAAGTATAGCGACAATATTAAAACTACTTTCACTGTAACTTCTACAGACATATTAGAAATCACAATACTCTACTGAATAATGTTCATCTTAAAATAAGCCTGACATGCATTAAAAGTAACCATATTGTTTTCTATTTAATTTCAGTTCTGCAACCGTTCTTCCTGCTCCAACATTATTTTACTATAATAATATAATTATTATTTGTCCCTCTACACTCTGCAATACCCAGGATTTCCAGTATCTGTTGGCAACCTTGTTTTAACATGTTCTTAAATTGTAAAAAGAATTATATGCATTTCTCAGTACTATTTAATACAATGGTAATAACAACTTATGTCAGGATATTGATCATGAAAGTCCTGAGAAATAGAATACTTTTAGGAACAGAGGAAACAAAAGACTTTTTAAATGCATGGGAACTTCCTTCCTTCCTCTGAATGTCTAAATTTTGATTGATTTTTGGTTTTCTACCAGCACTGTTTTCTTGCAAGATAGTTCAACATGCCTATTCTGCTAACCTTAAATATTCAGAGCAACCTGCCCAAAAGCCTACTTACTTATTGTGCGATCAGGGAATTGGGATGATAGAAAGGCTGGTTGCTTTGAAATGCTCAGAGAGATTGGCTCAAAACCGCTCTATTATCCAATGGAAATTTAACTCTGGTTCTTCCAGAACTCCGTTGTGATAATAAACATTACATCTCCCTTGTTGTCTAGAAGTAATGAAGATATGGAGAGGATACCTGCATTTACTTATTAACACTGTAGATATTATCATATTGACCAACTGAAGTTTTGTTCAAAGGATAATCTTTGTTCACTGGGTCCACCATCCTTGACCTTTATTTGACCATTCCATTTTCTTTTCCCTCTCTTCCTCTGCTTATTATCGGATTAAAACATGATAGACTTTCTGAACAGACCTCTACACAGTGGCACAGTTGCAGATATATTCTAGAATAAAGCTGTTTTGGAAAAGCATTATGACACATTCTAATGATAATTGCCCAGTGGGCTTGTCAAGAACAATAAATTTGATAATTATGACTTAAGATAAAATGCTGATTAAAAACATTAACTATGATGATGAAGGCAAAGGTGTTATTCATTGTAATTCTAATTTTAAAGCTAAATAATATTGCTGTTGGGATAACATTCGCAACAGTGAAGGAATATCTATATTTTTGTAAACTATTTTTTTCCCCAATCAGAACAAATAAGTGTAACACACCATTCTTATCACCACAAGCAACTAAACAACTGAACAGGGAGTGATTTGTACATCAGTAGAAAGCTAAGACAATTCTGTGCAACATTAGCTAGATTATGCATGCAATTGCACATTAGCTAGGTATGCAAAAAAGCCTGTTGCCATTATTATTCCTTGGATGTTAAAATAGGTTGCTTTCCTTTATTCATCACAGAAGTCTTTTCATTTCATTTTATTTCATAGAATAAGCATACAGTAATAATGTCGGTAGGATTTTATTTTACGAAAATGATTACATCGTGAAAAAAAAGTGAACAACTTTTATGTTCTTTCATTTAGGAAGCTCCAGGTGTTGTAGTACAATGATGTATTGTTATTACAGTAATGGCTTGGATCCAAAAAAGCTTGAATATAATTCATGCAATCGATTTTTGTCATGTTATTCTCTCCACAGCCTACTTGTCCCTCATAGTGTTTTAGAAGCCTACAAAAACTACCATTGGAAATCAGAGGGCTAACCCATTTTTTAAAAGCTCTCTTAACAGTTTTTTATAATTAGAATTCCAACTTGTACTTTTAAAAAATCCTGAATATCAGAGTATCTTTCAGAATGATGGAGAGGAGAAGAAGACAAATTGTAGACTGTGACCACACAGACATACACACACACACACACACACACACACACACAAATGAGATTCATGAAATTGCTGGTTATTATTCAGGGCACCATTGGATAAAAAAGAAATATGTGCCATTCTTAGATTTACCTAGTTAGATACAAGATTGACAGTTATTACCATTTTTACAGCTGCTTCATAGTGCCAGTAGCAGAGACAAGTCTACTTCTATCAGTGTACAATTTTAAAAAGAAAGAAGTAGGATGAATATATGAAAATGATGTGAAAATTCTCTGGGCATACAGTAAAAGTGATATTCTGTACTTTTCAGAGGTTATTGACAATAGAATTTCTGATACACTTGGTAAAAAGAGATAGCGATAGAATAGAAAAGATTATGTTCTTAAGATGTGCTTTAGATAGCAGTTTCCCCAAGAATTATCCATTTCTCTGCAAAAAAAAAAAATCAACTGAAGCCAAAACTTTTTCTTTAGTGTCACTTTTTAAATTAAAATATATTCTTAAATTGTGGCAAGTTCTTAAAGAGATGGGAGTACCAGACCATCTTATTTGTCTCTTGAGAAACCTATATGCGGGTCAAGAAGCAACAGTGAGAACTGGACACGGAACCACTGATTGGTTCAAAATGGGAAAGGAGTCCGGCAAGGCTGTATTCTGTCGCCCTGCCTATTTAACTTATATGCAGAGCACATCATGAGAAAGGCAGGGCTAGATGAATCAAAAGTTGGAATTAAGATTGCCGGGAGAAATATCAACAACCTAAGATATGCAGATGATACCACTCTAATGGCAGAAAGTGAAGAGGAACTAAAGAGCCTCTTGATGCGGGTGAAGAAGGAGAGTGCAAAAGTTGGCTTGAAACTCAACATTAAGAAAACCAAATCATGGCATCCGGCCCTCTCAATTCCTGGCAAATAGATGGGGAAGAAATGGAGGTAGTGACAGATTTTATCTTCCTGGGCTCTAAGATCACCACAGATGGGGACTGCAGCCAAGAAATTAAAAGACGCTTGCTCCTGGGGAGGAAAGCTATGGCAAATTTAGACAGCATACTAAAAAGCAGAGACATCACCCTGCCAACAAAAGTACGTATAGTCAAGGCCATGGTTTTCCCAGTTGCAATGTATGGCTGTGAAAGTTGGACCATAAGAAAGACTGAATGCAAAAGAATTGAGGCCTTTGAACTATGGTGCTGGAGAAGACTCCTGCGAGTCCCTTGGACTGCAAGGCGATCAAACCGGTCAGTCCTAGAGGAGATCAACCCTGACTGCTCCTTAGAAGGCCAGATACTGAAGTTGAAACTCAAGTACTTTGGCCACCTAATGAGAAGGAAGGACTCACTGGAGAAGAGCCTAATGCTGGGAAAGATTGAGGGCAATAGAAGAAGGAGACGACAGAGAATGAGGTGGCTGGATGGAGTCACTGAAGCAGTAGGCGTGAGCTTAAATGGACTCCAGAAGATGGTAGAGGACAGGAAGGCCTGGAGGAACGTTGTCCATGGGGTCGTGATGGGTCGGACACGACTTCGCAACTAACAACAACAACATATTCTTAAAATATAATTCATTTACATTCTGAAAGGATACCAAAGAAGTATAAGATTAAAGATAGTAAGAAACGGATACAAAGAATTTACGCAAATAATAGATCGTGACATAAAACTGATTATGGGTTTTGGCATTGGGCATTGCAGGTAAATGATCATGTGATTAATATTCTTAAGAGAAGAACTGCAACAAAGGACTAACCTTGGATTTCTAGTTTCAAACTTGCACAAGATACATAAAGTTCTTATATCCCTACCTTAATTTCAGTTGTGTCAGGAATTGGATCATTTTTGCAGGGGTTTTTTGGGAATTTTTGGCAGTGGGTTATTTTCCTGTGGAGTCAATAAGTAAACCAATGGGAAGTCTTTACATATTTCTGACCAATAACTAAATAAATAAATTTATCACAAAAAGGGGACTCCCAAATTGATGCCCCACACACACCTTCTCCAGGCATGCCATTATATAATCTCTACATACCTATGATATTCTGAGGATTGGGGGGAAAATCAAGTTGGACCCCAAGGAAAGGGGCCAAGAAAAGGGGGTCCAGGCCAAGGACAAATTTTGCCTCTGATCTTCTGTGACTCTGATCACAGAAATGATTCTTTTTATTTTAATTGTAATATAGTTTAATTGAAATTAAAATATCACATACTTGTTTGCCTTAAACTAAAATGATCAAAGGCCTGGAGACTAAAACATATGAAGAATGGCTGCAGGGGTTGGGTTTGGCTAGTCTAAAGAAAAGAAGAAACAGGGGCGACATGAGAGCAGTATTCCAGTATTTGAGGGGCTTCCACAAAGAAGAGAGTGTCAAACTATTCTCCAAAGCACCAGAATTCGTAGGTGCTCCATCACTGGAGGTTTTTAAGAAGAGACTAGACAGCCACTTGTCTGAAATCATTCCCTTGCTCGAGCAGGGGGCTGGACTAGAAGACCTCCAAGGACCCTTCCAGCTCTATTCTATTCTATTCTTAATAGAATCATGATCATCAGAGGCAATAATATTAAGAGAAAATTAAAAAGATTATTATCTCACATATCCTGGTTTGCTGTCTGATTTTTGATGTGCTACAGATCATATGAGGAGGAAGGAAATATAGAGAAAAAGGAAAAACCTTTATCTTCAGGCTATGCTCTACACCTCTCCTGTAGTTAGTGGATATAGCCCTAAAAACCTTAGGTGAAGTTCTCAAAACTTCTCGAAAAGTTGTAAGCCAATTGCCATCGTTAACATCAGGAGAAAGAACATCAAATTACTGCCATCTGGCATACGAATATTAGCTGCATATTTCATTATAATAACTAACATACAGTAAATCTAATTGAGTCAAATTTTCATTTTACCTTTTTGGGGAGTGCAGCCATGGCATACCTTTGGAACATCAAGTACTACCCTTGGTTCACAAAACTTTGCATGGAGTACTGGCAGGACCATTTGCAAAAGTGTGTTTCAAAAATCAAGATTGTGGATGCAATTGAAGGCCCTTGAGATTGAAGCCCCGCCTCTTGTGAGTTCCTCAGGTTGCCCACAGTAAACAAAAATGGTGGGACTTTGAGAGCAATCATGCCCAATGTCTTGGGGTTGGTTTTTGTTTTGTTTTGTTTTGTTTTGTTTTGCTTTTTTTTTTTTTAACCCTAATTGATAATGCTCCTGATTGCTGGCCATAAATGGCATTTGACATTTTCCATACAATTTGTGGCCAGGAATTTCTGAAGGTCAGAGATTGAAAAAAGTCACTGTGATGTCTTTGCTTTATTTAAAAGAATAACTTATCAACAAAGACAATTCATCTGACAATTTTTATAGGTAAAATTTGGAATATAATAGTCATTATGGTTTACTGCACCTTTAATAATCCATAATTCCTTAATCTTCTAATACACAACTCTGGTACGATAAACAACTGTTCATTTATAGGAGGCAATAAATGCCTTAGACACTCATATGCAACTTTTGAAATGAATCCATATTTTAAATACCTCAGAAAAGAGTGCGGATTTCTTAAAAACTCTGTATCCTGCAGAAACATCCATTAGGCAACCTACATCCATTCCAAGAAGCTATGCTATTTCCTGAAGATGGCTGCCAACTGAATATATTTTATGGTCCACTTTATTATCTATGACTGAAATTATTGCCTTGTATGAATTGTAGATGCCTAACATAACTCTGCTGCCTTGCAATATATTCCTGACTACAATGATGTGCAGATGGGTGTGAAATCTAAATATTCTGACCTGACAAGCATCCAAAAGAGACTAAGTATATTACATTTTTTGACTATTTGAGGGGCGAGTCAAGAATGATGAAGATGAAGGCGAGTATGAGAATAATGACTTCATCTAAAAGTCTATTCAATTGCAACATCTATGGGATGCTTCTTCCAGTTGTGATATTTTAGCACAAAATATGCCCACGTTTCCATTTGTGCATCATACCCTTCATGTGTTTGGATTAAACTATCAATGTTTTTTTCCTTTTCCTGTAGCATTCACTCCTCTGCTGTCCAGAAGGATCTGCCAGTAGGAAGCCCAATTTCTGCTCTCATTGTTTTGAAAACAGTAAAATATAGCATAAAAATTAGAGTCAATCGGTCAGGGAGCTTGAACATCTTTGAGGGAAGCAAGGGACAACTGGTGAAAAGTGTATGATGACAATAGCATGCAAGAATATAAAAATGGCATTTTGTGTTGTCATTTTGGCAATGTAACAGTTTGCTGCAGATGCCACTGGCAGGGAGTCTAATAGTAGCCCATAAAGATCTTTGGCCTTTGGCTATTTGCTCCAAATAACTTTTCATTTTCCAAAAGAAAACTGCACATGTTATTTCTAATTTCCCAGTGATACAAAAAGATTTATTTTAAATATTCATTGGCAATGTGTGATATGCAATAGGATTAGTCTCACTGAATTGGCTTACTTTATAACAGACATATATATTTCTATGGCCTAAGTTAATTCTACTGTCCTGTGGAGGTGCTCTGTAGGCTTCAGCAATAATAGAATCCAAACTCTGTGCAGCATAGCTGATTTCAAAACATCGGTTATGCTTTTGCACCGCTATACATTTTCCTTTTGCGCTAGAATGATAAAAACTTAATTATTAAAATAACCTTCACCTATTTTGCTTCCAAGGAAATGGCTCTAACGACAGTATTTTAGATCTTCGTAAAACGTAGTGCTAATATTAATGTGATCTGATAATGGATTCTGTCATCAAAGAAGTAAAGTGAATCTGTGAATTGCTAGTTCACACCTGCATGATAAATGCAATAAAAGGAATTCAAGGAATGTGTGTATGCATGTTTAATCCCATTGGAATTCATATCTTTCATGTTTTTCTATGCTTTATTTGAAATGGTAGCAAATAAAAGAGGAATGGTTGAAATCAAAGGATAAATTGAGTTAAACAGATAAACTGTAAACATTTGATCCAAAGTCCTATACGTGCACAATGAATTATCACAGCTTTAAAATCTGTTGCTTTGAACATTCACATTCTCAGTTTCTGGTAATATTGCACATGTCAAGGGTTAAGTAGCACTGTTTATTAAAGGAAGGCACTGAATTAGCTTGATTTAACAATATTATCCCTTTTATCTGAATTTTTATAGGTCATACTGCAGAGACAGCTTTATATAATAATTCAGAAAAGAGTAGTCATTTTATTTTTAGCTTTGGTGATATTGAGTGTTTTTATAACTCATTGAAGAAAAGCTAGATAACCTACTGTATATTGTTATTATCTTTAAAGTAGGGAAGGGAAGGGAAAGGAAGAGAAGGAAAGAGAAGATTTATATAGCTAACAAATGTATTTCCTCAAATGAAAAATACTCTTGAACATCAACCCCTCCAGTACTAGATCAATTTGTCCAAATGCACTTAACTGTTACAGCTTCTTTTTTTTCTTCTAGAATGTCATTCTAGAGGTGATCAAGAAGTCAACATGTTGTCAGCTAGGAATTACACAGGTCCAAAAATGGCCCAAATTATCTCCAACAAAACAGTTGTTACAAAGTTCAGAAGTACTCTTCTGAAGCGAAGTGCAAAATAACAATATAATCTGTCCATAGCTTGACTCTTTGGCTTCCAAGCAGCTCTGTTTCTTTGACAGTGTTTTCATCCTTTTGTGAACTATCCCACATACACTTGGATCTTTGAAATCATTTCTAACATACTACCTACTGCAGCTGATAGCTTTCAGCTGCTTGTTGGAGAAAGACAGGGAAGTTGTTATGACAGTGCTTTGTAAGTTCTCTGAGAAACCAGTTTCCAATGATTGCATTGAAAATTAATTTCCCCTGGGGGCAGCCAGCTCACTTCTTATGAAATATGCTCAGTGAAGTCTAACTAAAGTCCAATAGCACCACTTTTTGCAGCAAAAAGTTAGTGCTTTAAAGCAAGCATAATTTCTCTTTTAAGTCTCTGATTTTTGTCTCTATGGTTCTATAGCATTAGTAATGTTCTCAGAAGATTCGTGTTCCTATCATTATATAAAATGGTAGTGCGTATTTCTTTTATATAGGATGTGCTTCGCATAATCCATATTTTTCTTATTGTAATGATTGCCATGCGACAGTCAGAGCGTTGGATTTGTCTAGCCCCAATAAAAATATTATTTAGGCTGTATCAAAATACCATTAATGTAGGATGCAACATATTATTTGTTCCTAGGGGATAAAATCCTGTTGTCATAGAGAGAGATCCTGCCTCTCTATGACAAGCCTTCAGCAGAAGCAGAATGGTAAATAATAACCTTGCCTAAGAGATTTGAATGGATACAGATTGACGTGAGCAATAGTGGTGCTTTAAATGTTGAGATTTGAAACTATTAAAATTGATAGCCAAGAAATAGGCCAAGAAATAGATTGTAAGCCAGTCTTGCAAGTGATAGATACCAGAATGTTAAATCCTTTGTTCCTAAAATCTGAAAGAAAATCGTCTCTTGCTTGGGCTCCAGAATACTTCTATTATGACAATATTATTGGCTATGAAGATAGTATCAAGTTTAGTCCTTAACCATATGCATTAAGTTTACACCATCGCTCGCAATTAGGCTATTTCCCTCATTCATATATTGTAATTTTTAGAAACTCAATCAAGGAGCTTCTCTTCTCTTTTCACCTTCCAGAAACAGTTATGAACGTTCTCAGAACAATATACAGTACACCTAGAAAATATGTCACTGGGTTACACTAGTGAAAAATATATGTAGCTCACAGTCCAGTAGTTGCATTCTTGGCATTCCCTGTGCTTGCTTTTCTTCTTACAGACTTTCTATTTCTAGCGATACTTGATAATATCGATCAGTTCATGGGTGAATGGAGCTCACTGGCTGTTTATATGTGGAAGCTTTTCCTTCCTGTCTTGATTAAGGCATTATTTGTCCTTTCTGTTTATCTGGTGCCAATTCCTGTTTTGCTGGGTATTGGTTTAATAGATGTGTGATGAGAGAAGACGTGCTTAGGGCTGTTTGCCCCTTTTCTTGATCGTTAGTTGCTTCCTTTTGGTGAATATTTATAAATGGAACTTATCTCAATGTGTCTATTCTTGGCTGATCCATCAACATGCCAAACTTAGGAAATCTCTTGCATTTTTGGGACCGGTGTAGTGTAAAATGTCTACAGTTTCCCAACTGAAATTGTGTTTGAATTGTCAGTGTTGTGAAATTAAAGACTTTTCATGAACAGCCCTATGCTCATCCTCTTTAATAACACTGAAGTGGTATCGAAAGAATCCAGAGAATGAAATATTTTGGGGAATATTAAAAAGGCAGAATATATTTCTCCAAAGGAATAATGGAGAAGATCTTTAAAAAGACAGAAACCAGCCCCTCTCCCCCAAGCAGAAAACTCAGCAGAGGCCAGCTTTTAGAAATGCAAATTCAATAATCCTTTCAGAAAGGTTGGAGCCTTCCAGCTAGAAACTGAAGAGATTAGGAAGACAAAGACCCCTGAAATCTACATACCCCCACCCAAAATCTAAGGACAGGAAACATAATAGGATTAACCTACCAATACCAAAATGACACACTCAGACTCAGGTCAAAGTACATGACACAGGAAATACAAAGCCTCAAACAGGAACAGGAAACAACTCAAGAGCCCCAGAAGGTATAAATACCCACCACTCCCAACAACATGTGGTCAGCTTTCCTAGAGCCATCTTTCTGTCTGGCTCTGCTCTTCAATAAACTGCAACCTTCTTTCTAAAGCAGTCTCCATTTTGTTTATTCCCAGCTTGGACTGGACCCTGATGAAGATTTTTCTTTCGACAGTGGAGTGGAATGGAACGGAACAGAACAGAATGGAACGGAACAGAACAGAACAGAACAGAATGGAATAGAATAGAATAGGAGCTGGAAGGGAAAATGGAACTCTTCTAGTCCAATCCTTTGGTCAATCAGGACATCTTATATCTTTTTCAGATAAATGGCTGTCCAATCTCTTCTTTAAAACCTCCAGTGATGGAACACCCATGAACTCTGAAAGCAAGCCATTCCAACACCTTGATAAACAGGCATCAGCATTAGATAAATAGGAAAAATCAAGGAATAAATAATCCCCCATTCAAAGAGCAGTCATGCAAAAAATAATACCCCAGTTAAAGCTCATAGTTAAAGCTTCCACATGTAAACAGCCAATAAATTGTAAGCTCCCACATGTAAACAGCCAGTAAACTTCTCTGTGCATTAATGATGTTATCAGATATGTACTAAAATATCTGCCAGAAGAAAATCAAGCTCAGAGAACTTCCAAGAAGCCAACATGTCACTTATACTTGCCTATAGAGGGCCATAAATGACTGCAGTGATATGGGCTGGTTCAGATAAAGCTGGACTAATTTCTATGATAAAAATGACCCAATTTAGTTTGAACTAATTCGACTGAAGCTCACTTCTGTTTTTTTCCTAAACTTAATCCATGGATGTTTCACATCCATTATTTCATAGAAATCTACATTCACCCTGCTAACAGACAAGCACAATTGTACAGGTTCTGCAATTCCCATCCGTTATGACATTTTAGTTATGACATTATTGTCTTCACTTTAGTACACATACACTATAATTAATAGAAAATAGAGCTTACTCTGGTAACTGTAATTAATTTGGAGAAGAAGATGCTATATTTACTGCCTGGATTACTCAGCATTGCTACCAATCTCTGTATAGAGATGTGGGAAGCTATAGCCTCTGTTTAGTTTCATTAAGAAAGAAAAACGATGCAGTGTCTTACTACATTTGTATTATGAAGCAAACTTGCCATCTACTGGGAGGATAGTTGCTTATCAGGTTTCCGACTCAGATATAAGATTCCCTTCATGAGCAAGATGTTTTTGATTAGTGAATTAATAAAGTATAATAGTTTTCCAAAACAGCTGTGGATTTTTGTGTAGGTGGCTGGGGTCAAGAGAACCATTGCAATAATTATCAAATGGAAACTGAAATTAATTATACCAAATAGTCCCATTAAATAATCACTTAAACAACATTAAACATCTTTTAAGTGGCATACCATATTTCAAGTTTAGTTATTTCATCTATACTATTACATTAATATCTTACATACCAAATATTTTTTGGGGGAAAATTGGAAGCAATAAAGAGAGTACAAATAAAGTTTATTGTCTCAGACGTAGTGATGGATTAGAGTAGCAATTCACTCTTAACCAGAAAACAAGGGAAAATCAAGAAATCCTCTGCCTTTAGATTGTAAAGATTTTGCAAAACAAAAACACCCCTAAATGAGCAATTCTTAGATTTATTCATAAAGAAAGCAAGGAAGACTAATTTCAATTTCATCTATTAGAATTAATTGCTGTTAAATTAAACTGCATCATATTATCGAAGATTTACTTTAGTTTTACTTTCCATCTACCCTAGAGACCTGAATAAGTCTCTTGTAAGTGTGTGAAACTCTCACTGTTCTATTATATTGATTCTAATCAAAGCATATAAAAAAAACTCAGAAAGTTTTACATATGTTTCATATTTCCATTAGACTGTTTCCAAGAGATTATCAGATTAGCATATACATTT
This sequence comes from Azemiops feae, assembly GCA_023970755.1. Classification (NCBI taxonomy): domain Eukaryota; kingdom Metazoa; phylum Chordata; class Lepidosauria; order Squamata; family Viperidae; genus Azemiops; species Azemiops feae. The sequence continues at coordinate 986,275 of JALGBA010000118.1, read as the reverse complement.
TTTTCCAACCCAGGAAGGATAATTAAGACAAGTTACATTGTGTGGTATGGGATTTAAGTCTACTCTATCATCGTGTAACTTGCATAAATATAACTTTATGTTATGGAGTAACAAATAAAAATGGAATCATTTTTGTTCTTGGATCCATCACTTCTTAGGCCCTGAGATTTCTTATGCTATACAAAGAAGGAAAATGGAGAGCATGCCAATAAATGGCTCTTTTATGTTTCCATTTCTTGATATTCCTAAATCATAGCTCTGCTGATAATAATAAAAAAAACTATGACCAATTCTACCTTTGCTCATAAGTAGTCAATAGAAGTCAAGCAGTTAGGGGCATCCTGTTATTCTCCAGGAACTCATATATTAGGCATGTTGCCTTTGTGTTTGGCCGTCAAGCTTAGTTTACAATACTAATCATATCCTCCACAAATCTGTCCAGTTTTCCTTTTAAAATACAGCCAGCTGTTATGTTTTTGGGTTGTTGTTTTTTTGCAAAGAGTGGGAATTATTTCTAAAAGTGAAAAAACAAAATTGCCATTATTCAAATGATAAACAGATGCAGATTGCCTCATCTTCACAAGAGAGGTAAGGTTCCTCACCTCTGCAGAAAATAAAAACGGGAAGAAATAGAAATTTGCCTACATACATTGTCTATATATAAGATTCTTATTTGAAACTAAGTACTTGCTAGAATTCTTGTATTATAACCCTATAATCCTTAGGCACTATCTCTTCCTCCATCTACCAAGGTCATTCTCACATTCCATTTCAAGAGGTTTTGTGGTGCATCACAGCTCTGGGGCTGCAAGAAGTACAGCGTGAAGCCTAGCCTCAACCTGACCCAAAATACTCTTGTGACCCCAGAAAGCCACCACTGCCCCAGTCCAGTCCCAGCTGCAGTTGCTCTTGCCACCCTGCAGACTGCCACTTCAGCTGACCTTCATCATCTTCTTGCTCCTAGTGCTAATGAGGCTGCCCAACCTGGCCCTTTGTGAAGCAGCTGATAACCACATGAGGCTACCTTCTCAAGGTCTCAAAAAGAAGCTGCTGTTTACAATCCAGGAAGAAATCTCATGTGGCCAGCAACTAATTCACAAAAGGCCAGGCTGAATATGCAGGAGAAAGAGGATTGTGATGGTCAGTTAGGGTGTTTGGGCCGTGGACCTCAGGACACCAAAGGGGCATAGATGGGGAGAAGATATGTAGGTATGGGCAGTTGAAGTGAACGTACGCAGCCATAAGTTGCTGATGGATTGACAATGATCCAAATTTTGGCCATGTAACAATGGCGGACAGTGCAATGTCCATTACTTTGAGGTTTCTAAAGCCATAACTTCAAAAGGCTGCTGAATGAATGGTTGAGGACTTCCTGCATTTTTCTACACCTGTCTGTAATAGAATATGCTTCCCTATATACCTTACCATTGGCCCTTGATTGGTTTAATAACTTGTACTTTTGGGAATTATTTCCGATATTTATTTATTTACCTTTACAGATCTGTTGGTGGCAACTTGAGCTAATTGCCCTATTAGTAAATAATGTAGTAGAATTAAAATGAATTAGTATGTAATTACTAGTGTTCCCGAGAGATATACAGTATTTATAATGAAGTAGTGCATTCTTTTTCTATGAACACTATGATAATGCATACTTATCAATGTAGAGTGAGATCACCAGCTGCTGTGGTATATCACATGATTATGGTTGTATCAACTCCTCCAGGGTACATTCAGAAATGCTAAATCAACATCTGGCTTTATGTGTAAAATTATTTTAAAAAGCAATTAAACTTATTTTTAATCATCTTTAATCTTGTCAAAGTTTACTTAATAATTCTAACTGGATAGAGAAGACCATTTTTCATAAGTTAAAAGCATTTTCAACAAGTTTAAATGTGATTCTTGGATTGAAGCTAGTTGTCACTGAGGCAGTTTGTAAAGGGAAGACTAATTATCCCTTTTATTGGTGTAGCGGGACTGGCCGAAAGGCTTTGCAGGAGCCTGACTGGAGGGAGGAAAGGGTAAGGTTTGAGCAGCCGCGGCCAGTTTGGGCGCGGCGGGCATGGACCGCGTGGAAGGAAAGAAAGGGGGAAGGAGAAAGGGGGGAAGGGGTGGTTGTTGTTGCTGGGGAGAGACCAGGTGAAGCAAAAGAGGAGTTTGGGGTTTTATGCGTTCCTTTTCCTCTGAAATAGAGGGATAGGGGGAGAGAGCGAGTGGAGTGGAGTTTTACCACTTTCCTCTGCAGAGGGAATATTCCGAGCGAAGGGAAGAGTGAGAGTGAGAAGAGGGAAAGTTTGCTGGGGTTTTAAAATTAAAATTTTAGGCCTTCTGCTACCTAGTGTGGTTCATGCTAAGCTAGATCAAACAATTGTCTTAGCTCACGTAGTTATGGTGCTGAACAACTCAGGTTCATAAATTTGCTTAATCAGTCATTGTATTATTATGTCACTATCTCTACACCCCGAAAATAAAATGAGGTAAATCTTTCCTCCCCCAACACAGGATCTTGAAATCCTCAAGGAAATGACGGATATTATAAAATGTAGTAAGATTACACTGTATGAGTATGAGCTGTGTGGTTTCATGACTTCTTATCACATGACAGTTTTTAAGAATAGGCACGAAAGCAGGTAGCCAAGGCAGAAATTTCTTTCCTGAAAGATTACACAAAAATATTTAAATATTTATCTTTTTATGATACGTTATGATATGGCTATAAGATAGCTAAGAGTTCTATGTTGACTGGCAATAATCAGTATTGTAGTTTATTATTATTGTAACTTTTCGTGTTATTTGACTTTTTATTCTTAACTACAATGGGCTTGTTTGAGAGCAAGTGAGATAGGAAATGAGAATGACTAACTGACTGAAATGCTTGCTTTCAGAAAGCTATGGAATCAAGGGAACCTTGGAGAAAAGCTATTGATTAATTGGAAATTCAAAAGAAATCCTGAAAATTGACAGTTTGCAATATAACTAAAATATTTCCTAGGAATATTTGACTTAGTTTGTGCTAAGCAACTCATATGATATCCACGGATATAGAATTGCTGATCATAAATGATAACGTGTGCCATGATATTCACCTCAATGTAAACAAAATGCCAAATGCTACAAGTGTGTATGATAATGTAACCATCTTCAGTTTGATTCTGTTCTGTGTCAATTACAACCTATTTTTGTGATGTCAAAGCATTTTTAGATATCTCTGCTCGAATGCTCAAATTGAAGACTTTATTTCTCCAGTGTATATCCTTACACCAACATGGCCAAAGAAAGGGAATAACAAAAAATAGCAGAAAGCATTCAACTGTTTCATGAAACAAAATCCACTGGAAATGCTTACATGCTTGGAAGAGAAACTAAACTTAATCAGACTTTTATTTCTGACAAAAGAAAAAAAATATTTTTGTTTACAAGAAAAAAGAGTTGAAACACAACTGCTTTAGACTACTGTAACTATAATACTTCTTTTCCATATGTTGCATAACACATCCTTTTATTTTCACAGGAGATATGATTCTATTTTATTTTATATACCAAAATATGTACATTATATGTATTATTATATGTAATTATATGTAAAATGCCTGCATCAAGGATTTAAAAGCTTTTGGTAAAGAGCAAGATGGTGAGGATGCTGCATCTTTCGGTGTCCTGTCGCATTGATAGTTTTCCCTTTACCAGTATAGATTAAAAAGTGAGAACTTATTTTGAAATTGGCCAACCTTCTTGTTGTTCTAAACAAATATAATAATTTGGAAGACTAAAGTCTTTATGAGGAAGCCTAAATATAGAACATATAAATATTTATATTTACTTAATAGAGAATGTCCTCATGTACTTTATTCAAAATATTATATTTAGGATATTTTATATACACACGTATGCATACGTATAATAAAATGTTGCTTGGAAATCTTGATTTTCCCCCCTTCACAAGATTTCAAAATTGATGCAAGATTAAATTGGAAATTAGCATCAACTAGAATAAAATATATAAGTCAAGATATAAAGAGTTAGCAATAGCTTTACAAAGAAAATAATCAAGTATCATTTCATCAATACAGGATAGATTTTATGTTAAATAAGTATAACAGAATAACAGAGTTGGAAAGGATCTTGGAGTTCTTCTACTCCAACCCCCTGCTCTGGCAGGAAACCTTATAGTATTTCAGACAAATGGTTGTCCAATCTCTTTTTAAAAACTTCCCGTGTTTGAGCATCCTCAACTTCTGGAGGCAAGTCATTCCACTGATTAATTGTTCTAACTGTCAGGAAATTTCTCCTTTGTTCTAGATTGCTTCTCTCCTTGATTAGTTTCCATCCATTGCTTCTTGTCCTGCCTTCAGGTGCTTTGGAGAATAGATTGACTTCTTCTTCTTTGTAGCAACCCCTGAGATATTGGAACTTTGCTATTATGTTACCCCTAGTCCTTCTTTTCATTAAACTAGACATACCCAATTCCAGCAACCATTCTTTATTTCGTCTTCATTGCTCTTCTCTGTACTCTTTCTAGAGTCTCAACATCTTTTTTACATCGTGGTGACCAAAACTGGATGCAGTATTCCAAGTGTGGCCTTACCAAGGCATTGTAAAGTGGTATTAACATGGCACGTGATCTTGATTCTATCCTTCAGTTTATGCAGCCTAGGACTGTATTAGCTTTTCTGACAGCTGTAGCACCCTGTTGGCTCATGTTTAAGCGATTGTCCACTAGGACTCCAAGTTCCCGCTCACAATTACTACCAATAGGCCAATAGGAAATAAATTAGTCTTCTTACACCTTTTTACCGTGGGGATTTTTTTTAGCTAGACATAAATATGTGAACCAGTAAGTAAAGGAGGTAGTGAATTTCTCATTACTGATTGTCTTTGAACAAACATGGGATATTGTTTTGGGAATTATTTAATATAGAATTCTGCACTAAGCAGGACCTTAAGTTCAATGGTCCAAAAGACCCCTTCCACTCCAAGACAACTTCAGTAGTGAGTGAATGATCACATATTTATAGCGATACCTACTCATCACATACTTATAAAGATTGCCATGAGGCAGTTTGTGACCAGTTTCATTCAGCATTAGGACATCAGGCATACATATGAGCCATTGAATTATAAAGTGCTTAAGGTTTAGTGCTGGAAGTCTTCAAACACAGTGACATATCATAATGTAACATCTCTCTCTCTCTCTCTCTCTCTCTCTCTCTCTCCCCCTCTCTCTCTCCCTGTGTGTGTGTGTGTGTGTGTGTCTCCCTCCCTCCCTCCCTCCCTCCCTCCTTAAGGGAATGGGACCAAATATAGCATTCTGATATATTACTCAAGCTAGCTGGTTTGAGGGTATATGAGAAGGAAATCTTCCTTCAGACCGTCATACAACCCTTTTCATGCGAGAAGGAAATATGTATCAAAAAAACATTTGAAATAGCACGTTGAGCTGTGGGCAATGGGAGACGTCCATTAATCTCAGGCTAAACTAGTGTTCAGTGTAGAAACCTGTAATCATTTAACATAGCTAATTTGTTCTGAATTTCTCTATTTAAGTCACTCTGGTATCTACTCAGTGTTTTAAACTAATTCTGTTATGGAATCAGCAACATTTCATCTTTTGCTGCCATTTTAGTTTATTTTGCCAGTGAACAGTAGAGTTTTAGGCAGCAATAATGTGGCCTTGGGGAGCCAGCAGCCTGATTTTCCTCTCCATGGACTGATATATTAGGGTTGATCTAATATATCCAATCTCTTCCTTCCATTCATCACCAGCAACTGACAACCTAGTTGTTCCAAACTTTCAGAAGGTGATATAGTAGGTTTTTGAGTTCTCCCAACCTTCAATGTGCCCCACCAAACAGTCTAATTTTCTTCTCCACTATTTTGCATAATGGAGGACAGCAGGAAAATCTGTGAATATTGCTTCTTCCTCAGTCCCGCCATTCTACTGACCATTTTCCAAACATGAGGAATATACTGAAATGAGAATATGTTAACATAAGTGAGATTAAGTCCTTAATCAATATTCACTTGCAGGAGAGAGAGAGACAGAGAGACAGAGAGAAACAGAGAGACAGAGACAGAAAAAAAAATATTAAAATATTGTCTCCACACTGGCAAGAGACTGAAGATTGAATTATTTGAGCTGGGAAAAGTAACAATTTTCTTTCTCCATGGTATGCAGCAATAATTATGAATTCAAGCCATGCAGTCTACCTGAAGACAAATCTACAAACTCACCTTCATGGCTGAAACGTCTGGCCTATTTTTTTTTTCCTATTACGCCATTCCCTGATTTTTACAATGATTTTCATGCCAAGTTCTGAAGAATTGAAACGTTTGTGGTATTCTTGTTTACCCTATTAAAATATTATTGAGTTATAGATTGAGGATACATTTTAACATTCAAAGAGATTAAGTCAAACCTATTAAATAGATTATTTAGAAATGTATGTAATAAAAGGTTTGTACTGCAGTACAATAATTATATGAAATGACCATATTTCTATGTGGTTTCTGGTATTGAAAAGGCGTATCATTTCTAGACAATTAGGTCCATTCATTTATTTCCAATGCATCTGCTAAAAATCAATGACTATAATCCACTTATTTTATAGCACTTGCATTTCCATATAGCCATATCTTCCATAGAAGATATGTAGTAGAATTTGCATATTTTATGGATTAGATTACCTCTACGATAAATTTAATCCCAGTAATAGCATATTTAAGGATGGAAGCCTCTAGTCAAGCTTAGCAAAGGCTGACATGGAGAATCACTTGAACATTATATCTATTGCACAATTCATTCATTGAATCCTCAATTCTGCAGCATGGACTCTCTGAATGGATGCCCAGTTTGGTTTTTGAATTCTCCTTTCATTTGCTTACTGATTTAATTTTTTTCTAGGCTAAACCATCAAACCAATTATAATAAAATCACCACTTAGTCCCATAGACAATATGTAAAACAAACAACAATGCTGAGAAGTATACCGTTTTAACCCAGTTTCATTTAAAATTAGAATTCTGGGTCAAATTCTTGGGGGAGAAGTTAGAAGGTGAAGTTTTCTGCCTGAACTCTATCATGAAATCAAAGCAATTTTCTTTAATGATGTCTCTAGGCCACCTTTGCCATGCAAAGGATCCCATTCATTGTTCGGGAACTTTTCTTAGGTACTTGTGTCACATTTCTAAATACATTTGTCTTTTCCTCCTGAACTAACATGGCATTGAAGTCCTATTTCATCATTCAATGTGTATTATATAGAAGGAAAAACACTGTGCCAGAGTCTTGAATATTGCAGGCAATAACATTTGCAGGATGACCTAGATTTGCTTGAACCAGAAAAAAAAAAATTCGCACACGCAAAACACAGTCAGCAGAAATGTTACGCTCTTGACTATTTTGAAGTCTAAGTTCACCATTTTTCCACCATACCTGTGTATTTACTGAAAACATAATCCATATAGAAACCACAGACTGCTGTCAATCTTGAAAGAGAGGAAAATGGGAGTTTAATGTTAAAAAAGTGATTTTGAAGTAATTAAAATATAACTTAATTAAAATTCTACAGGCAGAAGTAATTTCAACACAATTGAAATATTTATGTATTGGGGAAAAAATCATGTTGCATGTTTTGGGAACATTCCAATTTTAAAGCTGTTGTTTAGTGTAAATAAGATAGGAGCTTACTTCATTACAGCATAAGCTCTTGGGGATTTAAAGAGATACATGAAATGTAATTGTGAACTAGCAAGAAAAGGAAAGTGCTATCTTTATATTAATATTGTGCCAGACTTCATCCTCGACATTTCTATAAGTTTTTTTTTCTTTCAATGCCCAACATTGCCCAAAAATGGTTTCATTTTTCTTTATCACATCCAGGGTGCTTTTCACAAAAATTCCAAAATTTACTTGACCTTGAATAGAATAGAATAGAATAGAATAGAATAGAATAGAATAGAATAGAATAGAATAGAATAGAATAGAATAGAATAGAGCTGGAAGGGACCTTGGAGGTCTTCTAGTCCAGCCCCCTGCTCAAGTGGGAGAACCTATATCATCTCACAGGTGGATGTCCAGTCTCTTCTTAAAAATCTCCAGTGATGGAGCACCCACGATTTCTGGGGGTAAGCTGTTCCACTGGTTGATTGTCTTCACTGTCAGGAAATTTTTCCTTAGTTCCAGGTTGCTTTTCTCTTTGGTCAGTTTCCAACTGTTGTTTCTCGTCCTTCCATCTTGTGCTTTGGAATACTGCTATCATGTCTCCCCTATTTCTTCTTTTCCTTAGACTAGCCAGACCCAAATCCCGTAGCCGTTCTTCATAGTTTTAGTCTCCAGGCCCCTGATCATCTTAGTTGCTCTTCTTTGAATTTTGTTTCCAAACTCTCAACATCTTTTTTGTGATAGGGTGACCAAAATTGGCTGCAGTATTCTAGGTGTGGTCTTACTAGGGCTTTATAAAGTGGTAATAGTACTTCTCGTGATTTTGATTGTATGCCTCTATTTATACAACCCAGGATTTTGTTAGCTTTTTTGGTTGCTGCTGCATACTACTGGCTCATAGTCAAGTGATCATCCACTAGGACTCCAAGGTCCCTCTTACAGTTACTGTTTTTGAGCCAGGTCTTGCCCAATCTGTATTTGTGCCTTTGGTTTTTCCTGCCTAAATATAAGATTTTGCTTTTCTTCACATTGAAACTCATTTTGTTGGATAGGGCCCATTGTTCAAGTTGGTCAAGATCTTTTTGGATCCTGTGTTTGTCTTCTGGGGTGTTGGCTACTCCTGCTAGTTTGGTGTCATCTGCGAATTTGATGAGTTCCCCTTCTATTCTCTCATCTAAATCATTGATGAAGATATTGAAGAGTACTGGGCTTAAGACAGAACCTTGTGGTAGCCCACTGCTTACTTCTCTCCATGTGGATGTAGTGCCATTGAGGATTACTCATTGAGTACGGTTTGTTAGCCAGTTACAGATCCATCTGGTAGTGATGTTGTCTATCCCACCTTTTCTTAGTTTATCAAGGAGTAGGTTGTGGTCTACCTTGTCAAATACCTTACTGAAGTCCAAGTACATTATGTCCACTGAGTTTCGCTGGTCTACTAGTTTAGTCACTTTATCGAAGAATGAGATGAGATTGGTTTGGCATGATCTATTTTTGACAAACTCGTGCTGGCTACTAGTTATGACTTTGTTTGCTTCTAGTTGTTTGCAGATCTGTTTTTTGATAAATCTTTTCTAGGACTTCCCAGGTATTGATGTTAAACTGATTGGTCTGTAGTTTCCCGGGTCCGTTTTTTTTCTTTCTTGAAGATGGGGACCACATCAGCCCTTTGCCAATCCTCTGGTACTTCCCCGGTGCTCCAGGATTTATGGAGAATATGATGCAACAGTTCTGAGATAACCTCTGCCAGCTCGTTCAGAACTCTGGGATGTAGCCTGTTGGGTCCTGGTGATTTATATTCATCAAGGTTGGATAGGTGCTCCCTTACCATTTTCTTGCTTATTTTAATTTTTGTTTCTGGTATGTCTTTTGCAGTAGTTTTTTTGGTGTGTTGGGCTGTAGTATCTTTTTGTGTGAAGACTGACACAAAGTATGAGTTAAGCAGCTCTGCTTTCTCTCTGTTGCCTGTAATTTCTTTGCCATCTTCTCCCTTTAGCAGGCCTACAGTTTCCTTGATTTTTTCTTGTTGTTAATATGTTGGAAGAAGCTTTTTTTATTGTCCTTGATTTCTGTTGCTAGCCTTTGTTTGTTCTAAGCCTTTGCTTTCCTGACTTCGTCTTTGCATGCTCTGGCTGTCTGCTGGTAATCGGCTTTAGTTATGTGCTCCTCTTCCCATTTTTTGTGTTTGTCCTTTTTGTCTTTTAGTTTGTTAGTGAGTTCTTTGTGCAGCCATGCTGGTTTCTTCTTGGATTTCTTGTTTTTCTTTCTCAGTGATATTGTGCTGGTCTGGGCTTTTGTGATCACATTTTTCAGGATTTCCCATGCTTCCTGGGTTGTTTTTCCCTTTAGGATATTCATCCATGGGATTTTTCCTAGGTTCTCTCTTAGTTTGTTAAAGTCAGCTCTTTTGAAGTTCAAGACACTGGTTGGATTGTTTTCTATTGCTGGTGTTTTCATTATATTAAATTCTACTGTGATATGGTCACTTTCGCCCAGGGTTCCAGTAATTTCGATTCCCTCTATCACTTCTTCTCTCTTTATAAGGATTAAGTCCTTTGTAAGGATTAAGTCCAGTATAGCTTTATGTCTAGTTCCCTCCTCTACCTTGTGAGTGACAAAGTTGTTGGCTAGGTTGGTTAGGAATCTGTTTGATCTCCTGCTCAAGTATGTATGTAGTACATGTGGTTTGCACTGTTCTGCAGTCTCCCTAGCTGGCTTAAAGGAGAATTTCCCTGATGATGTTTTCTCATAGGATTTATTGAAAGTTGGGACATAGCAAACCTCCTTAGAAATAATTGTAGAATCAATGAGGAATATACATCCATATATTGTATTGGATCCATAGATCCATTCACCTTCTCTTTATGATTAATATATATTAACTGTATCTAATATTCTATTGTTCGATTAATCGAAAGTTTTGGTTTCCTTGCAGAAAACATGCAATTTCCATAATTTGCAGAACTATGCAAGTTATAAATCCTTTTAAATAAATAGAAAAACTCTGCTTTTCTTATAATAATGTTACATTGTTAAGGCACATGGAAGCCCAAATTGATCATTATTACACTGTCTAAATTTTGAGAGAAAATATTGACAGGTATTTTGTAGGACAAGCAGTTGAGAATTAGTAAAACGGTCTATAACAGCTTTCTGGACCTACTGCTTCTTCTATCTTGATTGATTCCCTTCAGTCCAACTTCGTCTCCCACAAATAATCACAGAGATACTTTAAAGTGATGGTGGAGAAAACATGGCAAGGTGTTCTAGCTTCCAGTTCTGTTAACTGAACTTACTTGGGATAAACTAGATATGAAACAATGAATGCTCTGTTAACTATACAAGACACACGATTGTATTTATGCATCAGGAAGCCTTGGTATCATATATTAAAGGGCTCTCTTGGAAAATAAATCAAAACGATGCTTCCCAAAAGAAAGATGGGAGTTATTAGTAAGCAATTTCACTTCTAGCAAGGGAGGCTCATGTACTTACTTATTAATAAGTGTAGGCCTTATTTCTCTCCCATTGCAATGATATGCTATGCAAAATTTCAGCAGATCTATGACTAAAATAGCTGGAACAGCACTCTAAAAATATTTACATCAGGACAGAATGAAGATGACTCTTTAAGCTAAAAATATTAATGGAGAGAATGATTCATGCCACATTACAGTATTTTCATACTACCTTCTGCGTGTCCTGTGTATATCTGTGTTTATCATTTAAAATACTTCTATGCTGCTTCCCATTTAAAAAAAAAATCTCAAAGCGGTTCCACCATAAACAGAGGTTGAAATGATTAATAAAAACATAACATTAAAACATTTTATAAATGGAAAAGTAGCATAAATTATAAAAGAAAAACAGTAAAAGAAAAAAGGAGCAAAAAATAAAAATCACAACAACCTTAGCACTTTATTAAAAGGAGAATAAAAATGTCTTTGCCTGTTGCTGAAAAAAAAATATATAACAAGGACAGAGTGACAGAATTTGACAGAGGAGGGAGCCATTCGTTTATGTAGTAAGATGTCAATAGGTGTCCTTTTACACTTGGTTTTGCTCTGTTCAGTCTCGTTCTCTGATGTTGGGAGAATGTGCCTAAATGGTTTGCCCCAACCTTTGACCCCTTTCAAATGTTCATTGAAAACATGATGGGGGGGACCATCCCATTACTGTTTTTCTTTTCCCGTGTCTTCCATGGTCTCAGCAAATGCTCTCCATGCATATTGTGGAACCCTGTAAATGGCAGCTTCAAAGGTAAGAGACCCAACAATCAGCTCCTTTAAATTGCTAAGCAAAGAAAATAATCAAAATTATAAAATAAATAAACATTTGGAAACTGACATATTTTTTAAAAAAAATCAGTATAGATACAATACAACATTAAAACAAATCTAGTTATCAAAACATGGCCTAGGGCCTGGCTACTTGAGGGACTCCCTGTTTCCCATAACTTCTGTCTGACTAATATGATCCTGTAAGCTTGGCATGCTTCAGTTTCTTTTTTTTTTTCCCAACAAGTTTTATTGGTATTTTTAGTTTTACATCAATGTGCCTTAAGAATCTCCGTGGAGATAGGGTGATCAATCATCCAAAAAAAACCAATATAATCAAACATAGATAATTCAATAATTCCTTAACATTACTTCTCTGTTTCCCTCAAGCTAAAACCTAATATTAATACATATCTAGATAAAATTCAATCATTATATATAAAAAACAAAAATATCGCTAGTAATTCACATATCAATCAAAATCCTTTCTAAAATGTTCTTTTAATTCCTCTTTCATTTCCAAAATTTTTTCTAGTATCAATCCATAATCAAGCTGTGGGTAAGATTCCATTTCAATAATGGAGTAGTCTTCGTTTTTTAGTGAAAATTCAGCTTAGAAGGTAGATTGCAATATTATAAAATGTAACATCCAAACAGAAATAGAAAAAACAAGAAATCAAGCCCAACAAAAAGATACAGGCAGCAAAAGTCAAAGTCAGTGTTGTAAATGTCTAATTTGTAATCCAAAATAGTAGTAGAATAAGATGCCTTAAAAGTCAGTTATTAGGAATTTCTGGGCGTCACGCCAAGTTCAAGACAAAGTAGAAGTTCAGGTTAAGATAGCTACTTTGTAGCAGAGCCCTTGAGCTAATTTCACTCAGATAGGAATTTCTGGGCTTCACGCCAAATTCAGCACAGCTTAAACTGGATACTTTGTTACCACCCAATCCACGTGATTCCGCCCCGAGAGCCGAGGGAAATTTTTTTTTCTTTTTGTTTAAGAAATAAACAGTAATGTTCAGAAAGGAAAGAAAAAACACTCCACCCCCCTCCCTAAAGGCTTCCACTCAAGCTAAAGACATACAGGCAAAGAGAAAGAGTCACAGTAAGGATTTTTTTTTTCTGGATCCCCAAAATCCAACAGCTCAAAGAGACAATAAACATTCATTATTTTTCACAGCTCGTTTTCCCAAGTATCCAAATGCTGCTTTCTTAGAATAGGGAAGTAGTTTCTAAAAGCTTTTGACAGGAGAGTAAATAAGGTATCAAGAGGGAAGGAAAGATCTCACCCAGATCATCCACGGTGGTTCTTTTTGCTTAGATGTTGCTGTGACTTTTGGCTGGAACAGCTAAGTGATTGGCCATGTTAATGGCCGATCTTTTCCCCGTCGGCCCAAAGGTGATTTCTCGGACCGCAGAGGGAGCTGCTGCTCCCTCTGTGATCAACGAGTGTCCTCCTCCATGGTGGTCACCCCTCCAGGATGACTTTCGACCCTATCAGGGTCTAGCGGCGGGGGGAAACCGGCCGGCAAAAAGAACAAGCTCTTTGCACGACCGCGAGCACTGTAACCAGAACCGGAAGCCCATGCTTCAGTTTCTTTTGATTCAAAAATGTCATTTTTCAAGACCCCAGAAACAAGCTTTCTCTATAAAAGTGTCTGTCCTCAAGAAAGCTGTTTCCCCCAGGACCCAGATGACTCTCCCATCTGACATTAATTAGAACAGGGGTCTTCAAACTTGGCCCTTTTATGACTTGTGCACTTCAACTCCCAGAATTCCTCAGCCATGCAGGATGGCTGAGGAATTCTGGGAGTTGAAGTCCACAAGTCATAAAAGGGCCAAGTTTGAAGACCCCTGATTTAGAAGAACCATGAAGACCTAGCTCTTCACTAAGGTCTTCGCTACATGACTCCTATCCTCTTTTATCTTTGTCTTTGATGTTTTATTGGTATTAATGTATTTTTTTTATTGTTGTGAGATGTCTGGAGTTGATGGGCAGCATACAAGTTTATCGTCATCATCATCATCATCATCATCATCAACATCATCATCGTCCCACTTTGAAGTTTTAAGGGACATTATCTGTAGGCCAAATATTATTAGGATCAACCAGTCAGACACTGAGTTAGAGTTTCATCCTGCAGTCATCTGATTGCCATTAGCAATCTTCACTGCTGGCTTCTGAAGGCAAAGTCAATGGGGAAGCCAGCAGGAGATCACAAATGCAACCAGGGGATACTGCAACCACACAAGATTTGCCCAATGATAGCAACTGGGACTGCCACTGTATGACTATGTCATTTAACAACAGAATTGCAAGTCCCATTTACCACCATAAGTGAGGATTGCCTTTTTCTTCTACCTGGTGAACTGTCCAATTGCAGTGGGATATAAATGTGATCAATCAATCAACCGTTTTATGATCCCATCTTAAGTGTCTTAAAAACTTCAATCAATTCAACTTTTACTGTTCCCAGGAAGAAATATTTGGTTGGAGCTTATCTTTTACCACGTGTCACTTTACTATGTCATCTTAATAAAGAATCTTTATTTAGAAAATGTATCCTAGTTCCATGTACCTCCATATTCATGTTTATTTAAATGATAAAAAGTAAGTGATGCATGGTAACAGGAAATCAAATATAATTCAATTCTAATACATTATTTAAACAAAACATATTGGATGCGGTAGAAAGAAATATTGAAATGACTGGCCTTGTATCAAGTGAACATAATTTCTTGTGGGTTTTTTCTGGGGGCAGTGTGTGTGTGGAAATAAAAGTATATTTCAAAGAAAGAGACATAACAATTTATATTTTCAAGTCAGTATGTGAATCTCAGAAAGAACAACCTGTTACCTTGCATCATATTACTTTATTGTATCACAGAGACTTAATGAAGCAGTACTAATGTGACATTAATTGGGAATAAGCTACAACAGACTGATATATTTTCAGTACATTTCTGAAAACAGGGTTGTACTATTGAAATTAGAATCTAGTAGCTTATTTTCAGTTCACAAGTTCCATTTTACACAGAACTGATCTGCATTTGGTCTTATAAAATATTTATAGCAATAGCAATAGCACTTAGACTTATATACAACTTCACAGTGCTTTACAGCCTCTCTAAGCGGTTTACAAGGTCAGCATATTGCCCCCAACAATCTGGGTCCTCATTTTACCAACCTCGGAAGGATGGAAGGCTGAGTTAACCTTGAGCCAGTGAGAATCAAACTGTCGGCAGTCGGCAGAATTAGCCTGCAGTACTGCATTCTAACCACTGTACCACCATGGCTCTTTATATTTTTCATGATGCTAGATATTTCGAGTTCTGCAGTATGCAATATTATCAGAGGTATGTTTAATCACAAGTAAGTTTTACTACTCAAGGGAGACATATCTGTATGTATGCATCAAGTAAACCTGTTGTTAGTGTATTTATGCTCTTGATTACTCTTTCGAATGTTTAGATTAAAACAGACTGACACTATCTTACCTGAGGTATGAAAGCAGCTTACTGTATTGATTCCCTAGCTTTACTCAGAATGGCAAGTTAATCAGACAGGCTTTTGAAAGAGTCTTTTAAAATAAAGTGATCTCTTTGGGAATGACACTTTAGTTATGTGGAAAATATAATTACTAATTTCCATGAATGGAATTAGTAAAGAACAATCCAGAGTATTAGCATGAGTTTTAATTGAATTTAATCTGAATTTTAAAATGTTCAGTAAATTCTTCAGATATGGGGAATCTAAAGATTCCCCCATTTTTCCCCCCAATGAAAGTATTTCCTCTTTTGGGGAAATTGAATTCTCTGCATTTTCAGAGGAAGAAAGTTTAATTTTACTTTTTTATGTTTCTGATGTTGTGATAATTTGAAGAAAATGGGAAAAACTTTCATAAGGAATCCCCCTGTTGTTTGATTGTTCATGTTTCCAAAGATATATAAATTGATACAATATTAATAAATTAATTCAATTGGTTTATTAGCTGTCACAATTTTGTGACAAATTATTCTAAAATTAAAATAATTTTTCAAAGGACCAGTAATAGGTAAACATTAGGAGTGCTCTGGCTGAAAAACTGACACATTAAAGATTTACAATGGAGGGCAAATTTATTCAAATATAGAAATATTTTTACTGATCACATTATTAACAGTTTTATTAATAGAAAGGCTATATCAATGTCATTCTGAACGGAAACACTGTTTTATAAATACCTCCTTAAATTGATATATATATTTGTCTTTTTTTTTCCAGTCTTTTTATTGTTGGGAATTCAAGTGGAAATCAGGCCCATCCACTAATCTAGGGAAGAGCACTGATCTTCAGATCAGTATTTTGTGGACACAATGGAGATGGCACAGTAATTGGAAACCTGGACTATCTATTCTTTTTATGCATTGAATCTTATACTGTATGGCCAAGTTGACACTTGATTGGCTCGCTCAGAGAAATAAAGTGCCCAATGGACTTTCATTTTCCTCATAGAGAGTTGCGTCCTTGGTCAGCTTATGTTATAGTGCGTCAGTTGTTCTGGTCTCATAATCTAACTTGGTCTAACTTTAAAAACAGATCCCTGGTGGTACAGTGGTTAAAGTGCATTATTGCAGGCAAACTCTGCCCATAGCCTGGAGTTCAATCCTAACAGGGCTCATGGTTGACTCAGCATTCCATCCTTTTGAGGTCGGTAAAATGAGGACTTAGATTGTTGGGGGAAATATACAAATAATGCTTCTACATTGTAGAGTGGTATAAAATCCTATGGAGCGGTATATAAACCTAAATGGCATTGCTATTGTTAATAACTTTTCTCTAGTACATGACTGTCCAGAAGAGGTTGTGGAGTAATGTAGATTCTCTTCCTTTCTTACCTTGAAAGGGATTGCTCTATATTCATTAACATATGTCTGAAAAAAAACACCTATAATTAGGAAGAGAACATTTGCTCAAAACATGTGCAAGTACTGCTTTTCACAAACATCCATTAGGATATTTGTCAAAAATTAGGAAGGCACCTTTCAATAATGGGGAGAACCCCTAGGGCTCCATAATCCTCTCAATCCATATGCTGAAGAAATAATTTCTTATTTATGGAACATATATTTCCAAAGAATATCTGATGCAAATCTTCCCCTTTCCAAAGTCATGTAACATTAGGGCCATACATATTGTTCTCATTCCTGTTCCTATTCTTGTACCACTCAGTTCATGAAGAACATATTAATCATATTGCACTGGGATTTTTGCAGGAAATATCAGGTGATACTATTGAAAAGGCACTGAAAATCACAGTATGCTCTTTCAAGGACAACCATCTGTAGAGAAAAATAGATTCAGAATATAGCCTATCATCTAGTCAGGTAAGTTCATTTGAAAAATTGAAAGCAAATCAACTGACAGCTATGCTTCAAACATTAGAAATTTATATTTGGAAATGCAGTCAAAATAAATAATGACTGTTACATTTGAACAAAAACCTTTTGTTATCCTGATTTAATTTCTGCTTTGTTACATGTCAAATACAGTAGTTTACTACTTTAAAGCTGCAGATTTCCCTTTCTGAGATGATGTATGCTATTTAACATTTCTCAAATACTTCGGACTACCTCATATAGAATATTCCAGGCATTTGTGATGAAGTTAAAAGGTGATGAGCGCAAATATTAGTTTCAAGGTCACCTCTGACTCTACATTGTTCCTAGATCTGTTATCAGAAAAAACTAACTGGCATAACATTGGATAAGACAAGACAGACTTTGGAACTTGCAATGATTCTTGAGCTTTAGCAACTATAGAATACTTTATAGAATAGAATATTTTATTTGGCCAAGTGTGATTAGACACACAAGGAATTTGTCTCCAGTGCAGAAGCTCTCAGTGTGTTTGCAAACAACAGAGTAATAATAATAATGAGATCAATAAGAGAAGGTAATAGAAAAGATGAGAATACAGCCATACTATATGGGTAAATATACTTATAGGTAAGACAGTATTGTCAAATAGGTATTTAACAGAGTGATGGCATGAGGGGAAAAAAACTGTCTCTGTGTCTAGTTGTTTTGGTATGCAATGCCCTAAAGCGGTGTCCTAAGGGGAGGAGTTGGAACAGTTTATGTCCAAGATATGAGGGGTCTGTAGATATTTTCTCAGCCCTCCTTCTGACTCATGCTTTATACAGGTCCTTAGTGGAAGGCAGGCTGGTTACAATTATTTTTTCTGCAGTCCTAACTATCAGTTGAAGACTGTACCTGTCCTGTTTGGTTGCTATACTAAACCAGACAGTTATAGAGGTACAAATGACAGACTCAATAATTCCTCTGTAGAACTATATCAACAGCTCCTGGGGTAGACTGCACTTTCTGAGTTGATGCAGGAAGAACATTCTTTATTGTGCCTTTTTAATGATGGTTCTAATGTTCTAGAACCCAAAGTTGAAGGACTCTACTATTGATACTGTGCTTTCTAATATAGTAAGAGGTGGTAGAATAGAAGGGATCCTCCTAAAATCCACTCTCATCTCTATAATTTTAAGAGTGTTCAGCTCCAGATTGTTCCAGCTATGCCAAAGGGCCAGTTATTCAACCTCCCATCAGTATGCAGACTCATCACCATCTCGAATGAGACCAATGATTGTTGTGTCATTTGCCAAACTTCAGTACTTTAACAGAGGGATTCTTTGAGATTCAGTCATTGGTATAGAAAGAAAAGAGTAATGGAGAGAGCACAAAGCCCTGTAGGGCCTCTGTGCTAATTGTTTGGATATTCAGTGTGATTTTCCCTAGCTTCACCTGTTACTTTTTATCTGTCAGAAAGCTTATCATCCACATACAAATATGGACAGGCACATCTAGTTGAATCAGTTTAGAGTGAAGAATTTCTGGAATGATGATATTGAATACTGAGCTGAAGTCTACAAAAAGGACCCATGCATAGGTCCTTGGGGAGTCAAGATATAGTGCAGTGCCATATTGACAGCATCATCTACCAATTTATTTGCATGGTAAGCAAACTGCAATGGGTCTGACAGTGGATCCGTGATGATTTTCAGGTGGGTCAGCACTAATCTTTCAAAGATTTTCATAACTACATATGTCAGAGCAACCAGTCCGTAGTCATTCAACTCCTTGATGGGGGTTTCTTGGGAACTGGGATGATAGTAAAGCACTTGAAGCAAGAAGAAACATGACATCTCTCCAATGTTTTATTAAAGATGTGGGTAAAGATAGGGGTATTCTATTCAAAGTACTAGATATTGGTGCTGGTCAAACTCCTTTCATACATTAGTCATAAAGGCATAAGTTACTCTTATAAATAACTAATCTTCTCTGTAGAGACAAATGCAATAATCTAGTTTTAATGGGAAATACAACATAATTTTGTTCTCAAACTACTAGCAATTATCTAAGGATATTAAAGAATTTAGCAGATTGCTTTTTCATATATGAAAGTTTTTCTACTTCACATGACTAAGTTTCAGAAGGCTAGGAAATCTCTTTGGCTCGACATGTCACCTATGATAAATTTCTCCCCAGCATTACACATGATATTTGACACACAATAAAACTTTTCTTGCACATCAAAGTTAAATTGTAAATAATTGCTCTCTCTGCTCTCCACATAACAGGCTGTTGTCCCCAGCCAAATGCACAGGATGTCTTACAATTGTGGTGTTCTGCTATTGTCACAAACTACTGTGCTCTTGGGATGTGCATTGTCAGCAAGAAACTTCAGATGAATTACATTACTGAATTCAGTTGAGCTCTATATTTTTTTCTTCTATCCAGTAACAACAGGCATGTGTTGAAAAGGTATGATTTACATGCCTAGGAATACATATATATATACAATACTGATGCCAATGTGGACATTTGGAGAAAAATAGTCTAACAAAAAAACAAAAAGTTCCATGCAATGATTGCTTAAAGAATTTAGGTTACAGCACTATCTTTACTATTTTCATATCAACACCTAGTGTTACAAAAAATCCCACACTGATGCAAAAGTAATGCAAAATGTATTATTCACCTGTTACTAATTCTTGAATATTTGTTCTTGATATAGTTATATCAAATGAAGAACATATTAATACAGAAAACCTACTCTGGAGATAATTTAACCATGGGCATAGTTTTAATAACAGTAAAATATACTAAATAGTGGATAACATAGCTAAAGAAAAATCAAGAAGTTAAATTTGCAAATGTCTTTACCTTGTAAATGTTGGAAAACAGAACTTCTTCTTTTTTAAATAACTTTTTAAAATTAGGTAGCATTGGCACTAATGGGCTAAAACATAGATTAGAGGCAAATAGCCCCATAGGGAAAATAGGATATTTGTGAGAAAAGCTGAAAAAAATATACAAAAAATGTATTTAGCTTGACTATATTTTATTTCTAAAAAAGAGATGAAAATACTCCAGAAGGATACATGAACAAACAAAGTTTTTCCACCATAAACATTAAAGCAGATTTGTGATGACAGAAGCTATCTTTCAACCTATAAGCAATTTTCTTTTTGTTCCGATCAATTGTGTCCAATTCCTGGAGACTGCTAGAGAAATCCCTGAAGTTTTCAGAGCCAGATTTTTCAGAAGTGGTTTGCTGTTATCTCCTTCTCAGGGCTGAGAAAAAGTGACTAACTCAAGTTCTCCCAGTTTGCTTCATGCCTAAATTGGGACTAGAATTCATGATCTCCTGGTTTCTAGTCTAATGCCTTAATCCAGGGGTCTTCAAACTTGGCCCTTTTATGACTTGTGGACTTCAAGTCCCAGAATTCCTCAGCCAGCATGCCTGGCTAAGGAATTCTGGGAGTTGAAGTCCACAAGTCGTAAAAGGGCCAAGTTTGAAGACCCCTGCCTTAATCTGTAGACTAAACTGGCTCTCTCCCATGTGCGTTAAATTCCATATTAACTGAGAGAATTCAGCTCTAACAGAATTGTTCACATGCCGTATCAATTTCTATTTTTCAGTGCAGAGATGTATCATTTAGCCAAAACCTAGATCCCAGGACGAAGTGAGATAATTCAGAACAGAGATTTATTCCTCAGGATAAAAAGACGACCCTAAACCTGCTGATTAAAATTATAGGGTCTCGATGAAGTTTTCATCACAATTTGTTTCTCTGGAAATCTAAGGAACTACAGATAGTTTCATTGGCCGGTGTGGTATTACAACAGTGTTTTATAGTTTATATAAATCCATGTTGGAAGGAAAGTAGAAAACATTGAACTGAAATGATGAACAATTTTGTCCTCATATCAGAATGTTTTTGTGACCAGATTGGTACTGCTGAGCCTAGATTGTAGCATCTTCTGAAATTATATGTGCAACCTGTTCCTTAGTTTCACTACGGTTCCTCCTCATGATGTCTCGCTGAATAATTATAACAGTGTCTTTTTTTAGCCACATTACATATCTGAATCAACAACTGATTTATTTAATGAAAACATAATCCAGAATAATCTAGAATAGTAATCCATTATATTTCACCTCTACTTTTTTCAGAAAAGGTTTTTCATTGCGCCTACGTAATGAAACAAAGCACAGATATTCTCCACAGAAAGCTACTACCTCTGCAATTTTCCTTCTGTCTCTTCCCCATATTTGCTTTTTCGAAAAACAGCATTCTAAGCTCATTGCAGATGACACTGAAGAAATAGAACTAAATGGGACATACAGCCATCATGATCTGATAACTGGTTAGTAAGGCAGAAGAACAAACATCGGAGATTCTAATATTAATATTAAATGTTATCTTTAAGCAGCATGAACCATCAGCAACAAGGAAGCTAGGCAAAACAGCCCAACTGAGAGCTACTACACCAACAAGAATATCCAAGAATCTCTGATTGAATGAGATTCCAAATTTCACAAATTGGTATCTATAGTGGACATAGGGATGACCAAGCAGAGCTGAAGAGCTTGCTGGTAATAGTATGAATGAAATTTCATAATACTAGGAGTGCTCAGATATTCAAGGGATAATTGCAGCTGAACAGCTAGACTAGTTCCTCAGCTAAAGAAGAATAGCTGTTCGTATCCTATTAAGAATTATTCCCACATGATCATTTAATGAATGTAAAAGATTAATAATGGATTAATTATTGAGAATTGTAAATCCAACAACTGGTGAGTTGTGTCAACCTGTATATTAATGTGCCATTCAATACCTTTCTTGTTTTTCTGTGGAAATGTTTTTTGGTAACAGAAAAAATGTTTAACTTAAATCAAATTTAGAGTTGGTATTTCATTAAAAATGTAGACGCTTGCCATCTTTTAGGTTTTTCATAGTTGGCATCTTTGTTGTATGTAAGCTTTTCTGTGGATGTGAGAAATATGTGTCAGAAATGTTGCTTTTAGTTCTCCATAGATAATTGGTATGGAGAATTAGAATGCTCAATTTTTCTGTTCCCCAGAGTGCAACCTAACATCTATTTAACTTTGCTAACAACTCTACTGTGTTTTGTCAGTTCCTAGGAACTGTTATGAAAATATTGAGCAGTCTATGACACGATGGATAGATTTTAGACTGTTTTCATATCACACTTGCTTGTTTTGAACAGTGTTGCCTTTGGAGAAAGAAATACATTTTAAAGATCACCAGATCTTATACTTCAAAATTTGTAATTTTTAAGAAAAAAAAATATTTTTTTAGTGCAGGACACTGATTTTTTCTTTCTCTGAAAAGGAAAAAGGGGGAAAAAAAGCATTTCTAAAGTAAGAATATTAAAGATACACCCATCGAAACAATATTGGCCAATACTGCTGTATTAAATTTACTGTCATGTACTATTAGTGAGTAGACTAATGTATAGAAGGACAGAGGCACATTCACATACAAGAATATTACAATTTTTAATATAATATGATCACGTAATACTTTAATACAGCATTTCTTAAAGTATGGTACAGGGACCTCTTGAAATTCTGTCAACCTTACAAGGTAGACCAGGAAGGAAACTCAACCAGATAAGCTAATTCTACTTTATTCTAATGCTATATTAATAGATTAGATAACTTTTTTTTTAGATAACCTTTATTGTCATTTTTTTCCTGTGGGCACAATGGCACACATTAAAAACGAAAATTAGTTGCTTCCTCTCAAAGTGTACACATACATAACAGACATTTAAAACATACTATATACAACATATGTATAGATCTACACCCTTACATATAAGTAACATATAAATATTAATCACTGTCCATCTTGAATACATAATGGAAGGAGGAAGCTTTAGAGTTCACAAGGTTAATACTGTATGGGACAAAGCTGTGACTGAATCTGGATGTTCTGCTTTGGATACCACGGAGCCTCCTCCCAGAAGGTAACAAGGAAAACAGGTCATGAAGAGGATGTGTAGTGTCCCAGACAATCTTGCGGACCCTGCTCAAGCAATGCTTATGTGCTATGTCCTGGATGGAAGGGAGAGAACTGCCAATAATCTTTTCAGCCATCCTCACCACTCTCTGAACTGCCTTCCTGTCTGAAGCAGTGATGCTTCTAAACCAGACTGTGATGCTGTATGACCGGATGCTCTCGATTGTCCCTCTGTAGAAAGTGGTAAGGATAGGGGAAGGAAGATGTGCTTTTCTCATGCAATGCAGAAAATGCAGGTGCTGCTGTGCCCGCTTCACCAATGTCTCGCTGTTGAGCGACCAAGCCAGTCTTCTTGTTAACTGCACACCCAGGAATTTGATACTGATAACCACCTCCCGAAAAGTACACTTTTCCTGCCATCACCTTTACAGCCTTGAGGGTCTAGGACAACTCACCGCAGCCAACTCACCATGGGTCAACTCGCCACAGGACAAGAGTTACACTAATATTGAAGAAATGGGGGAATACAATCATTAAAGAAAGGATGCCAAAGAAGGGACCAAAATGAAATATCAATGACACAATTTTAAATAGCTTTAAAATTATTTTAAATAATTAAATTGAATTATTGAATTGTCTTGCAGCGAGTTGTCCCATAGCGAGTTGGTCATGGCGAGTTGTCCCACAGGAAGGTGGCCATGGCAAATTGGTCACAGTGAGTGGCCATGGAGAGTTGGCCTCAGGGAGTTGTCCCACTCCAGCTTTGGAAAGGGTCACTTCTGAGCATCTTTCCCCATCCACTATTCAGCTGCAGGCTATGCTGGCTCTTATTTGACCATTCCCTAGGCAATATCTCTTTGCTCCATCTCCCAAAATCTTTATAATGTGCCATTAAAGTTTCCCCAAGACCCTCTCAGAATCCACAATATCAAGATTATTTGCAAGATTTCAAACATGACTAAGAAATCCATATAATGTGTGTATGGGTGTCTGTGTGCGTATTTGTGTGTGTATGTACAAAGTATTTGGTTAAATCATTGGTCAAAAAAAAAAGATGAAGCAGATAATGCAAAACTCATTGAGTTACCATCTGTAAATGGATTTTTTTGTGATTAGCCATGCACATTATGGCAACTATTTGTGCACTGGCAAAAACTCTTCCCCACAATTGTCTTGTCACAATTCAAAATGTGCCTACCTCTCCAAAGGATTGCTTACCCCAGCCTAATGAATAACATCTACTAAAAAACATCTGTTTAGGATTAGTTATGCTAATTCATGAAATGCACAATTGCACACATGCCCCCTTTTCTTTAAAGAGAAAAATAGTATTTGTTGATCTGTATTCAAAATAAATTAATATAATTAATCATGGCTAGAATATGACTACATTCATACATTAAAAACATTATTAGAATAACAAACAAAAAGGAATGAGGGATGGTTACTTTACTACACACTGGACAACTTTTGATTAATCTAGTCTGAAAGAGTCAAAGGTACCAACAGTAACAACACACAATCAGTAAGAGTTATGCTATGCTGCTTTTGCGTATTGACTATTCTAGTGATACATTCTGGGATAACATTATCACACCTTTGGTATATTTGTCCTTTCATTGTTCAATAGCAGACTCATAATTTACACCAGCTTACAAATGATGATTTCTGTGACGCAGAAGTTGAAATCGCATCTCGAATGAAACTTTAAGGGTTAATCCAATAAACGCAGCAAAATATTATGAGCAACATGTTTGAGAAACAGAAATACGAGGGTGTAATTATTTTCTCTTTTAAATACCACTTTTATGCATGAGCTTAAATCATCTATATTCTCTCAAATTTGTTATTGTAAAAAGTCTGACCACAAAAAATAAGTTATTAATATATGCTGTTTTGGATAACACCGAACCCATTCAGCTTATAGGGAAGAGGTGAAGGCTCTAGTGGACTGGTGCAATAAAAGTAACCTGGTTCTAAATGTTGATAAAACAAAGGAGATCATTGTAGATTTCAGAAAGAGCCAGCATAGTCATACTCCACTCAGTATCAAGGATGCAGCTGTAGAGGTGGTCAACAGTATTAAATATCTGGGGGTGTAGATAACTAGCAATCTGAATTGGTCTCTCCACATGTCATCCTTAGTGAAGTGTGCAAACCAGCGCCTGCATTTCCTGCGTCCTGGCCACTTTTTAGAGAGGCACGATTGAGAGCATTTTAACAAACTGCATCACTGTCTGGTTTGGTGGCAGCAGTGCCTCAGATAGAAAGTCCATACAGAGAGTGGTATGGACAGCCAAGAAGATCATAGGAAGCTCGCTCTCTGGTATTCAGGATGCTGCTTGTAAGTGCTATGTGCTTAGAGCTCAAAGCATTGTTAGAGACCCCCACACACTCACTTTGTGTTCTGTTTCTGTTGCTCCCTCTGGGAGGAGGTTTCGAAGTATTTCTAGCAGGACTACCTGATTCTGTAATAGCTTTGTTCCCTATGCCATCCATCTGGTAAACTCGCAAGATTCGTTTTTCTCGCCATGCACATGTATACATAACCCAAACTAGACTATTGTTTCTCTGTGTCATATAATATATGTGGGTATATGCTTAATTCTGTACTTATTTATTTTTGTCATATTTATGTAGTGTATATTGGAGGTGGTGACCCTTTGAGAGCTGAATGCAATGAAATTTCATTTTAATGTATGCCAATTAGTGTACATTTAAAGTGACAATAAAATTATTATTCTATTCTATTCCAAGTTAATCTGATGTACTGGAAAAAAATATATAGTATAACTGGTGTTAGGTAACATCACTTGCAAAAATAGAACAGATCCTGTATGTAAATAAATTGTTATTTGCAAACTTTTCAAATGCTTTCTTTGACTAATATGCTAAATACAAATATGGCTGTTGAAGTATAGATGCCTCTTAAAATTGCTGAAAATCATTAAGATTACTCTCATTTTCTATCAAGTCACAAAATATTTTATAGACATAAGCATGGGAAGAATAAGCTTCATAAAAGTGTCATTTATTCCTTCTAAGTTTCATGTAATGCCATACATTTTAGACATTTTCATAATTAGATCTGTGAATGGATGCAATAAAATTAAATCTTTTGTAAAACCCAAAAAAGCATACACTTTAAGTATGAGTTAAGTTAGTATGCTAGCCTCTAGTCTCCTCTCTATGAAAGTGAAGTGCTCACTAGAAAACTGTGCAAGTGTTTAGTAAATAAATCATATTTTAAAAATGATCAGAATTTAAAACTAAAAATAAATCAAAGGTTTAAAAATGGGTCCTATCCAATATTAGCCATGTGACACCCTGTGTCTAAGCTATGAATGTTTATACATAGATTAATATTTTTAAAAGCAATGTTCCAAAAATGTTAGCTATAGTTAATTATCATTTTAATTGTGTAATAGATTTTTATTATTAGATGAACAATGCATTTGTTGCATATTAATCCCAGGGAGCTAAATAGTATTTTTAAAAGGGAAATAACAGAGAATAAATTTTGTGCAATGCTTTAAAACTGCTGTTTATTTTTCACCTTGTGAGGGCTTCCATGTAGACATGGAAAATGAAATACAGCTATTTCTTGAAAAGAAAACAAGAAAATTATTCCTACATATATATAAATTGCACATGTTATTCAAAGCCCTAGTTTGACATATGAGGCAATGCTCACAAATATACTAACTATAAAACCTTTACAGATACACATCTCGCAATATTCTAATGCTTAAATATTTCTTACATTTGTGATGAGTTTTTTGTTCTTGATGCACATACATATTTTTGTCCATTCCAGTATCCTTGACCAGTTGAAATATTTGTTTGCATGTGTCTAGGATAGGACTAACGTGCATATGGGAGAGATTTATGTTTTAAATTGTTAAATGGGAATTAAGCCCTTCCTATCTGAGGAAGACCTTACTGTAATTATTAGGAAAAGATTAGTTCTACTTGGCATGCTTGCCTCTCATATTGGGAAGAAAGAGATACATAATGCTTAAGATGCTGGACTATAAATCAGCAATTTGTACATTCTAGTCCTTCCTTAATCATGGAAGCCCACTTTGGGCCAATCATTCTCCCTCACCCGAATCTACTGTATCAATTAGGCTATTGCTGCAGGGAAAATACTGGTAGGAGGAGAGAGCATTATGTATACTGCCTTGAATTGGATAAAATAAATGATACGATAAGATGATAGATAGATAGATAGATAGATAGATAGATAGATAGATAGATAGATAGATAGATAGATAGATAGATAGATAGATAGATAGATAGATAGATAGATAGATAGATAGATAGATAGATAGATAGATAGATAGATAGATAGATAGATAGATAGATAGATAGATAGATAGATAACAAAACAAAGCATTGGTCCATCCAGAATAGTTTTTCCCCCCAACTGAGAAGGTAAGGATTGAACCTGAAATCTTCTGCATCAGTATGAACCTTCTTCTGCCAGACCTGAAGAAGTTTCTTGGATGAGAAGCGAAACATCTTCAAAGAGAAAAAAGAAATTCCAGTTGTCTCATGAAAAAGCACCCTTGGGACCCAATTGCAGGTCATCATCAGGGTGGCCTTAATAAACCAAGAGAGATCTATACTCAATAAGCATATGGCTGAACAAACTGTTTGAAGAGTCCTGTTCGCTTTATCAAACTCATCCCAGATCACACCACAAGGTTGAGTCATCATAGCCAGATCTACCAAGTCAGAAGCCAACTCCTATCAGTCAAATAGCTTAACACAGGGGTCCCCAACTCCCGGTCCATGGACCGGTACTGAGCCGTGGCATGCCAGCAACCGGTCCGCACAAATAAGCAAAGCCGCATCGGTGGGATGCAACAGCACACAAAACCACACACTCTCTGGTCCGTGGAAAAACCTCTCTCCACGGAACCGGTCCCTGGTGCCCAAAAGGTTGGGGACCTCTGGCTTAACAGATATAAGGACAGTGTTTTAATGGCCTTATAAATGGTGCCCTTTGACCAATAATTCCATACAACTATTCTTTCTATTCATAATACATGCTGGCTGATCTCACAAAGTGCACTAAGCCATGTTTTATTTTAATAATGGTTAGAAAGCTACAGTGACCGTGTTCCACAATATACTAAGCAAAATGAAACCAAACATATTATGTTTACAGTTCTTTTGTAATGCAGTGTGTGAATCAGTCATAGAGGGAGAGACCATGGAAAGATCTTACTGAATTCCCCATGGATCTTCTCTGCAGTGGCTTGTATCCAGGCTGCTACTGGATCACATACCAATATTACTGAACTTCCCCATCTACTGATCTGTCTTTTAAAAGTAATGATGGAAAGCATTTGAAAAAAAAATTAAAGCCAAGAAAAGGCATAGAAAAAGGTAGGAATAATAGCTAAGCATGCTCTCCTCTTTTGTTCCTCTGCTAAAATCCATTATCTTTTCCCTTTATACAAATCTAATATGTTTTTTAAAGTATTTTCACATAACTCCTTGAAAAAAACACAAGCATTCAAAGGATAGGTATTTTATTATTTTGATTGAAATGAAATATTTTGTACACCTTTCCTTTATACTATGTTATTGAACGTCCTGATAATAACTTCATTTAAAATATAAGCAATACATTGTCTGTCTCTCCAGGATTCCTGTAATTAGATTTAAATTATCTTTCACTTAAATTGCATGTTTAAGACAAGGTAGGGTGTTGTAATATCAGTAACACTATCATTCTGTATGGGAAGTGGAAGGTGAAATGCTATTATAAGACAGAACATATATTCCCTCTTAAAGATTTAAAACAGCAACAGTAATAGTTGCCTGACAGGTTGATAAAAGACTCTTATACAAGGATATTTAATTTACTCTTTTGCAGACTTAACTTTTGTAAATTTTATACTAAATTGATGTCTTCATCACATTTCCTAGAAGATACCTTTCATTGTATGGTCATTAACTAACACATTACAGATTTGTTGGTCTCTGACAGACTGCAGTTGTAATAGTGTCAAATTCTACAAATTCCATGGATGGTTCTAAAAACTGATGACTTACTGTTCACATCCAACACACTCTTTAAAAAATGAGGTATCTAAATCTTTTTGTGTTGTCATTTAAAAACCCATATACACACATACAGCTTAAAATGTTAAAATATAAACATTATACCAATTATATCAAAATCTGATGAGTAAGGATTATACATCAAGCAACAAAAGAGTATTGATGTACCCATTCAGAGTTTAAATAAATAATGCTAATCCTTAAATCATATTATAGATATGATTGGTCTAGTGATGTGGTCGTGGTTAAGGCACCAGCTAGAAAGCAGAAGTCTGTGAGTTCAAGTCCCTCCTTAGCCAGCTACACCTCACGGTGTTGTTGATGTGGGGAAAACAGGAGGAGGAAAGTATTTTGAATATGTCCATTGTCTTGAGTTATTACAGAAAATAATAACAGCAGGATAGAAATAAATAAATATTATTATATAGGAGATGACAAGAACCCATAAATTTGATAAACATATGGCTTTCATTTGAAAAGTTATTTTATCTATTATAATGAAGCTTTTTCAGTAAATTTAAAACAAATTTGCTTTAAAATTAACATACTTTTAATTAAAATGAAAAGGAAGTGATAACTGGACATCGTTAATGCATTTGCAGGTCTTAAAACTGGGTTAAATGAAACAAACTGTTGGAAAAATATTTCGTTGTGGTTTTTGAGCACTAGTAGAAAAAAATCCAAACCATTTAGGTACCACATAAAATACAAACTTCAACAACTTTTTTTAGTAGAAAAGAACATTTTGAAAATGTACACCTTCTAACTCCCACTATTTCCAAACGAATATGTGTTATAATTATCTCATCCCATATCTACTGGCCCATATAAATTACACTACCATGCCTATCCCACCCAGCCTATTTTAATCAGAGGGAAATATTCCTGATACACAAAATTCTGTTCGATCTGTTAGTTTCCTCCAAAGAAGAACTTGGGAACATAGTTCAAGACTCATCATTTTTAAACCTTTTCTAACGTTTCCCCCACAAATGGCAGATAAGTAATGGTTTCTGTTCCTTATGTCTGGCTGAAGACTGTCATGAGAACATTCTAAAACATCATAAGAATACGGTTTGGGCAAGACAGGTCTCTAATCCAATGTCCCTCTGCTCCTATTTTCTACAACCATCCACTCTTTAATGTCTTCATTTCCCTTTCTGCTTCTATTAGTCCTTCTCTTTCAATCTCAGCTTCTGCCTTTGGTCTGTTCCATCTGGACTTCTTTTGCTTCCCTTCAATCTTATAAAGTCTTTTAAAGTGAAAATGTAATAGTGACGCTCTTACAGTATATAACTTTTTTTCCCCACATATAGCTTTCTAGTTTTTGCCATTGAGATTGTGCTAGAAAGGGGAGGCTTTGTGATAATACTTGCATTTCAGAGATGAATCCACACAAGCAGTTTCCACACACATTTCTGGATTGGAGGTCTTGTGCTTGACTAGTCCTATAACACAGATGGGAAGAAACTTTTAACAGAATAACAGAGTTGGAAGAGACCTTGGAGGTCTTCTAGTCCAACCCCCTACTCAAGCATTTCAGACAAACGGCTGCCCAATCCCTTCTTATAAACCTCCAGTGATGAAGCACCGACCACTTCTGAAGGCAAGCCGTTCCACTGATTACAGGTAGCCCTTGACTTACAACCACAAATTGAGTCTAAAATTTCTGTTGCTGAGTGAGACAGTTAACTTTGGCCCATTTTACGACTTTTCTTGCCACAGTTCTTAAGTGAATCCCTGCAGTTGTTAAGTCAGTAACATGTTTGTTAAGTGAATCTGACTTCCCCGTTGACTTTGCTTGTCAGAAGATCGCAACTGGTGATCACGTGACACTGCAACGGTCATAAATATGAGCCAGTTGCCAAGCGTCTGAATTCTGATCACATGACCATGGAGATGCTGCAATGGTTATAAGTGTGAAAACTGGTCATCAGTCACTTTTTTTCAGTGCCATTGTACCTTCGCTCACTAAATGAACTGTTGTAAGTCAAGGACTATCTGTAATTGTTCATGTTTGGCATCTTGACGGTGGGGCTACTATGGGAGGGGCTCAAAAACTGTCAAAGATCCAGCAAGCCTTCCAGTTCCTTCAGCTGGGGCATGTTTCTCTGAGGACAAGAAAAAGTGGTGGAGGTTGTTGTTGTTTTTTGGGGGTGGGTGGGGAGGAGCTACTTACTTAATCTTTTCTGCTCTAGAATAGAAAAGGATGGTGAAAACTGGCTGTACTGTGGTGTCAGATACTTTGTACATTTCAATTCTGCAACAACCAAAGAGGAATTATTTTTTCTGGTTCTGAGACTAAAAAGTGGCTGGGAACTTCTTGGTGCTGCTGTCGCATAGAGAACATATTCGGAGTGTCAAGAATCCCAAATCTATTTACAGCTATGGTGTAAAGAGGAAGCACACGTGGAAGGACATGATTATCACATCTTATCAACTTTCTCTGTAATTCCAAGGGTAAAAAGAAATCTTTGCTTTCCATGTTCACCAGTAGATGAGGACATACCTGCCAGACTTCACCGTGACTATTTGGGTTTTGGTGATTGTTATGTTCTTCTATTTAAGATTCCTCAGACACATGAATAACTACTAAGAAAAAATAACTATAAACCACATCTACTTCAAGAGGATTTTTCTTAAGATACATACCTTGAAAAACCTAAGCTTTTGTGTTGCAGTTCCATAAAAGAATCTGCATGGAAAGTTATTAGGCTTAAGATTTTGTAATATTTTATTTAATTAGCTACAGTGACAAATTAAACACATTGTCCAAAATTAATGCAGTAGTCACGTCCACCTATCATTCTCAAGGTAACCTTAAACAATAAGAAAGGGAAAAAAAAACTCTTGGATATTCTCTTTCACTAAATGTACTTTTCTTTACTTTACTTTTTCCTTTTCTCTTTTCTTTGCAATCAAACTGGGAATTCAACATTCTTCCCTGCTTGCTCATTCTGTCCTTCTGTATCCTTCAAATGCCAAATTATGACTCACATCAGAAAAGGAATCTGATTAATCAGTAGATCATATGTTTTATTCAAGAACCCTGTTCTCTGTATTCTATCAGAACAAATTAATAACAAAAGGTCCAATCTAGAAAGTGAAGAAGAGTTTAGCAGCTTGTGTTCTATTACTGCTCAATTTGATAGGAAACCTTCCATTATATATATCAACCATGTAAAGATTTTTTTTTTACTGCTCTTCCAGTTTATAATCTTTTTGCTTCCTACTATCATTTTAGTAGTGTTAGAAGCCTTGTTTTAATTTGTAACTTGAAACACTTTGATGGAGTGCAAGCAAAACTATTTTTGAAACCCTAATCATTTTGTTGTCCAAACTGTTAATTATTAATTGTCCAAACTGAGTCTGGATGCAAACCTTACAGTTATCTAGGATTTTTTATTTTCCTGTGAGTTTTCTGTAATGATGAAAAGATATATATAGCCTTTGGAGGGGAGCAGATCCACTCAGGGGATTTTCAAGGATGATTGGAACCCTTATTTATTTCTTTATACACACACACACACATACATAGAATCAGGAAACTGTGAGTTCAATCCTAGGTAGTGGACGATATTTCTTTCTCTTGGTGCAATGAGTTATTGTCTGCTGCAAACTCCACATAAGCATCAGGAAGGGAATCCAGCCAGTAAATGCTCAAGCTCCATTCAGTTGCCCTGACTTCACCCCGATACAAGGAATTATAGGATTGTTAAAAGAAAATACAATCCAATTATCTGGGATAGGTATACAAATTATCAAACAAAATTAAATTCTCAGATTCCTTTCAGAGAGAATATTGAACTCACATATCAAGCTAAATCAGAGTTAATATATTCATTCAAGCAACATATTCATTCCAAGTCTTTCCACAAAATTGTAATGGATGCAGGGTTTCAGCTATTTTTTTATGTATCTTCAGAACATGAAAGTCAAAGAAAGAACTTTCACATTTGACACATATTGCTCACTAATGTCAAATGGCAGTCTTCTTTAATGTTGAAGTTAAAACTCTTGCAAAAAAAAATCGCACGGCACAACATAGAAGAACAAACCAATCAGGACAAGACTCAGCAGTCCATCTGCATTTAAAAGACGAAGGCCTATCTTTCGAAGACAGCAAAGTCCAAAGAGAGTACCACTGGTTTGAAAGAGGGGTCAAAGAGGCCGTCTGTGTCAAAATTGGACGGCCCTCTTTCAACAGAAGGGGAGGGATACGACATCATCTATCTTCAGTCTACAAGACAATCCTTTCAGCAATTCCAAGAAGGCTCCACACCCATTTGCACTACTCAGGTGACCCTGATGACACAGATAAATCTCCAGGTGGCCCTAACGACTCTCTAAAAGAATGCAAATGACCAGCTGTTTGCAAGGAGTATAAATCCATTCCCCACCATCCAGTCAGAGCTGAAGAAGCTTCTTCAATGAGAAGCGAAACGTCTTCAAAGAAAAACAAGAAAGTCCGGTTGCCTCGTGAAAAAGCACCTTTGGGGATATCTATGACCTGGATGACTGAGAATCTCCATAGACATCTTGCAAAAAAAAAAAAAGATCTTTTTTTTTCCTTTTCCTGCCAACACATACAGTATTAGTGATGCAAAGGTAAAGAACAATAACCAAAATGAACAGGGCATTGGCCAGTTAATAACTCAGGGATAAAAATGAATGTTACACATATCTCTTTAATCAGCACTATCAAATCATTTGGGTTTGATTGTAATAATGTGACTGCCAGCTTCATTACTATTTTAAAAAAGGAAATTATGAATAGCCAGAGGGATAAACTAGCTATAGTACACTTTGTGTATGTGCATGCACACATGCATATATATGTAACTCTGAAGTGGTTTGAACAAGTCCTAATTAGTACCCCAATGACCAACATGGTTGAAATCAGTTAAAGCAGAGTTTCTGAAGAAACTACAAAAGGAACTTTTAAGTCAAGCAAGGGTTCTTTATTTATTTATGGCTATGATCCCTGGAACATTTATAAAACAGAAACTTTAATAGAAATGAAATATTGAATGCACTGTTCGTAACTGCAATTGAAAAGAAATGTGTTTGGCTTTGATTTCCTACGGTTTTCGGTGTTGAATGAGGTATTATCCAAATCCTTAAATGGTGCTGAAATCCTGATGGCCAAAGGATTCTGAGGTTTTTATTCCCCACTATTTCAGATCTGGGGCATGTATTAGCACTTCCATTAATGTTTTCTTTTGCTGTAAAAGGCAGAACGAACGTTATTATGGTGCCAAAAATAATAAGATTTTTTGTACTGGGATATTCATTTTTTAAAGCTTTGCCAATAATAAATTATGTTTAAGCTGTCTGAGATTGAGAGCATAAGTTACTCATCTTTTTTTTACCCTACATGATATAATTCATATATGCCTCCAAAAGGGAACTATCCAGCAGTAGAAGCCAGTTGGCCAGGTTTGCACCAATACAGCTAATACCAATCCAGCACTCTTTAAAAAAAAACAAAAAACAGTTTAATATTTGGCCACCTTTCAGTTGAGACAATATAAGACAAAGAAAAGGATTTTAAGCCTTAAAAGCAACTATTAGACAGGTTTAAAAAAATACTCATATTTCCTGACACTATCCACAGAGCTATAGTGAAGGAGAGCACATTGTGCTGCCAATAATATCATTCTTGTCACAGACAGTTGTGTTATTAATGGTGAAAGATGCCACCTTTGCAGCACTTTGTAAGAAACTAGAGATGCATTTTTTCCCCCTAGCATCCAAAATTTCTGAATTTCACTCCTGGCCCATGGTTGTTTTCCTTAAATATTTTGAACAGGTTTGAAAAGTTAAACATGCTGAAACAAAATAAACATAGAGGTACTCCACTTTTGCACTTATGAAGGTGATGGGAAAAGTAACTTTACAACCAATCTTTACATTTATGACTTTTGTAAGGCTGGTGAAGCCAAGAAAAGTTGAAGTGATATTATAATCACAGCAGTGGTTTACTTAGTGACCCTTTCATGCATGCAGCAACATTGACAAACTCTTATTTCCCAAGGAGCTGGGCATGGAATGTTGCAAGTACACCAGTTGAAGTTGAAGAAGAACTAAGGTCATTGGGAGACTATCTGAAGGACAGTAAAGAAGATGTGTTTAGGCTGGTAC
The DNA here is from genome assembly GCA_023970755.1 of Azemiops feae. NCBI lineage: Eukaryota > Metazoa > Chordata > Lepidosauria > Squamata > Viperidae > Azemiops > Azemiops feae. Next base: position 950,786 of record JALGBA010000118.1, on the reverse strand, counting down.
ACCAGGAAGATTTTCTAAATACTGAAGAGATCAAACAGATCTACATGAAAGACCACATGAAGAACAGAAAAGAGTCATGGCAAGGCAAAGAATTACATGCCCAGTATCCCAAAAAAACTAGCAGATAAAGCACATAACAAGATCTGGCAATGGCTAAAAGTAGGAAAGTTGGATAAAGCTTGGCTTCACAAGCTTTAAGAACAAATGCATATAAAGCCAGAATTGAGAAGACATAAATGGATTGCAAATGTGACCTTTGCTGTAGAAACTAGATCACCTAGTTAGCTGCTACAAGATTTCAAACAATGAAATAATGAAAACAATGAAAAGTAGCAACAATGGTGTATTGCAAGAAGAACTGGTGAGACTACAAAACAAGCAAAGTAATAGAAAATTAAAAAAGCCAAAATGCTCTGGAACTTTGGAATTTCAACAGACGAGCCTTTGATACATAATACCTCAAACCTGACAACTGTTGATAAGACAAAAAGTCTGGATAGTGGACACTGCAATACTTAGAGACAGCAGAATAGAATAGAAATATCTGGAGAAAAATCACAAAATATAAAGACCTGCAAATAGAATGACTATGGCAAAAGAAAGCAAAGAGTACCAATAATATTAGCCACATTGGGTACAACCCCAAAATAACTAGAACACCACTTGAACAACATTGACAAAATCACAATTAGCCTATTGCAAAAGCTGTTCCTTTAACAGCTTACATCCTACGACAATACCTTTCATTTTATTAAACACCAGCATTTGCCTATCCCAGGTCCTTGGTAAGGACTTAATAGGTAGGTAAAAATGCCAAGTCCAGTCTAAACATCTGGCTGACTATGCAACCAAACAAATTAATAATCCCCTCCTGTCTTATACTGGCTGTACAATTCTTCCCATCTTCAAGTTGCCAAGTTTGAGAAACACTGTTTAGTAATACCTTTTTAATACAGATGAAGGCTTCTTCTGGCTTTAGTGGAAGTGGAGAAGGTGGAGCCATGCAATTCTAGGTGGTACACCTCTTATAACCAAAGGGAGAAGCCAGCTACAGTGACTTGTGCCTTTATTAGCCCTGGTTGGCTTCTGTAATGCGCTCTTCATGGGGTTGCCTTTGAATGCCACTTAGAAGCTGCAGCTGGTTAAAAAAATACAATGGTCACTTATTAGCTGGCACCTGTTGCTTTAAACATATTACACCTATTTTGTTTTTTTGGCCAGTTATAGCTTTTCCACTGCAATTCAAAGTGGTTTGAAGTCTCTTCTCATTGCATCATTGAACAATCTTCCTTTTTTTTTTTTTACCTTTGACTTTATTTTCTTTGTGGTGTTTAAATCTGCTTTTAGCAAAGGACTGGCTTGGGTTGTGTTAGTTGTTGCAGGAGATCAGAAAAGCTGCATTAGGACAACCCCTTCCATTTATAACAAAGAGAAAATAAGCTTGAAACCAATTGCAGCGACAAAAATTATCAACATCCTGCTGTGCTGTGCTTATTTTCAATAACCTTTTCACAGAGAGCTTTTACTCAGAACTGGTGAAAGTAGCCCAAATCTCACTTAATTTACTTAGTTAGTCTGTGCCTGGCACACCTATTCATGCCTCCGGTACTTACAGAGGTCTGGTAAATGTCCTTGACATTTGGGGGTTGGAAGAAAGAAGAAAAGCTTTTTCTGTGTGTGATTTCCTTTTTTTTTTTTTTGCTTCATTCTTTTCTTGTGGTAGCATTAAAACTGAAAGCTGTACAATTTTGCCACAAGGAAAGAAGGAAGCAAATTCTTTTTCAGTATTTAAGGATATGCTTTCAAGCTCCAAATGCATTCAGAGACATGGCCTATCTGTTATCAAAAAAATATATCCACATTTTGTTTGTGGTGTTGTCAAAAAACTTTGACAGCTAAAGAATTCGTTATTGGGAGTGTAGATTCTTTTTCGGCTGTCACTTACCATAGAAGAGAGGCCTTTCTTTCACATGTTGGATCTGACACCACATTGATTATGCAAATAGTCTTTGTGAGTGCCTAAGGCATACATTACTTACCTTCTTATTTCAGCTGTTTAGAAAGCTCCCTGAGCTGCAAACTGTTCTTATTTTGGTAAATTGTATTCCACTAAGTCATCTATTTTCCTAACCCCAGCCAATATCATCGCTATCTTTATTTTACTAAGCTCAAGTTGCATTTCACTCTGGGGAACTTATCCCCCATTTCTCTTTATCTATGAAGAAAGATGCAATAAATATTCTAAGTAGAATGAGTGAGCCTTCAGTTCAAGGCTAGTCTGAATAGAAGCACCTACTCTTTTTTTTTATCATTTAAACACTTTTCCTACAATTGCTTTTCTGCAGTGTTTCAATTTCGTTTTAACCTTATTCTTGGCCACCCATCCATTTTTATGGTTTTCAGCATGATTGTGCAAATAATCTTTCGGGTCTCTCTGAGTTTCATAATAGCACAATTCTATGTATATTTTCTCAGATTTAAGTCACACTGTGCTCTGACATGTGAAGTTGTTGACTGCCTTAATGTAAGTCTGCTCATGTTCACTTAAAAGTGTGGAAACTGTTTTCAGTTTACAACAGTCTGAACAATACCATACCCAGATCACACTAGAACAGACATGTCAAACTCGTGATGTCACGTGATGTCGCGTGACGTATTAGAGCTTTTTCTCCATTGCTGGCAATGGGGTGGGCGCGGTTTCCTGGTGACACCTGTGGGCTGGCAGTTTGACACCCCTGCACTAGAGAGAAAAAGGTGGTATTACATTCATGCATTTTTTAGAATATACTATCTATCCCAAAAAACCCCAAAAACAATAATAATAACAACAACAACAATAAAATTGGAGGTGACCTTGGAGGTCATCTAGTCCAACCCCCTGCTCAGGCAGGAAACCCTATACCATTTCAGACAAATGGCTGTCCGGTCTCTTCTTAAAAACTTCCAGTGTTGGAGCATTCACCGCTTCTGGAGGCAGGTTGTTCCACTGGTTAATTGTTCTAACTGTCAGGAAGTTTCTCCTTAGTTCTAGGTTGCTTCTCTCCTTGATTAGTTTCCATCCGTTGCTTCTTGTCCTGCCTTCAGGTGCTTTGGAGAATAGCTTGACTCCCTCTTCTTTGTGGCAGCCCCTGAGATATTGGAACACTGCTATCATGTCACCCTTGTCCTTCTCTTTATTAGACTAGACATACCCAATTCCAGCAACTGTTCCTTATATGTTTTAGCCTCCAGTCCCCTAATCATCTTTGTTGCTCTTCTCTGTACTCTTTCTAAAGTCTCAACATCTTTTTTACATTGTGGTGACCAAAACTGGATGCAGTATTCCAAGTGTGGCCTTACCAAGGCATTGTAAAGTTGTATTAACACTTTATGTGATCTTGATTCTATCCCTCTGTTAATGCAGCCTAGCACTGTGTTGTCTTTTTTGGCAGCTGCAGCACACTGCTGGCCCATATTTAAGTGATTGTCCACTAGGACTCCGAGATTCCTCTCACAGTTACTACTATTGAGCAAGGTACCACCTATAGTATACTTGTGCATTTGGTTTTTCTTGCCTAAATTAAACTATAATCAGATTTGGACTGATCAGTGCAAACTAACAAGTGCCCACCAGTCATGAACTGTTATGACAATGTCATCCTCCTGGCATTGAGTAATACAGAAGCTACCAATAGGCACAGTCCTTAAGAAAAGCTTCCTGCATACTCCACATTCAATATCATCACAGGCAGCCTGTAATGTCCTGTGTTGTAGGTAGCAACAATTACAGTCAGTTTTCAGGTACCTCCACTCCATCGGGACAAGATTCAGTTGTCCATCTGCATTTAAAAGCAAAGGTCGCTTTTTAAAAAACAGCAAAGTCCACATTTTTGATAGAGAGGATCATTGGTTTGAAAGAGGTGTAAAGAGGCAATTTATGTCAACACTGAGCAGTCTTTTCTCAACAGAGGGGGAGGGACAAGATACCACCCATCTCCAGTCTATAATGCAGTACTTGCAACAGTGCCAAGAAGATTCCACAACCAATTGCACCCTGAGAGCAATGATAAATCCCCAAGTGGCCTCAAGAGCTCTCACAGAGAGTGCTAATGGACCAGATGACTACAAAGAAATACAATCCTTCCATACAATCCCATCATCCGATAAGAATCTAACCTCCATTCCTCCCCCCCCCCCATCACTATTACAACTGATTAAGTTTCTTGGATGAGAAATCAAATGTTTTCTTTTTCTTCCTCAAGGAAAAAACAGTCCAATTGCCTTTTTTTTAAAAATAACTTTGGAGACAACTATGACCTGGATAACATACCTCCACTAGTAGTTGTGATAAACATAGATCATAATAGCATTGCAATACTATATCACATAAAGGAGAAGGGAAGAAAGGCCATAAAACAGTATCATTTTTTTTCTCCCTTTGCAGCTAGAAAATGAAATAGTGTAGAGCACTCATCAGAATAGACCCATTGAAGGAGGAAGGTCTTTGCTAAAAAGGTTTCTACACCCATCTCTCCAGAGCAGCATTTCTCAACCTCGGCAACTTTAAGATATGTGTACTTCAATTCCCAGAATTGTAACTAGGGAATTTGGGGAGTAGAGTTTACCCATCCTAAAGTTGGTAAGGTTATTCTACACTGGGATTTAACTACTGTATATTCTTATTATTTTTCTGTTGCTTTATCTTCTATAAAGCTTGAGGTTTTTTTTAAAAAAAATTGATTAGTGTCTGTTGTTTTGTTTATATTGAAAATAAGAACCAATTTGAAACTGTATTTTTAAAAGTAGTGGCAGTGTTATGTGGTTTTGTAGACTGACAGTATCATGTCACATGATGTAGGAGAAGGTGAGGCAGAGCCTGGGCGTGGAGTCAAGAAAGGAATCAGCCTGGAGTCATTAGGTTCTCACAAGTGATTCAAGTCCAGCCACTTTTGAATTCCATTAACTCATAATATGCCAATTTAGTGCTGATGGTTAGTTGACTGGATTCTTGTGTATAGACATAAGCAATAAATCAACTTAACTGGAAGTTAACATGTGATTCTGATTTTTTGTTCCTGACACATCACCTTAGATCTGTTTCTAGTTCACCTCTGGAACTGATCTAGAAACTTTTCTGAGCACCATGAGGAAAGTGGGCTGCAGATGAACTTTGAGAAGGCAGAATAGAAAACAACTTTTAGCAGCAAAGTCAAAGGAATGAGGGTAGGGATTAGCAGAACAACTGTTAAAGGAAGTTAAACAGTAGGAGATGGGTAAGAAATACCACAAATAGCACAGAGACAAAAAAAATGGAAAAGAACAGCTAGGAGAATCTAAGCAACAGGGGACATAGCAGCAAAATAGAAATAAAGCAAGCAGAAGCTAGGAGAACAAGAACTGGGAGAAGTTAAACAGTGAAGAGATTTCAGAAGATGCAAATCAGAGTTAAACCCAGTGGGCCATCACCAAAAATGCCAACCAGGGAAAGATAATAGGATCATGGGCAAAATCAAAATAGGCTTTTCAAGAACATGGTATTTCTTCATAGCTGACTTAGGGTAAAGATATATCTTTGTAAAATTACCACTCAGACTGGAGCTGAAAGACTCCTTATTTCACTAGGTTTTTTTTAAAAAAAAGTCCCTCAGAATATCAGTGTAGCAAGACAATGCAGTAAAAACCTTTTCTTTTGAGCTCCAATATTTTATTATTGTTCTAAATCAGGGATGGGGAGCGTTAGCCTACTAATCTTCCTCATCTGATCAGAGAGGCTCAACTAAGCCCCTTATAAAATCCTTGCCTTTTCCTTCTCTTCATCTTTCTCAGGCTCCTCCATTCTGCCAGATTACTCCCATTGTCAGTAGGAGCCCAGCAACCTCTTTTGGAGGGCAGGAATGAACAGCACCCTGTGCTGGTCCCCTGCAAATGTGATTATTTTTTGCTTCCATCACTCAAATCCTACTGTCCAGTTTGTCTGCTATACTTCACATTCATCTAGCCCAGTGTCTCTCAACCTCAGCAACTTTAAGATATGTGGACTTCAACTCCCTGAATACCCCAGTCAATTCAAGTCCACACCCCTTAAAGTTGCCAAGGTTGAGAAACACTGATCTAGCCTAATCCTGCACTTTGATTGTCTACTTCATAGAGGCTGGAATGCCCCTTCAACATATTTTTTGAATAATATCAGCTTCTCTTTCTGGCTAGCATAGCAAGGAAACACTTGGTTGAGATGCAGCAAACCTGATAAAAAAAAGAGTATTCTTTAGTTACTATGTTTATTTTCTTAAGGTATCTACCTTTCCACTGGGCTTTTTAAAAAGTCCACTAGTGCAAATGATTGGAAAAATGTTGAAATGTTGCACTGGTGGACTTATTAAAAAAACAAAAACACCAGAAAAGTAGTAGCCGTGGGAGCAAAAAAAGGGGAAGGGTGACTTCAAAAATATTCCTGTGGTTTTCTAAATGAGGGACATTCTGCACACCAGGTAAGTGTAATAACCACTAGGAATGGAAAATCAGGAAAATCAGGGCAAATGCAGTAAAAGGGTATTATTTTAAACCTAGTTGACTCCACTTTGGATATGGGTGTTTGATGTTTTAATTTATATTTAAATTTAATCTAATTTCATAGATGCATATTTTATTATACATCTGATTCAGAAAGAGCGAAAGAGAGAATATATATCCAATATGATCTATTCACAGAGCAAAACAATTGGTGATTGTTTTCCTAGAACAGAATGTTGACAAACCATAGGAGAAGGGAATTATCCAGACATAATCTTGAAAGTTTCTGCCAAAGTATATCAAACCAAACAAGATTTTCTTAAGAGGTTTAAACATAGGTCAGGAGCAGCTTAAAGGAGCAGTGTGGATATGCCTCCATCTGTACAGTCTTCTTCAAGTGCAGGACAAGGCTAAAAGCAATGTCTCCTTCCCTCTGCAAATGCCTGAAATTACAGCCAATTGCACTGAATAAGCAAATGATAAACTAAACCAAGACGAGATCAGATAAGATAGGATAAGATGAGATGAGATAAGATGGGATGGGATGGGATAAAATGGGACCAGATAGGATAAGAATAAGAGAGCAAGGCAGATTTAACTTTCTCCTTTGGGCAACTAACATAAGTTTGGACAACTATACATTACACTGAAGAAGGCCAAACTTTTGTGATATCCAGTTCTCCATGTTGAAGAATTTTTCCCCCAGAACTGATTAGGAAGTGCCATCGTGCTAAATACTTTAGTTATATCTGAAAAATTCCAAAAGAGCAATTAACTTGATCCACTAACTAGATTTATTTTAAAGCTTATTGAGATAAATCTTCCATAAAAAAACTATTTGGCTGTCACTGCCAACATGTTTTCTGTTTATTCCATATGAGTGGAATCTGTATGAAAAACTGCCTCATCTATATGTCAGTAACAATGAAGGTGTCTTCCTCTAAAACTGAATGGCTAGAAAGCAGTGCTGTCTATAAATAGAGCACAGTTGCTTTTTCACTGATCCTATTCTGTCAGCAATATAAAAGGATCTATCATTTGTCCAACTTCAATGAATGTGAGAGTTACTGTCCCTGCTATTTTTGAGGGTAAATGTGTGTTCTACTATTGTGGTTCTTCTTGGAAAAGTCAAAAAGCTGTATAAGCTTACACCACGTCTATCCGTTCCTCTTTACCACTTCGTTTAGATAGATTATTGCCATTTTTTACTGTGGGCTCAATGGCACACATTAAAAATGAAATTTAGTTGCTTGCTCTCAAAGCGTACACATACATAACACACATTTAAATATATTATATACTACATATGTATAGACCTACACCCTTACATATAAGTAACATATAAATATTAATCACTGTCCATCTTGAATACAGAATGGAAGGAGGAAGCTTTAGAGTTCACAAGGTTAATACTGTTGTTATCTGTGTGGAAACAGTGAAAACTAAGAACAAGTGGAAACATAGAACTTGACATCCAGGGCTATAGGAACTTGGTGGCCAATCTGACTCACCTTTCCAGCGCTATGGGACTCACAGGTGACTTAAAAGTCCTTTCTTGACACTGCGATAGCAGGAGCTCTCAGAAGGAGAAACAAATCAAATTAGCCAACGCAGGGTTAGAGATGTAAAAAGACAGCGATGGTGGGTTTCTTTTATGACAAATTGCTGTAATCTTTCCAAGGAGACTCTACTATGCCACAGAAGGCAATAATAAATGGAATCTGCTGCTGTCTATCATTCTCCCTTAGAAATGTTCATAAAAATCAGCATACCGTTTGGGAAAGCTATGTAAGCTGAAACAATATGCCAGAGCCAAGCTACATTTAAATAAAGTATATATAAAGGAAATTGTATAGAGAATACTCCATATTGAGAGTAGCAATGTAATGCGTGGGAGGGGGTAAGCACATTGGAGAAAAATACATTAACAATGGAAAGAACAGCAGCTGTGGATTTTTCCAGTGCAGGTGGTGTTCTCCTTTTTTAAAAGAATCTATTGAGAAATCAGACAGTACTGAAGAGCAAAGAAGTACACACAGAACTAATAAAGATCAGATTTCTACTGATCCATTCACTGTACTCAGTGTTGTACTAGCTCAGGGGTCTTCAACTTGGCCCTTTTATGACTTGTGGACTTCAACTCCCAGAATTCCTCAACCAGGCATGCTGGCTAAGGAATTCTGGGAGTTGAAGTCCACAAGTCATAAAATGGCCAAGTTTGAAGACCCCTGTACTAGCTTCCCTGTATCTTTGGATAGTTACAATGTTTGGTGGTTCCTGAAATGAGTACTAGCCAACATTTATGATCTTGTGGAGCCAAAAATTTTACTAAATTGTAGCCAGAGTTTATCAAAGCCTATCACTCTAGGCATGGGTCCAATAAAGACTTCTACTCTGTTATTTGAAAAAAAATTGAGTGGGGATGAAACCTCTTAATACAATTAACAATTCTCTTCAAAGGAAGAAAGTGCAGGAAGATAACCCAGGACAATTGTTTGCATGAATACTAATATATTAGAAGATTCTCCTTATTTCATCTACCCTGAAGAGGTTTTCGAAGAAATTTACTGGTTGGAGCAAACAGGAATGTCTGATACATTTCAGATGATCTACTAGGAGGTGTTCTTTAAAAAAAAAATCTTTCTTTGCAGGAAGGCTTCCTTCCTTCCTTCCTTCCTTCCTTCCTTCCTTCCTTCCTTCCTTCCTTCCTTCCTTCCTTCCTTCCTTTTTCTTTCTTTCTTTCTTTCTTTCTTTCTTTCTTTCTTTCTTTTTTTCTTTCATAATCAATTGCATAAACATAAGGAAAGCAATAGAGACAATTGTTCTGGGGCCCAGGGGGACAGGAGATTTGCTGGATTCTTCTTTGTCCTATGTCTTAAAGAGCCTGATGAAACTTTTATTCCTGGACTTCAAAAGTGTGGATGGTAATTAGACGGCAGCAAAATATTCAGGTTTCTTTTTAACTATCTGCTGTTACACCTCATGGTCATTTGGACTTTTGCAGTCGGTTATCATTGTTCAAGGGCAGGGCCCCAACAGAATCTGTAGTGCAATGTTTCCCAACCTTGGCAATTTAAAGATGTGTGAACTTCTGCTCCCAGACATACCCAGCCACCCTTGGAGCCCACATATCTTAAAATAATCAAGGTTAGGAAATACTACTGTAGTAGAATAGCAATATGGAAGAAATAAAGGAGGAAGCCACTAAGAAAAGGGCTGCCAGTGCCACAAGCACCTCCTTCTCTACTATCACTCTTGAGTAAGTTGGTGCCTCAATAGCAGCATGCACTGGAGATCCCAGTGGCTTTTCTAGAGATCACCTAGATTTTTGCAGGGATCAGATAGCCCTATGTTTGATACTCCTCAATAATCTATATTTTAAGTTGCTGATAGTTCTGAAATAATGGATGGGGATGATGGCAAGAAACGACTGTATTTGTGCTGTCTCTGAATTAAATTCTGCACTACATTGCTACAGCTCCATCCATTCATGATACTCATCTAACTTTTAAGTATTTTCTTTTGAGAGCTTCATTTCTCAACATTTGTTGCTTTTATTCTTCTTATTGATTTAATCTGAATCAATAAGACAACTAATTTATTATTTCTTTCAATTGCTGATCCAAACTGATAAGCTGCTGCTATAAGCTTTTTATTTCTTTTTTGTTTTTACTGCAATCATTTTTATGTATGTGTTGGGAGACGGTAGCATTCAGCAGTAATGGTCTTCTGCTGTAATAATTTGCTATTTAGTACCTAATCTAGTAATTATGATAAGAAAATTCAGGAAACAAGGGTCAATATCACAATCTTTTTTCTGTACTGCTGTTTTATGGTCCAAATCTGATATTTGTAGTAGATAGGGTATAATGCAGAGTCTTAACCAAAGTTATGCTGATGTTAAAATATTCTGTTAAAACAATGGCTGACTCAGGGAAAACAGAGGAAAGGAATTCACATCTTCTTTATCTATTCTAGTTGAGGCCCTCACTAATACATCTATAAAAAGTAAGGAAGATGATTTTGACAGTCATATGCAGGAACCATTAACTAGGTAAAGGGACTGAAGAATTTTTCAAATCCAGAACAAGATAATATTCAGAAGTGGCTCAGACAGACAATCCACCTCCTTACCTAAGTACTTGTCTAAGTAGAAGGCTGCATCTTGGTTTATTGCCTACATTTGTACTCCTTGGCATAACAAAACTGTGCCACAAAAGAAAAAGAGTGATTAAGAAACTTTGCTTTCTTTCTTCTGTTACTTCTTCTTCCTGACTCTGATAATGTCAAATGAAAGAGAGATGCAACCATAGATGCCTATTTATGCCAGTTTTATAAATAAGCCCCTGGTTAATCCAAAGGCGCACTGTGATTAAATTGCCTTGTCTTCCAGGGAGCCCCACGTGACTGGTTTCATCCTTCTTCAGGCTACTCAAATGTGAGTAGCCAGATGTTATGATATGGGGTTAAAATTATCTATGAGGAATTGAACTCATAGACTTTCACATTTTAGATATGCAATACATTTAGCCTTAAGAACTATCCAGATTCTACCATTCAGTGGTTGCAAGTAATGATATCTAGAAGTTAAAGAGGGAAAAGGAATTCTTCACCTACAAAGTGGGGAGTGGGTGGAAATCATGTGAAAACTGCCATGGGGCATGACATAATATAACATCTGTATCTCTCTGCTCTGCTTGCTTAGCAAAAGGCATATACCTTTCTGATCCCTTGTGGCTGCATTCTAAGGGGAAGAGGACAACAATCAAATAAGCTTGCAAACTCTTCTGTCTGTTCTGGAAGCTGAAGACAAAAAGTGTGCTTGATACAGTATATTGCAAACACATCTTTACCATTTAAGTGTGAGCGGATGAGGAGGTAAAGGTTATGATGGAAAAAAAACGGGGTGGGATCCTTTGCCACTTGCTAGTTCTTTCATATTCTTTTAGTTTTGAAGTGGGAATTAAATATTTGACCGTTTTATATTCTGTGCTCCATTTCATTATGACAATTCTCCATTTCTGACATTTAATATCGATTTGATTTGGAATTCTTTCTGTGCATAATTGTTGCTTTCCGTAATCGCCCGAATATTTCTCTTTTCTCAATAAACTGCTTTTAATATATTTAGATTGGGCTTCACTGATGTTACATAGGGATTTAGCATTAAAACCTTCCCCACAGATAAGAGTGCACAATTGCACAGCTAGTCCTAAGTAATTCAGGATTGGCTCAAATTTTGTTCATTTTTGGATTTTATGAAAGAAGGTCCAAAGCACCTTTATTTCTATTTCCTGGAGTTCGTTTGGAACAAGCTTGCTAACATGGCTCAGAACCACACATCTGCACAGACTATGGATTGTTAGGAGGTGTCTGGCTGATGGCAGCCTATTTTAATTGTCTTTTACAGGGAAACCCTTGCAAAAAAAGATCTTCCAGTAGGATTTAAAATATCAGAGAACAGCAACAAAGATGATTAGAGGACTGGAGGCTAAAACATATAAAGAACAGTTGTTGGAATTGGGTATGTCTAGTTTAATGAAGAGAAGGACGAGGGGGGACATGATAGCAGTGTTCCAATATCTCAGGGGCTGCCACAAAGAAGAGGGAGTCAAGCTATTTTCCAAAGCACCTGAAGGCAGGAGAAGAAGCAATGGATGGAAACTAATCAAGGAGAGAAGCAACCTATAACTAAGAAGAAATTTCCTGACAGTTAGAACAATTAACCAGTGGAACAACTTGCCTCCAGAAGTTGTGAATGCTCCAACACTGGAAGTTTCTAAGAAGAGATTGGACAACCATTTGCCTAAAATGGTATAGGGTTTCCTGCCTGAGCAGGAGGTTGGAGTAGAAGACTTCCAAGGTCCCTTCCAACTCTGTTATTCTATTCTATTCTATTCTATTCTATTCTATTCTATTCTATTCTATTCTATTCTATTCTATTCTATTCTATTCTATTCTATTCTATCTCCACCCCATGGTTTATGATAAAACTCAGACTAGTCTAAAGGGGTATTCAATACTTATATAGATTCATCTATGTATAATGCTATAAAATGTGAGAAAAATTAGTCATCCACCGCTATCTTTTCTACCTTGAGCACCACACAATGCATGAAAATCGAATCCAGTTTTCTCATAGGTAGATATAAATTTAGAACAAAAAAGCTTGAGTCTCCTTTAGTCAAATGCAACACTATAGACATGTTAGAAATAGCAATTCACCTTGTTGTAGTACTGTAAGGTTTAGAGAAAACCATGTAAAGGAATTCATTATTAACAGAAGAATAGAGACCTAACTGAAAATTGCAAAGTGATGAAACATTCTGTGTAGGAGAGAAAAACTAACCTCTTTTATCTGATTGCAAGGAATGTTTCCCTTTGCCCCCCCCCCTTTAACAGAGCTCTGATGAAAACCCAGACCTATCCACCCCTATTTTTGAACTGAGTTTTGTAGGTCCAATTAAAAATTCACCCCTGCAGATCTATTCCCTTAAGCACATTCTATGATAGGACAACTGGATGCTGAATGACATTTGGAAAGAAAGTCAAACTAAACGATAGGAAAAAATGGTGGGATCTTTTTTTTTTAAAGTGTCTAATAACATTTCAGAAGAAGCCCATAAAAAGACAGTAGAATATCTAAAGTTTATGCAGTGTAAAATTTGGTCCTTTTCAAGGTAGAGCTGATGTTCTACTTTTCATTTGCTTTTAGATGAAGATTTTTAAAAAATCATTTGAAATCTTAGATCAGGCATATCAAACTGCCGGCCCACGGGCCAGATGCGTCACACCGAAACCGCGCCCACCCGCGAGTTTGAAATGCCCGTCTTAGATCATAAGGGACTAACGATAGCGTAATGGGAAAAGTCCAGGCAAGAGTTTAAATATGTTTATGATTTCTTCAGGAAATCATACATCTGTTTTAAATATATTTAAAAAATCATAAATTGCATTAGTATTACTTTATTGTACTTCATAAGTTCTTTATTGTACTTAGGCCTACACTACCACCTCATTACACCTTTTTGCTCAGCAAAGTGTCTTAACAAAAACAATTTTTAATTCTTTGCTTAAAACAGGTTTCTACTCTCTTGTTTAAAATCTATTGCCATGCAGAAATGTCGATATACATTATATGAACATTCAGATGATCTAATTTTTCCCCCTCCCACCTTAACTTGGATATCATTCAGTTCAGATACTTTCATCCTTCAGTCTTAAACTCATTACAAAGTTAGGAGCCAAAAATGACATATTCCATATATCAATACTCTTTTTTAAAAAAACACATTTCAAAACAAGTGTATAAGACAAGTTCTAATTTCCACTCATGCTACAAAATTCTCCTATGTTGAAATTTATAGTTCACTTCATACAGTATAAGCGGTAAATATTTCATTTAGTCCACTATGGCTTAACAATTGAGGATCCATGCACTCAGAATTTCCATTGGTGTTTCAAGTCAAAATGAAATTAGGGAAGGATGCATCCAATCAAATACTCAAATGATGTAGTCTCCCCAGTCCCTGGAGGGAGATAACCTGATAAATTGTATTGTTGCAATTTGCTTCCCCAAAATCTTACATACTATAGTAATTGTGCAGATAGAAATTTAATAGGTTTATAATCTATCCATAATCATTTTCCACATATATACTTGGTGGATTTCAGCCTGATGCATGCTCACATCATTTATAGTATCCCACTCTAAACTTCTAACAACATGCAGCATCAAGAGATTAAAACAGATATGGAAACTATCAGGTTACAGATGTGAGGGATGAAAAGCTTCATTAGGATATAGAGGTGTCATTTTACAATTAAAGTAAGCATATTTTCTTGGGAAAAATAAAGGACAAACCTGAAAAAGGGACAAGTCCAAAGGAGGTTCATAAGGATGAAAAAGTTAATTGTTTATAACAGCTTTACAAAGAAAAATTCAAGACCAAACCATGGAAAATGTTACAAAAATGCATACAATAATTTAAAAAATCCAAAAATCAAACAGTATATATAGATTTATATTTAAAAAAAAAACAAGTTCCATATTTTTCACATAAATGTGAAAGAATGTACCTTGCTCAATAGTAGTAACTGTGAGAGGGATCTCGGAGTCCTAGTGGACAATCACTTAAATATGGGCCAGCAGTGTGCTGCAGCTGCCAAAAAAGCCAACACAGTGCTGGGCTGCATTAACAGAGGGATAGAATCAAGATCACGTGAAGTATTAATACCACTTTACAATGCCTTGGTAAGGCCACACTTGGAATACTGCATCCAGTTTTGGTCACCACGATGTAAAAAAGATGTTGAGACTCTAGAAAGAGTGCAGAGAAGGGCAACAAAGATGATTAGGGGACTGGAGGCTAAAGCATATCAAGAACGTTTGCTGGAATTGGTATGTCTAGTTTAATGAAAAGAAGGACTAGGGGTGACATGATAGCAGTATTCCAATATCTCAGGGTTGCCACAAAGAAGAGGGAGTCAAGCTATTCTCCAAGGCGCCTGAGGACAGGACAAGAAGTAATGGATGGAAACTAGTCAAGGAAAGAAGCAACCTGGAACTGAGGAGAAACTTCCTGACAGTTAGAACAATTAACCAGTGGAACAACCTGCCTCCAGAAGTGGTGAATGCTCCAACACTGGAAGTTTTTAAGAAGAGACTGGACAGCCATTTGTCTGAAATGGTATAGGGTTTCCTGCCTGAGCAGGGGGTTGGACTCGATGACCTCCAAGGTCCCTTCCAACTTTATTATTATTATTATAATGTACTATATACCAAGACTGTACTATATACTAGATGTCAAAGTTGCCAAGTTTTAAATGAAAATCTAAAGTATGAACTTTATGATTCATTCTATGAGAAAGAGTGAATCTCCTACCATCAATATCTCCGGAGATTTGGGATTTTTTCCAATTATTATTTGGAAATAGTATAGACTGTCTTTAAAAATAAAATCAAACATTCTCCCTATCAAAGCTAATACAATCCTGGGTTGTATAAACAGAGGCATAGAATCAAGATCACGTGAGGTATTAGTACCACTTTATAAAATCCTAGTAAGACCACACCTGGAATACTGCAGCCAATTTTGGTCACCATATCACAAAAAAGATGTTGAGAGTTTGGGAAAAAAAATTCAGAGAAGAGCAACTAAGACGATCCAAAGCCTGGAGAATAAAAAATACGAAGAACGGCTGCAGGTTGGGTTTGGCTAGTCTAAAGAAAAGAAGAAATAGGGGAGACATGATAGCAGTATTCCAGTATTTGAGGTGCTGCCATCAAGAAGAGAGGGTCACATTATTCACCAAAGCACAGAGGGCAGGACAAGAAACAATGGTTGGAAACTGATCAAAGAGAGAAGCAACCTGGAATTAAGGAGAAACTTCCTGACAGTGAGGACAATTAACCAGTGGAACAGCTTGTCCCCAGAAATCATGGGCACTCCATCACTGGAGATTTTTAAAAAGAGGCTAGACAGTCACTTGTCTGAGATGGTATAGGTTCTCCTGCTTGAGCAGGGGGCTGGACTAGAAGGCCTCCAAGGTCCCTTCCAGCTCTATTCTATTCTATTCTGCTCTGCTCTGCTCTGCTCTGCTCTGCTCTATTCTATTCTATTCTATTCTATTCTATTCTATCAAATGCTTATTTCTAAACAGGCCATATAAAATTGCTTGAGAACACCAGGCTTAGCAGAACAAACCCTTTACTATAATGTACGTTCTTCCATTGATTGCTAAGTACTGTTTACTTTCCAATCCTCACTTACATGCAAAACAAAACAAAACAAAAGCCAAAAACTAAATACTGTACCTATGCATTTGACCAGCTACAGGAGGTAGAAACCACGACTCATGAGTATGATTATTTTCACCACATAAATCTAACATGAAAAAGAAAAAACGGTGTCTGGGTGATAAAAAGCATTGATTAGCTGCTGTGTCCAGTAATTGTAGGTGCAGAGTTGTCTACAGTAATTTTCCTTTGGAAAGTGAAAAATATAATTGGGGAGTTGAAGACCAATTTTAAGTCTTCAATGGAATCTATTTCATTCCTTCGTTGTTTAACCCTCTTTTGACATTAGTGTAAAAACAAAACAAAACCTTTCCCTCTTTCAAAGCAGGAATACCTGAGGAAAGAAATTAAGACTTTCTTTTCAGCAAAAATGTTATCCTTTAATGAAAACTGAGAATTTGCCTGTTATGTAAATAAAGATCCTGGATGTTTGGCAAAAAAAAAAAAAAAGGAAAAAGGAATCTTCAGAATGCAACGATTTCTAACACAGAAGAGTGTTAGAGATAGGGGAAAAAACTAATTATTTTAGGCCGCACCATTGCCAAGAAAAGAATAAAATTAGCCATATGTTACCTGGGTTGCAACACTGTGGATCACCATTAGATGTCAGCAAAGAATTAAACTTTTCTGCATCTCTGCTGCCATCTAGTTTATTGAACCCCAGGTACATACTTTCTTTCTCTGCATGGCAATATCAGCAATTAAATATTCCAAAGGCTTTAATCTAGCCACATTAGTGCTCTGAAAGATCTTTGATTTTCCCTTACTAGCATGTGAGTGCTCAATAAAACATAAGTGCCACCTGATTTGAGGGGGTTTTCGTTCAGGACTGTATCATCATCTTTTCTTTTCTTTTGTATTGTCTTGGTAAAATACATGAGTGGTTTCACATTGCCTTTTCCTGTGCAGTATGAAATGGCCCGATTGTCATTGTTCATAAAGTGATCATCTGTTTCCAGCATCTTCTTATATTATTGCTTCCCCATATAGGTGATTAATAAATAAGTCTAAGCAACATCTCAGGAGAAATAAAAAGTAAATCAAGATGATTTCGTGGCATTGCAAGGTTTGTTTGTAAGTGCATGTACAAAACAGCATGGTTTTGATATAACTGCTTCAAACATCATCCTGACCTTTTTAAACCCCCACTCCACCCACCATGGACATTAAATAAAATCACTAGGACTATTGTAGCATATTCTGAAACCTATCTAATATCAAAGTGTACCAATAGTGTAAGATTGTAAAGATACCTCCAACATAGTAATCCTGCAGAGTAGACTGAATCAACTCTGTGAATCAGATTACACAAGACTTGGTCACAATCAGTGGCTGGAATACTGTTAGTAACTAACATTAAAATACATAGAAACGTAAACTTTATATACATTCTAACAGTCAGTATTACTTTGCTGAAAGTGTTTGAAGACTTTACATCCAACAAATCATGGGTTTTTTTTAAGTCTGACAAATATCAAGGCTCATTGGCTTACTAACTTCTCTACTGGTTTAAGATGTGTTGATGCTTTATCCATGTTGGTATATCTCCACTTTTAAACAAAACAAAAAACAAAACAAAACAAAATAAAAATGATATCACAGATGGTGTTTTATGAGCTTAATTATTTTGCTTTATGAGAGTGGTGGTTTCACTTTATTGTGAGCTTGCCAAGGGTGTGAGAAGGGCTTTCTCCTCTAGTTCAATTGTGTGATTGCAACATTAACATTACCTGCATGTTTTATTGTCTGTTTAAATATATGGAATGGAAAATAGCCATTCATTTAATATCTACCCAGTTTAACTCTGGACTTAAGGCCTTCTTCTTAAGGCCTGACTATTAGCAATTCCTCTACCAAACTGCCTGATTTGAACTGCCTCGCTGTGTCTGGATAAAATTGAACAGAATTAGTTGTGATACTGGAAAAAGTACCTTTATTCTGTATCCGTGGAGATTCCCCTTGTTACGATTGTGGTGTTGATATGCAAACTATTAATCAATACTAGCTGTCTGAGGATCAATACTCATTGTTGGAGGATCAGTACTAGTTGTTTGTTCTTCAAGTTATGTCATTAGCAAAACTGAAGATTCATTCATCTGATAGAGGATTGGATTTAAATTCCAGTTATTAAATATACATTCTAGCTAACTGGTAGAGGCAATATCTGTATGCCTCTCAAATCTAAGTCTCAGTTTCAAAGGAATATAAATATGAATGATTATGGGAACTCATTCTAAAATCAAAAGAAGGGGAGGGGAGAGTGGCCCAAAGTCGTCCAGTGAATTTTTTCAGTGAAGATGGACTGGAATCTGAATCAGTCATTTGAAAATCAGTACAGAATTATAGCTCGAAACATTTTGAAATGCCAACACTGGTTCTTCAACTTGGGAGTTATAATTATCAGTTTTCCCCCATTGCATCCATTTTGTATGCATGTAACATGTGTGCCATATTAATTATGTCTGAGTCACTTTTACAGAAAGGAATCACTCCTAAATTTTCTCCCGCCAGAGTCAGTAGATAAGTGACAGATGATGCCAGAAACTTATATAACACAACCTCCACACACATTATTTTTCATCCATGTCAATAGCATAAGCCATCTGTGCTTTGTAAAACACCTTTAGCTGATGTAATAAAGTTTTACGCTTGTTAATGTTTTCCTATTTATTTCTTGCTGATATCAACACATGGCCTGTCAAAAATTATGTTTGGTGGTAGCAACCTATTCCTACTGAATATCTGATCTTGAAATTCTGCAAATAAATGGAGGGAACCACTATGCAACAAAGATAATTTTTTAATATTCATGGGTAGTTCATCACAGGGGGAAAATTTCAGCTCCTGAAATTAGCAGTAACACTGTGCTGTCCAGCTCTTTAATTCTCTCAGCCCTTCCTAATTTAGCAAGCTTTTTTTAAAAAAATAAATGAGTAAACAATGTCCAGATGATATTCTTTAATTCATATTCCTCTTATCTGAATAGAAATAAGTCACAAACTAGTAAGAATCAGCTTGGAAAAGGTTCTCGACTCTGGATGTGTGAAACTACACTTATTAGGCCAATGTGACCAGAGACTGATCATTGTGGGAAGATTAAGTTGATTCCTATGAGTTGATTCCTATAGAAAGTTATTACCACCTGATCTATGGCAAAAGAGTGGGAACAAATATAGCCATACAACTACTGTTTTAAACGAAACAAAAATTGAAAGTCACTAAACAATGATAGCATGCTATGTAATGTCGATTACATGGTATACCCCATACTATTTGTCATATATATCCCATAAAATGATTTAACTTTATCTAAATCTCTTAAGAATACAATCATTTTATAGCGTAACAGAACATAACATTACACGACACCCTCAAACACGGCCACATGTGATGCATTGTAGATAGACCTCAAGGCTGCATTACCTAAAGGGCAATTAATGTTTTATTATGCATGGTTTTTTTATGTCGGTTATCATATTTCTGGAAACTGCCCTGAACGGTGGGTGATTCCTCCATTTTTGCAGATTATTAAAGAAACCAAATTTGTCTTATAAAAACTTCAAGAGGGAGAACAAGTTGAAGATTCAGACCTGGAATTTACTATGACAATCTAGTATGTCTGAGCTATAGAATGAAAGCAGTAGGGAGATCAAAGTTCCTTTTGAAATAAACCAAGGTTCCCAGAAGATCTACTGTGGTGCAGTGCAGTGGTTAGAATGCAGTAATGCAGACTACTTCTGCTGATTGCTGGCTGTCAACAGTTCGATTCTCACCAGCTCAAGGTTGACTCAACCTTCCATCCTTTTGAAGTTGGTAAAATGAGGACTCAGATTGCTGGGAGCAATATGCTGACTCTAAAACGCTTAGAGAGGGCTGTAAAACACTGTGAAACGGTATATAAGTCTAGGTGCTATTGCTATTGCTAAACTATATTAAATACACAAACGTAGCCCCTTTCTCTTTCAGCACAAATTCCAAATCTAGAACACATTCACATTCCTTTTCTGCTCTAATTTTCATTATATAATAAAACATTTTATTAAAAGCAAAACCTAAGGCAGGCATTTTCAATGACTGTTATTAGATTGACAGATTGCCTCTCACTTAAACAAGTTCGTATTTTCCAAAGCAAATAATGGTGATATGGTGAGGAAAGCTTTTTACAGAGAAGGAGGAGGAGGAGAAATGGCACTTTGCTTCATTCATTCATTCTGTCATGGTTCCGATAGATGAGACCAGTAGAAATAAGAACTCTGAGGCAATTGCTTTTCTCAAAGAACACATTTAATAGCTACATAGTATCGGCACAAACAAAGGTGAAACCAAGACTGAAAGTCCCCCCCCCCAGGTTACAAAGTTACAAGTTGAAATCCCCACCCCTGTAGTGTGTCATAAATCACAATCCCCAATTAACTACTTTGGCGGGCTTTCTAACGATAGCTTCAGCCCGCCAAAAACCTGACCTTGGTTCCCACAGAACAATTTATTGTTATGTCTAAACTAAAAGAATACATCTCCCCGCTCCCATTACTTTGGCAACTGAAAACTAAGTGAAGATGGCTGCAGCCAAATAAGGTTGAAGGTTGACACATTCATTCATTCATTCATTCATTCATTCATTCATTCATTCATTCATTCATTCACTTATCCATCCATTCATTCATCAAACATTTTAACCACCAGTATCCCTCACAGAGAGGCTCTGGGAGATGTACAACTTAATCAATACAATAAAACGTTAGAAGCAGAACACTTTAAGATTAAAAGTTAAAAATGTAAAACAACTTTATAAAATTGCAAAAAAAAATGGAGACTTTCAAGATGGGGGAGGGGGACTAAGAGTTGTTAATCCAGGTGGGGGAGTTCTCATGAGGTCCACTAACCCCATGGTTCTGTGGATCTCTGTCCCCATGCAAGGCCACAAAGCCATGTCTTGACGTAAGTGTGTTACGATTAATGCAGTTAATGCAAAGGGTGGTGGAAAAAGTCAAATGCCAATTGTAGCTTACCTGGAATGATTTAACAGCAATAACTCATGTCCTCCAATACTCAGCTAAACTGCTGTAAGGTGCTTTTAAAGACTACTTGGAAGCTACAACAGGTTAAATAAATGCAGTGGCCTATTTATTATCTGAAACTTGGCATGAGGAAACCATGACGTCTATGCTGTGAATCTTGGCTTGGTTTCCAGTAAATTTCTAGATGCAATTAAAAGTGCTGGTTTTGACCTGAAAAGCTCTGTGATGCTTATCATAGAATTACTTACAGGATTGCCTTCTCCGGGTTGAAGTGACTCTCCTAATATAAACATCTTAGGGAAACCATTGGTGGTTCTCCACTTCTAAGAAGTAAGAAGGGATGAAATAATGGGTGGCCTTTGGAAGATGTTAAAGGCTTTGGCTGGTTGCCTGATGAGCATTTTTGTTGGCATGTAAGTTTTTAGTGCTTTTTTTGACATTGATATTTTTTATCAATATAGATATTATAATTATTTATATTGTGGATACTTAAACTATATAATTCTGTTGTACGTTATGGAAAGTTATACGTTGTATAGTTCTGCTGACAAAGTTAATGGTGAGACATAAATTGGACAAGGCAATGAATCAACTGTCCTGAGGTACAATTCCTTGTCTATTTCACATAAAATAAATATAAGAGAAAGAGGTTCTAAACTTCTGGTGATTTCGTAGAAGTGTTTTTGACAACAAAAGTGGTTTCCCATTGTCTTTTTCCATGATTTTCCCATCAAAATGTATACAGGTGGTCCTTGACATAATTGAGCCTAAAATTATGGTCGTAAATCACCACAGTCATAAGTGAAGGCATCGCGTGACTGTATTCAAAATGTGTCAAACATTAACAGTGTTAAACAAACATGGCATGGTGGTCCTTAAGCGAATCCATTTTCTCCAATGGGCATTTTTTTGCCAAAACCCGGAAGCAATAGCAGAAACCCAGTAAAAGGTTTTTGCAAATTGCAGTCATGTGACCACAGAATGATGCAAATGGCTATAAAGGAAACTTAGTTGCCAAACACCCAAAACAGCTACATGTGATCATGTGATGGTGAGGTGTCAAAACTCCAAAAGCAGGTCATAAATGGCTCTGGGAAGGTCTCTTGTAACTTTAAACAGTTATTACGAAACCAGTTGTAAGTTAAGGATTATTTGTATATGATTGCACATTTGTTGTTGTTGTTAGTTGCGAAGTCGTGTCCGACCCATCGCGACCCCATGGACAACGTTCCTCCAGGCCTTCCTGTCCTCTACCATCTTCTGGAGTCCATTTAAGCTCACGCCTACTGCTTCAGTGACTCCATCCAGCCACCTCATTCTCTGTCGTCCCCTTCTTCTATTGCCCTCAATCTTTCCCAGCATTAGGCTCTTCTCCAGTGAGTCCTTCCTTCTCATTAGGTGGCCAAAGTACTTGAGTTTCAACTTCAGTATCTGGCCTTCTAAGGAGCAGTCAGGGTTGATCTCCTCTAGGACTGACCGGTTTGATCGCCTTGCAGTCCAAGGGACTCGCAGGAGTCTTCTCCAGCACCATAGTTCAAAGGCCTCAATTCTTTTGCGTTCAGCCTTTCTTATGGATGATTGCACATATTCTCCCCTAATACATGCATTTCTGTATATAAATAGGAAACCAAACCCGTCCCCTCATTTGTGCTAGATTTAAAGTTTTTAGGTAAGGGTATGACTCAAGTTGTTAATTTAAAATATGCTAGCTTCTTTTAAGAATTTTGATATCTTTTGCCTGCTAATTGTTTCTGGGAACTGTATGTTATAATTTGTGGTAGCTAATTTCTTTTATCTTTTAAAATTTTTAAAAAACTCACCTAATCATGAATTTGTACTCAGTCACTTCCTAGCACGGTATGGGAAATTGATGCTTTAGTGACTGTTCTTGAATATTGTGGTCCTTTTTATGTTTTTATGATTGTTCTTATTTTTAATAACATTTCTTTTTCAACCATTCTCCCTGTTTTTTTTCCAGCCCAGTTTCCAGTCCACTGCCTTAAACACTATACCAAACTGAGTCTCCATCATTATCATTACACCCAGTTTACTGCAATTAAGTGTCATGGGGTTGGGAGGAAAATCTAATGTGTCACATGTACTAGGGTTAGGAGGTAAGTTGTTAGGTGTTAAGGTGACAGAGTAACAGCCATAAATCATCCAAAGCTATGTGAAGATTAAAATAAATAATATAAAATAAGCATGTAAAGGGGGGGGAATCAAGCCTACTTGACCCATATGGGCCTAGGACCTGTTGCTCTAAAAGGGAATGACATTTCCTATACCAGCATCAAATTTCTGGGTGTGCAGCTAACAAGTAGGCTGGCCTGGTCTCTCAACAGCGAAACACTGGTGAAGCGGGCAGAGCAGCACCTGCATTTTCTGAGTTGCATGAGAAAAGCACACTTTCCTTCCCCTGTCCTTACCACTTTCTACAGAGGGACGATCGAGAGCACCTGGTCATATTGCATTACAGTCTGGTTTGGAAGAATCACTCCTTGAGACAGGAAAGCGGTGCAGAGAGTGGTGAGGATGGCAGAAAAGATTATTCGCAGTTCATTCCCTTCTATCCAGGATATAGCACATAAGCGTTGCTTGAGCAGGGTTTGTAGGATTGTCTGGGACACTACACATCCTCTTCACAACCCGTTTTCCTTGTTACCTTCTGGGAGGAGGCTTTGCGGTCTCCAAAGCAGAACATCCAGATTCAGTCACAGTTTTGTTCCATACAGTATTAACCTTGTGAACTCTCAAGCTTCCTCTTTCCGCTATGTATTCAAGATGGACAGTGATTTATATGTATTTATATGTAAGGGTGTAGATATATACATATGTTGTATATAGCATGTTTATATGCATGTTATGTATGTGTACAATTTTGAGAGCAGGCAACAGAATTTTATTTTGAATGTGTGCCAGTGTGCCCACAGTAAAAAATTGCAATAAAGTTTATCTTATCTTAACAGGCATTGCAGCAGCACAACTATTTAATTCCATACTTTGCATTTGTGAACTGATGCAGAAACCAAAGAGAGCACTCATTCAACAGTTGTATTTCACTAAATGTGGCAAAATAATAGTTAATAAAAATGTTTGTACAAGATAAAAAGGCACACAGAACGCTTCTATTAGCCGTGGTGGTAGAGTGGTTAGAATGCAGTATTGCAGGCTAACTCACTGCTCACTGCCAGGAATTCGATTCTGACCGGCTTAAGCTTGACTCAGCTTCCATCCTTTCAAAATCGGTAAAATGAGGGCCCAGATTGTTGGGGGCAATATGCTGATCCTGTAAACTGCTCAGAGAAGGCTGTAAAGTACTATGAAGCAGTATATAAATGCTATTGCTATTAAGTAAAATGGCATTTTTTTCAATATAACAATGAGTTGGAATGCACATGCAAATGGACACACATGTTCTTGCACACTTTTGAAAACAAATTCTATCTGAGAAGATAGGTACAGAATTTAAATATAAGAAAATTCATAATGTAGAAGGAAGAAGCTAACTTTTGGTTTTGATTTGTTGAATTAAAACACCACGCTGCTCCTCAATTTTGTTCTTGAAGCAGTTACAAAATTACATTGTCTGCTAACGCTAATTGCAATGAATGAGGAAAAACTGTAATAAAGGATAGCTTTGTAAAGCAAGCCTCCAAATTTCAGCACTACTGATTAATATTATCATCCAGGGCAAAGAAATCTCATAATTCTTGCTGCTACTTTCCTGCCACTTTTATAACATTATTTGACTCATAAGACCTTTGAGAGGAAGAAAATATAAAATAAAATATTACCATTGCTATGGATACATTTCTGCTCCTTGACCTCTCCTTATATTCTGCTCATTTGATATTTCTTGGGTGGTGATGGTGGGGGCAAACATGCATAGGCTTCCCATAAGAGAAGCTTTAGCAGGATTAATGGCTTGTAAACAAATTGCCCTGCTATTTCCTTTCATTAGCACCGGATGGATTTAAAACCATTGTGCTCCAGTCTTTCAAAAAAAGCATCCTAAATTTATTTTCAGATCATGTATCTCTAAAACAATGTGCTCATTAAATCAGGAAGTATCTATTACAGATGGTTTGATTTCTTTTCCAATCTCCAGTGCCACCAGTTTATACAAAGATAATGATTTAACTACATCATCCAAAGAGTATTCTTGTAATAACATATTTGCTTAATAGTATCTATGCAGGCAGTCTCTGTACAAGCCTGAAAGCCTGTTGATTTGTTTTTGCTACATCAATCCCTGTGACTTTCAGACATCAGGCTTTGCTGGGTGAGCACAGCATGCAAATAACTGAACAGAGTATTCAGGATCATTGGGCAGGAGATCCTTTGTTTTTGAGAGAACTTTGCTGTTGTGATTTTATCACTGGAAGTACGTGGGAGTTCCTTCCCACAAACGCCTCCTCGTGTCTGTGAAAGCTCATTTAGTCCATGCCTCCAGCAACAACTTCTGATATTCTGTTTGTATGTATGTACACATAGAGAGACATACATATGCATAAATGTCTACATTAAAAAGTACATTTAGAAAATTCCTTAATGCCAAATTCTCCCTTAAAATACATTTTAAGCACTTTCAGATCTATTTCCAGCATTGCTCAGACTATATAATGAGCATTAGATTGTATTTCTGCACCATTCTGTCATCTTTTTTATTCTTACCAACCAAATGGTAATTGGAAAGAAACTAGTCATCAGAACTTAGCCCTTCAGTACACTAACACTGGAAGTTTTTAAGAAGAGACTGGACAGCCATTTGTCCGAAATGGTATAGGGTTTCCTGGGTTGGACTAGATGACCTCCAAGGTCCCTTCCAACTTTATTATTGTTGTTGTTGTTGTTGTTGTTGTTGATGATGATAATAATAATAATAATAATAATAATAATAATAATAATAATAATAATAATAATAATAATAATAATAATAATAATAATAATAATAATAATAATAATCATACTTAGCATACCTTCTTTACCATGTCCTTTTTTAAAAAAAAAATCATATTTCTTTAACATATGAGTTCTGGTTACATCATCCCCCAATGTACAATCCTTAATAAGTGCTATATTCCCACAAAAGGGCTGAATCTAAAGTGCAACTTTTTTTCTAAATCTTTTTTCTGTTCAAAATACAGTCCAAACATATATTTTTTTCAGTATTCCTACCTATTTCACTTTTAATGTATATGTAGAGCATGTTTAGATACAGGTTTTTATCTGAGTTGGAACACCTGGGAAGCGTAAAACCTAGCAAACAAGGAAATTCTAGTCATATTATTCTAAGACATTGTGGATTAGGTCAAATTATTTTGGAATTGCAATAAATGGCCAGCTGGGAGA
This sequence comes from Azemiops feae, assembly GCA_023970755.1. Taxonomy (NCBI): domain Eukaryota; kingdom Metazoa; phylum Chordata; class Lepidosauria; order Squamata; family Viperidae; genus Azemiops; species Azemiops feae. The sequence goes on along the minus strand of JALGBA010000118.1, from coordinate 924,128 downwards.
TGATTATAAGGAAATACAAAGAGTTGAGCTGAAATATTCTGGGGTCCCAAGAACCGTTGATGTGTTTAGCCATGTAATAAACCATTTGCTCATAATGCCATAAAATTGAGCATTTTACTGTTCAAACAATAAACCATTCTTCTGCATTAAGCAACTCAACATTTTGTTAGCTCCTGCTGTGACCTGCCTGTCACTTTTCTTTGCTGTCCAGGTATCTCCTCAAGGGGAAATGGCAGAAAGTAAATTTAGTGTATAAAGACAGTTGAAGGGGCCATTATGATTCTTCCCTTTCTTTTTTCCCCCCTTCCTTCTGTGCATTGTCCTTTGTCAGGCCACGTGAAGCATCCTGAAATGCTCAATACCTCTCAGTTATTAGGAATATTTGAAGTATTTAGGCTAAAGTGCCTGGGTTATCTCCTTGAGTGATGAAAAGACTATTTGATTACTAGGTTTTTGTCTATATTAGGGTGGACAACTATGGCAACTTTACAATCTGTGGACTTCAACTCCCAGAATTCTGCAACAATCCAGAACATTACCAAATTTTCTTTCAGAGTAAAGAGTTGTTCCATCTCTAAAGCAATTGCCTTTGGGGTTTTTTTAAAACTCATGTTTAGAAAAGAACATTCAAAATGAATGTATCACTATTAATATACACATTCTGGGTAACAGACTATATCTCACAAAATAAGGCAAGCTATCAATAACTCAGTTAAAAAAACAACTCAGAGAAGTGGAAGTCATGTGCAAATGTTTTAGTCATCTAACCATGACAATTTCACTTCACAGAGAATCCCATGGACAGGTCTAGAATCAACATTTTGTCCTGGCATTCTATCAGTTTATCTATCCATTCTTCCAGTGTAGGTATTTCACCATTATGCATCTAAGAGTCTCAGCACTGTTATCATATATAACAAAGTTCTATGAGATACTTTAATGTGTTTGTTCATTAACTGCTCTCTCCAATAACCTTTAGTTTCAACTGTAAATTTACCTTTAAAATCTTATGAATCAAAATACATATTTGGTCCTAATATTTTCTAGCTTTCTTGTATTCCATCAAAGACGATAAAGTACCTTCAAGATGATTACATGTCCAACAAATATTTGACATTCCATTATATATTTTTGATAATTTATCTGGTGTCAAATACCAGCAATACATTATTTTATAAAAAATCTCTTTAAGGTTATAATTCAATGTTAATTTCAACCCTTTCTTTCACATATTCTCCCATTAGCCCAATGGTATATTATATCCAAAATATTTTGCCCATCTTATTATACAGTCTTTAACTTGCTCATCCTCTGTTTCCATTTTCAATAAAAGTGTATACACCTTAGCAATTATATGGTCATCATTTGTACACATTTCTACATCAATTTCAGTCTTACCATTTTCAAGGTCATAGTTCTTCTCAAATTTAAATCTTTCCATCAGCTGAGCATTATAAAATATATGACCTACCAATTCCAGAGTTTTTCTTTTTAACTTAAGATCTCGTTAAGAGAAAGACAGAACATCAGCATAAACAAAGCACCATTCTTGAATCTAGCAGATCAGGAATGCCTTTGGATTCAAAAGGTAAAGATCCAAAAGTTTTCACAGAGCGCAAACATTCTGAAGATGCAACATGGTTACAGTCTAATTTGGAATTATAAACCCACACACAAAGGAGGGACACAATCAATTTGAGAGAAAGAAAGATTAGGCTTCCCAGTGCAATCCCATTTTTTTTTAACAATGCAATTGATAAGAGCAAACACGCCATACTGTCATATTCAAAATCTATAGTTCTACTTTGACCATAACCCCCAAAGTGTGATGCCTACCTTAGGAAATCTCAAATATTGTCAAATTTCACTTTATGTTTAAAATATCAATGCTATAAAACTAATAGCAGTTACTAGCATGGACATCTCATTTTTTTTACTATTTTGGTCCAGCAAATACATACAACACACTGAGCAGTAGAATACTGCTGTTCTGTGAACTTGCCTTTTTTACATTTCATTTTTGGCTGTAGCAATGAATAATATGGAAGCAACTTTCCTTATTTCAGATGTTCAGTTTACTCTATTGCTATTACTGGACTGAACTGAGCTAACTCACTAGCTCCTTTGTATGACAAAATGAAATGGATAGCCATTGGTCTTCACGAGAAAGAGACCCAGGTTAAACATTGTGTTGTTAGAGAGTATACAATCAGACATAGCATAATTTCCAGGCAATGAAAGTTTCTGGTTTGAGACACTGTGGGAAGCTGAGCCATTCATCCAGTCAGAAATGGTGCCCTGCTGTGAATGCCCATTACCAAGGAAAAATGCCAATTCTACAACACAGAACAACAGTGCAAAAATGAAGATCTCCGGCTTCCCTTGTCAGCTGCCCTACTGTACGGGTTTGCCAAAATTACCAGTTAAATAGAATTTTAGCAACGATCAAACAATGAAGGAGCAGAATAAGTAATTGACACTGTCCATTCTGTATCTTAAGTGGCACCCGAAACAAGTGTGGTATGGTTAGTTGAGAAGGCTCACTGGAGGTCTATTTTCTGTCTCAGCAGGATGAAGTAGCCAGCTATGAATCAGAAGGTGAAGACATACATAACAATTTTAGAAGCTGATGCTGATCTGACTGAACTTCACTGCCTACTTAATATCTTTGACTCTCTAGATCTCTACAAGTTAGAAGCAGCAGCCAGCTGTGCACAGACCTGATTTCTCTCTCCCTTCTTTGAAGGCTGGAAAGCTAGTCCTAGTCCATTCTTCAAATTGCATCTAAACAATATTTTTATTTCTTCTCATAAATGAAAGAATAAATGAAAGAGTGGTTGGATGATTCATTTAAATAATTAAGTTCCAAAACATATAGATGATGAATTGTATTTACTGAAGTGTTCAGTTCATTGCCTGGTGGAAGCGATGTATAAATAATCTTAATCATTAATTTTGAATTTCAGTCTAACATTCCAGGTTCAAAATAGGTAAGGCTTTTGGTGCTCTCCTTAGCCTGATTCTCAGGTATCTTTCATTTTTGGTATCAGAGTATAATATACATCTGATTTAAGACTTGGAGAAAATGGAGAAAAGTAAGAAAGCTGTTTACAATGGGTAACCTTCTGTGGACATGGTCACTGTCTGCTCTGATCAAACCACTTTCTCTTTTGCCTTGCCCATGGACAATCTAAAAAGGATTTTTAACAGGACTACAAAAACAGAAATAAACTATTTATTCCAATTTTTCTGAATCAAACCACAAAGCAAAGAGATAAAATACAAATGCAACTCTATGTTCAAAATCCTTGGATAGCCAAAGGAAGAAAATGTTACCTTGCATTGTGGGTGCAGTTTTCATCATTTCCATTTCTAAAATGCCATTTGTTTAGCAGCCATTCATACACTGATATCCAATGTATCCTGCCTCATTCAAGTCAATTGCAGTTTTATTTCCATTCCTTCCAAGGAAGGAATATTTTTCTGTGTATCTATCAGCAAACTTACTGTAGTCACTTTATATATATATTTGTTTAAATTTATATGCTGCTCCATTCCCAGCAACTCTATATTGATTATCAAACTAAATATAAACAAAAAATAAGGGCTTATATAAATATAGATATAAAAGTGACATCACTTATAAAATTAATGTTAGAGCCTGTATAAGGTAAAAATTAATTAACTCCTCTACAGCTTTATCCTCTTGAACCTAATTTTAATGAGGTATTAAAGGGTTATAAGCCTAAATTATACTACTTGTGAGGATTTTTCTCCCCACCTATAGCAACGATTTAGAGTAGTGCTTCTTGAGTAAACAACATAAAAGTTGGGATATGGACTTTTTCTTTTCACATTCATGTTGAAAGCTAAGCTGAGCATTTGATACACAATTAACTGTGCTTTCTAATAACCACAGCTAACTTAGTCATTCCAAAGCATGCCTTCTCAGGCTAAAGAACCCTTTGAACATTTCCATAATCCTTGTCAATGCCCCTATTCAATTTCTGCCATATGTTCCTTTTGGTGTAATATTCCTGAAATCCAGGAATATTGCATGGGATTCCTTTTCATTCCTATAGTCAGAATTCTACGTCATTAGAGTCTTCAAATCAAAACTTTATTACAAAGCAGCATACCATTAGAGTTTTGTTCCTAGAATATCTCCAAAGATTTTACTACTTTCATAATTTTATATGATAGAAAAGGGAAAAGAAAATACAAGAGGAACATGCGATTAACTATTTGTAAATGCAACTAAAATGAAATCAAATCTAATTTTTACCCTAGTCTCTACTTTACTGGTAACATTAAGTGCTAGGAAAAGACAACAAGATGTGAGAAACCATGGATCAGAAAAGCATTATTTTTAATAACATATATTATTACAAGAGAGTAAAAGAATTGAAATGGAAATGGGCTGATCACATAGCAAGAAGAACTGATGGCAGGTAAACTAAGGCAGTCATAGAACGGATCCCACTTGATAAAAAGCATCTCCACAAAAGAGACCTAAAACAAGATGGATAGCCAACATCAACAAGTATTGCAGGCCCAAAAGGAAGCTCAAGAAACATGTGGAAGAGGCCTTCATCCTGCAATGGTTAGACAATGGCTAGAATGATGATGATGATTACTATTAAATATTATATTATACAGAAATATACTGTATTTTAGTTTTAGTGGTTAAAAAAAAGAGAAAACTTATTAATTACAGCAAGCAAACATAAAGTTGATGTCCCACCCCTTATTTACATATAGCATACGTACAATGCCTGTAAAAAAAAGGGGGGGGGGAGAGCTTTGCTTACACAGTCTTTCTCTCAATCTTGACTTTCGTCACACCCACATACACACACACACACACACACACACACACACACAAAACTGCATATGAAAAAATTATATTTATCTTCCAACATTATATGTAAGAAAAATAAATCTCAAAACCCAGCATAGGGAGCTGATCTTAGCTCCTTTTAGGCTCACATTCACAGAGTTCCAGATCCTTGATAATTTTTAGACTGTATATTTTATTATTTTAGTTTCATGTTTCATTTGCAGCCTTTTATCCACAGGCTAAAGTAACACCTTCTTTTCTTTTATTCTCACAATGACTCTGTGATGTATATTTGACTAAAGGAAAATGACCAACTAGGGAATTTAAATGACTGAGGGAGGAAGTTAGCTTTTCTAGGCTGAAACCTCTACACCACATTGGGTCTTGGATGAACAAAGATGGAACCCACCCAATGGATGAGAAGAAAGTTTCCTTTTACATTGTTTTTTTTTATTATTTTTTTTTATTTTTTTTTTAACAAAATAATTTTTATTGAATACAAAAAAAAAAAGATTAAAAAACATTGAACATAGTGTATCATCTTTGACATACATCTTTGTCTAAACATTCCTTATTATACACATACTTTATACATTTCAGATATTTTTCCTCTATTTACATCCCTTCTAATGACCTTCCTTCTTTTTTTTCCTTCCATTTGTAAAATTTATTCCAGCTTAAATAGTATTCTGTTTCCTCCTGATTTTTTAATTCTTTCGTCAACTTATCCAATTCTGCGCAATACAAAATTTTCCTTATTAACGCATCTCCACTAGGCACTTCATTTGTTTTCCAATTTTGGGCAAACAAAATTCTTGCCGCCGTTATTACATGAATAATTAAGTATATATCATCTTTGTTTATATTTTTTTCTAATATGCCAAGTAGTAGCATCTCTGGTTTATATTGAGTTTTTTGACCCGTCATTTCTGTTATCCAATTCCAAACCCTCTGCCAATAAACCTGTACCTCTTTGCAAGCCCACCAAACATGGAAAAAAGTACCCTTTTCCCTTTTACACTTCCAACAAAGTGGTGAGTATCCACTATACATTTTTGCGAGCCTAGCCGGTGGCAGGTGCCATCTAAAGAGCATCTTATAGAGATTTTCCTTGTAATTTGATGCCAATGTAATTTTGCAATTACGTTCCCAGATTTGCTGCCATTGGTCCATGTTTATAGCGTGCCCCAAATCTATTGCCCAGGTAACCATTGTTTCTTTAACTTGTTCTTCAAATAATTTATATTCTAACATATATTTATATATTTTTTTGATTTGTTTTTTCTCCGGGCCTAATAATATTTTATCAAGCCCCGTATCTTGTCTATTAATTCCCCATTCTTTCTTGTCTTTCACGTATCTTGCTTGTATCTGAAGGTAAGACCACCATTCCAAAGCAATCCCCTGTTGTGTCAACTCTTGCCTTTGCTTTAGATATCCTTCCTCTGACAGGATATCTTTGTATATGATAGCCCTATCTTGCCTATAAAGGTTGGGGTATATAACTGCTTCTAATGGTGAGAACCAGCCTGGGAGTTTTGTATAGTATTGGCATTTAACTATATTCCAGCTTTTTATTAGTTCTTGCCGGACTTTATGCCTCAGGAAATATTGATGGTTCCTACTTTTATCTGTCCATAGGTGGGCATGCCAGCCCTGCTGGAGATCGTGCCCCTCTAATAGTAAACATCTTTTATTTTCCAATGTTATCCAATCCCTGATCCACGTCAGGGCCGCCGCTTGGTAGTATAACTCCCAATCCGGGAAGCCTAATCCCCCTCTTTCTTTAGCATCCTGTAGAGCCTTTTGCTTTATCCTCGCCTTCCTTCCTTGCCATACAAAATCTAAAGTTAACTTATTCAACTCTTTAAAGAATTTTTTATCTAATTGGATTGGAATATTTTGGAATAGAAAGATAATTTTGGGTAAAATATTCATTTTCACCGCTGAGATTCTTCCTAGAAGTGAAAGATGTAGATTTCTCCAGCGGTCTAGGTCAACTTTTATACGTTTAACTAATTTTCCGTAGTTATCCTCTCTAATTGATGAGCAACGTGCTGACATAACAATGCCCAAATATTTTATTTTAGTAACTACTTGTATTCCTAATTTTTCCCCAAGATTTTCTTTTTGCGTGTTAGTCATATTTTTTGCTATGATCTTTGTTTTATTTCTATTTATTTTCAAGCCTGCCACCTCTCCATATTCCTCCAATAGTTCAAAAAGCTTCTGACCTGATTGCACGGGATCTTCCAAAATAAATACTAAATCATCGGCATATGCTTGGAGTTTATATTTTTCCTTTTTAATCTCAAGCCCTTTAATTTGCTCTTCTTGCCTTACAGTCCTAGCTAAAATCTCCAATGTATATATAAACAATAATGGCGAGAGAGGACACCCTTGTCTTGTACCTTTCTGAATATTGAATTTATTGGTGGCCTCACCGTTTATTATAATCTGGGCATTCTGTTCGGAATATATTGCAGCTATAACATTTAAAAAATTTTCTCCAACATCCATTAATTTCAGTTGTTGGATCAGAAATAGCCAATTAACATTATCAAATGCCTTCTGTGCGTCCAAAAATAAGAGTGCCATTTGGCAATCGCTATGTGATTCGTAGTATTCCAATATGTCTAAAATTGTCCTTATATTCCGCTTGGTCTGCCTGTTTGGGAGGAAGCCATTTTGGTCACTATGTATGAAGTCAATTAAATAATTTTTAAATCTCTCTGCCATTATTGATGCGAAGATCTTATAATCGACGTTTAGTAGGGAGATAGGCCTATAATTTTGTATCTGTGTTCTCTCTACATCTTCTTTTGGTATTAATACTATATTTGCCTCTAACCAGGATTTAGGTATTTTTGCCTCAGTTAAAACATCATTGAAAACTTCTAATAGGTGTTCATTAAGTACATTTTGGTGTTCTTTATATAATTCCGCTAGTATTCCATCTGGGCCGGCCGCTTTATTAATTTTTTGTTTACTTATAGCCGTAGTTATTTCAAACATACTTATTTCCTCATTTAACATTATTTTTTTTTCCTCTGGTATCTTCGGTGTATCTGTCTTTTCCAAATAGTCTATTATCTTTTCTACACTTTGTCCCTCACTCCTCTTATATAAATTTTCATAATATCTTTGAGCAATTCCCCTTTTAATTATCTCATCATGTTGAATCTCTCCTTCCTCATCTTGCAAATTAACAATCTGTTGCTTCTCTTTCTGCCTTCTCAGTTTATACGCCAACCATCTTCCAGGTTTATTCGCGTGTTCAAAATTATTTTGCTTGGCAGCCTTAAGTTGTTGTGCTAACTTTTCCGAGTCTTCTAGACAAAGTTTGTGTTTAATTAATTCCATTTTACTTTTCAAACTTTTATTATTTAGGTCACCCTGATATTGTGTTTCAGCCTGCTTATATTCTTCTTCCAGTCTTATCCTGTGTTGTTTTTTTTCCTTATTTCTCTTGGCCATATATGAGATTGCAACTCCCCTCATGTATGCTTTAGCTGTATCCCAAGTATTCTGCAAAGATGTATCCCCATTCTTATTCGTTTGAAAGAAAAAGTGCATTTCTTTCTCCATCTTTTCCTTAAACTCTTTTTCTCTAATAATCACTCTTTGAAGAGTCCATCTTGGCCAGCTCCGTTGCCCTTTCCAGCAACAACTTATAGGATTATGGTCCGCCCAAAGACTAGGTTCTATATTAATTCCTTGAATTTCCGAATCTAAGTTTTTTGAAAGCCATAACATATCAATCCTGGTCCACGAGTTATGTCTATTAGAGTAATATGTATATTCCCTTTTATCTATATTTCTGGGAATATACATTGTTTGATGGTGGGCCAAGTCCACTAGCTCTGAAGTTGTTCAATCCCCTAGTCCTTTTTTCTGACCCCATTTTCTAGTTCCTGTGAAGTTGACCTTTTAGTTACTTAAAAAAGTGCCTTACCTCAGGAGGAGGTCTGTCTAATAAATAAGCAACACTCAGTTTATTGGAGGAGGTCTTTGGATCAAAATGGAGAAATCAAATCCCTGTAGTATGTATCTCAGGGTACTCTTTATTGATTAGTCATTCAACTGGTAGAGAACCATCCCAAGTCAATCATCTCTTTGTGTTCAGCATTATAAGGAATATAGCACAAAAATATGTGCTATGAGAGTAAGGATGCAGAACCAGGGGTGGCAGATAATCTATAGGAGCCAGTTTTGAGGTCCTTCAAAAGTTGAAGCTAAATTGTCAAGTTTAATATGATAGAATGGGAATATTATAAATATGTGGGTTGCAATCATATTAGCTGTGATTACTTCACTAGATTAATTTAAAATGAAAGAGCAATCCAATTAAGTTTTGGTCCTAGCCATATCCATTCATGGGAGTGTGGTCTCCAGTAGGCCACTCAAAAACCAACTCAAAAGGGTAGTGGCTTGGAAAAGAATTAATATTGGAGTAATTGACCATTTCTTGAATTTTTCTGAAGGAATTTGTTATGGAAGAAGCTTCAGAAAGAAAAAAAACCCCTTTCTTCATGAAAGGAAATGAAGTTATGTTTTCAGAACATTCTGAATTTTTAAAAATGGGTTGTATACATGATATTATTCTTTTCCTGCCACAGGCAGGGTTACAACATTAACCTTACTATATAATTATTCTTTTTTGAAGTAACTAAGGAACTATGGGGATTTAGGGTTGTAGAAATATCTGTTCAGCATTTCAATCATACATACATGGACAGTAGTTAATATCCAAAAAAGAAGTGGTATTAAATATTCACATTTACATACAACAATATTTAATTTGCTAGTTTTCCCTCTAGAAGATGCCTCCTGGGAAGTGTAGATTCTTGACTGATTTTAGTTATATAGTAGTACCTCAGTGTAACAGGTCATTGGGGGGTGGGGTGTCTATTAAATCCAATTTAAGATCATTGATGTAATTTATTTCATTTGCGTAATTGCATAATTGCTATTTTTACATCATTTGCAGCAACTGCTATCATTTGCCTCATGAAAACAGCATCAAGTAAATGCAAGCGACCCAAAAACATCACGCTGAAAATTATGCTAATGGGCTAAGCTAAGCAAATTATGTCAAATGTCCAAAAGCTGCTTTGGAATTAATATCCTTTGTCCATTATTTGAAAATGAAATGCAAAATAATGTGGGTTGTTTTTTTTGTCACATCCAAAGTGGATAAAGGTTTAGAAAAACTAAGATTGCATTGTAATGAATATAAGACCAAATCAGTTATGCTGCTTATGTGCGGAGGGACAACTTTTATTTTCTGCAGCAGACTTTTATTTTCTCCCTTTCTGTATGTTTAAGCTTATCAAATGGCAACAAGGAGGCTATCATAACTTTTTACAAGTAGAGGTCCATATTTCTCCTCCTTCTTCCTCTCCTCCTCCTCCTTCTTTGTCTTTGAGTCAATGTTAACAAGCCCCTGAAATTTTCTTGACAACATTTCAAAAGTGACTTGCCATTGTCTGTTTCTCATTGGCTAAGAGACAGGGACTGGCCCAGGGTCACCCACCTGACTTTGTACCTAAGGCAAAACTAGAACTCATTGTCTCCTGGTTTCTAGTCTGATTCCTTAATCACTACACCAAACTGGCTCTCAGCATATCGTCTTACCATATCCATTTAATAAATGTTATATTCTTTTTTAAAAAATAGTTAAATTTCTTTCACTTTTTTTCCTGAATCATCATGTAAGAGACATTCTTGCCTTTATCTAATGTTTGTTGGAATTATTTTTCCATAAACCTCTCTATCAAGGCTACCATTTCATATGCTTTTATTTCTTCCATTTAAAAGCTGTGACATTGGGTAGTCTCTAATGTGTAGCAGCTGTTATAGATGAGAATAAACAAAGATGTGCTGCTGTCCATCCTAGCGAAAAATAGATGAGGGAAACTATCTATTGACTTATCCATGTATGTAATTAAGAATTTGTGGGGACAGCAACCAAGTGACAGCACAAGTCTTTCAGAAAGTGTTCAGTAACTAAAACTTGCATATTCCACCAAAACCAATATTTCCTTCAGTTTGTATTTAATACCAGCTAGGTACACGTCTGTTCTCTCTGTAAAATTACTGTAGATTAGAGCACAAGTACAGAGAAGCAGGCCAAGAACCTTGGAAACATAATAGACAAGCAAAGAAACTAAGTTCATTTTAGGACTTCCAGTTCCACCTCACAGCGACACAGCCGAAGGACTGAGAGGCTCCGCACCCCACAGCTGGTTTCGCCCTGCCAGGGGACCCTAAATGGGTCTGATGTCACCCCGTAGAGGTGACAAAGAAGAAGGGGCACCCTGATGATCATGGAACGATGCAGTCAATCCATTCGATCCAGGGGAAGTCCTCCAACCCAACAGGAGAAAGGCTAGCTGCACACTAGTGTCTAGCCCAAGCTGCCAGCACCCGAAGTCCAAGAGCACAAATCAGAACAATGGTGAACAGCGAACTGGGTGAGAGTATCGATCTTCTCTCTTCTATTCTGTAACTGATTCCTTGGAAAAGATCCTCAAAGGAAGAAATCCTCCGAAAGTGAAGGGAGGGGAATCACATCCCCACCCCTCCATAGACGTAAGCGACGAATTAACTTCCAAGGGGGAAAGAAATATACTGAAATGAAATTAATATTATTATAGTCTGGATAAATTTGAAAATTAAGAAAACTGTTAAGATTTTATATCCTAAAGAGTCCTAATGAAATTTTAAAAAAAGAAAAATAATTCTTTGTTTGAAAAAGTTGTAAAATAAATAATTATTGACATCTAGTGGAGAACTAGAGCATAGAACAATAGCATAACACTGACTCAGAAATTGGCAAGATGCCCAGAAATAAAGAATAATCTGTTCCCTTGAACTTTAATAACCTTCAGCTAAATAGAAAACTGCTGGGAACTAAGAAAGAAAACATACTGGGTCACCCATAAGTTTAAGAAGTGTCTGCAGAAAAAAAAACTTTAACTGTTGTCTAAGCTCAAAACTTTGACTCTTGGCTAATCTTCTAGGGGGAAATTTACTGAAAGGCTTTAACATGGCGAAACATTTTGCTGCAATTTTGACTGGTTGAAAATTCAAAGAACCCTGAACAGAAAAATTGTTATAAAACACTGCTTTCACTGATGCCTTGATAATTGGAAACACATTGGATTACAAAAACTATATATAAGGATAAAAACTATATAAGATTTGGTTGTTTGGATTTTAAGATTGGCTGGTTTGATAAGGTTAAACATAGAGACTATGGTACTGGTGAAAGACTACTTGGAAGGAGGAGATAAAATGGATATTGCACACCTATCTAAAAGTGACAAGAAACCATACCTAATATTTCCTTCTGAAGGACCTAACCTGGAACATCAGAGACCTGCAGGAGCAATACTCCAAGATGAGACAAATACTTTCCAGGAGGAAATATATGCAATGCTACAACAGATTCAAATGACAATGCTTTCAAAACATGATGAGATTAAAAACCACTTTGATGACATAAATAAGCACATCTTCAATTTAAAATCACAAATAAAAAACTCTCAGAAAATGACAATAAAGAATGAACAAACAAACCAGATAACAGAACACAAACTAGAAGAAAGTGACTTAAATAGGGAAGCTACAAATGAAGAGAACTACAACTTAATACGAACAGAAAAAAATCTACAAAATTTTGCCACAACAATGAAAATGGAAAAGATATCTTATCTGTCAGGACTTCAAAACAAACTTGAGGATAAGAAAAAAGATTTAATAAAATGGATTATAGAGCTGCCAGGAGAATCATTAGAGTCTGGGAGACAAAAAAACATACATCATATACAACTTGTCTTTCTCACTCCCAACAATATTTACAAAAATACAGGAATCCCCTGGCAAGTGGAATATACTAACTTGGAAAGCTACTTGGCAAAAGAAGAAGGCTAGAGTTAGATTCAAGAGACCTGATTTGACTTACCAGATGGAGTACTACATGATAAAACACTTGTTTGAATATGGTTAAAAGAATAGATAATTTTGGATATAAAGGAGCTATAGTAAGAAGGATAAGAGACACAAGTAGTATAGTATTTTTTATAATATATGAAATGTGAAAATATTGGGATGATGTATGTGAATGAAAAGTTAGGACATTTCAAGGTAATTAATTTTGAGAGAAGTATGACCAAGAAGAATGATTTGAATACTGAGGGATAATTAAGCTTAAATAAGAATTTTGAAAACAGGATGACTTAACAAGATGACTTTTACAAATATAATTGAAACATAAGCCGACCAGAAAAGATGTTATATTTGGATGTTATAAGATATATAAGAGGTATAATATCTTTATATATGAAATATGAAAATATTGGGATGGTATAAGTAAATGAAAAGTTTGGATATTTAAAGGTAATCAATTTTGAGAAAATTATGACTGATAAGAATGATTTGAATATTGAGGGGAAATTAAGTATAAATAAGAATTCTGAAAACAGGATGCATAGTGATTTAATAAGATGACTTTTAGAAATACAATTGAAATATAAGTTAATCAGAAAAGATGTTATATATGGATGTCATTGTTATTTGTACAAATACAAAAAAAGTCTATATCCAACTTTGTATGCATTGAAAATATTAAGAATTATATCTGTCTAATGCTGACAAAGGAGAATATTATTGGAAGAAGGGAAGATCAAGGAAACAAACAATTAATATATTGATTATGGAATTATAGAAATTAATTATTATTGATTGTTTTGAATATATAAACCCAGACAACACGCTGTTTACTAAGAGCACTAAATATTGTTATTGTAAAAAAATCAATAAAATATATTTAAAAAAGAAAAAAAAGAAACTAAGTTCATTTTAAATTATAGCAACTCTTTATGACCATTACACAGACCAAATCTAGGCTTATTACCAAATGCTAAACAGTTTAAAGATTATGCTATTTATATCATAATTGCATTTGCTATTAATACTTTACTTTGGAGGATGAAATGTAGGAATTCCATCTCTTTGCTGCTTCAAAGCAAAATGAGATATCTCAACAACGTACATTTCCTTGGTGAGGTAGATCAAAGTCATCCACACAGATCTAATATGATCTTTTTATTTGACCAGTAAAATCACCAGCTTAAAGAAATGTCTATTTCTTTTTATGGGTCAAATAAGAATTTAGAATCAATAACAATATTTCTGCAAGGAAATAAACCAAGTAATTTACATTAACCTTAAAATAGTTTATACAATATATAAATCTAGTATAGAAAACAACTTTTAAGTTATCTTATCATAGTTGGACTTGTTTTAAACTTATCTGTGCAGAATGACTTTTGATAAATAATTAAACTCTCTGATTTTGCCAGTGCTCAAAATTCAACCTCTGCCCCAGTCCTAGTCCATGTTAAGAGTGGTTGATTGATTGTTGGGCCTCTTTTCCTTCCTTCCTTCCTTCCTTCCTTCCTTCCTTCCTTCCTTCCTTCCTTCCTTCCTTCCTTCCTTCCTTCCTTCCCTCTTCCTTCCAAATGATGTCCTTCAAAGCATGCTAATATTTCCCATTTTAGCAGCTCTGCTGAGTTAGGTTAGTAGATTCCTCACCCCTTTAGGGAGAGGGAGACAGCAAACTAATTAGAAAACTTTTTTGCTTATAATGAAAAAAAAGGGGGAAATGGTTGGGGGATTTCAGCTCAGTATAACTTTTGAAAGAGATTGTCTATGAGGTTTTTGACACAAAAAAGCAACTGGTGAAGAGAATACTATTCATAAAGTCATAATAACAAGGCTTCCAATTTAGTTTCACATTTCTACTGTAATAAACAATGAGTGCATTCTGTTGATTTTAGTGATTGCCAAAACAGAAAATATAGCTACAAATATAGAAATGTCGGAGACACAGATGAACAAGCTTTTAATTGTGTTGCTTCCTTGCATTTTTGAAAATCAAACAAGTTCATAAATGCATTTGATCATATTCATTCTTAAGGTCTTTTATTGTTCTAATCCTTTTTGGTGACTTTAATATGGAGAATGCAATGATGTCCTTGACCAGAAACATCACCTTTAAAGAGGTTTATTCTGTATAATGGACATTTAGATAGCCATAAGATATTTTTCATTGTCTGTAATGAGAGACGTGAATGAAGTCATCACAGAAGACCCTCAAGTTATTACCATTATTAACATTTTAACAAAATAGGACAAATAGAAATGCTTCTTCTGAAAAGCTAACTTCTGAAATAGGCAAAAGTTGCTATGCAAAGTTTCTATTTCAATATATTTTTAATGATCCCATTTGAGTTTGTTGCCATTTTTCTCTACATTTTGTTACACATTGTGTGGCTTTCTTACATGAGCATGCCAATACATAAAAAGAATTGCAGTTGAATTTGATGACAATTGAACTTTGCAGTTGACTAGATGAACACAAACTAAATCCTGAGATCATTTGTACTTTACTTTTTTGTGAGGCCCTCAAAGCAACCCACTTCCATATTGCTACCAAGATAACTACGTCATCAAGACTTCCTTTAGTTGGAATCATCAAAGTCATTCTCAAGCTCATGGACCAAACATTTGAAGCATAGACTTCTTCAAACATGAATTGCTTGGAATCTAAAGCTCTGATCAGTATAGATTGGATGCATAGGACCATGAATTACAACCTCACTGTCAAACATCCTCACATATTCCAGTCCCATCTTCTTTTTCCATAACTTTGCAGCATTGAGCAAGAAGGTCTGATGGAGAATTTCATATTTTTACCCAGTGGTGCGATTCAAATATGTGAACAACCAGTTCTCTGTGTGGATGCCGCTTCCGGAAGTCCATTCTGGCCTTGGGCAACAAAAAATTAGCTACCAGTTCTGCCGAAGTGGTGCAAACTGGCTGAATCTATTTCACCTGAATAGAAGTACAAACTCTATACAATAGTGCTTTATTACGCGAATTCCTTGTATTCAAACAGCAGAAGCAAAAAAAAAATCCACTTCATACCTTCACACTCAAGATAAGAAGTTGAAAGGGGAATTTTGGTTTTAACCAGTGGCTAAGTCCACAGACTATGTACTGTTGCTTTTTGTTCAGTTAGAATATCTGAATATGTTTCCATACATAGTGCATTTAAATATTAATGACACTACGATAGTCAGTAGTATTTAATACCTAGATCATTATGGTTTCTGGGGGGAAAAGTAAAACTTGATTTACATGGAGATCCATACTAACAATTAAATCAGATTGATTTTTATTAGATTTTGGTGGTATTATTGCTATTCTTGTAAATACAGATGAATATGCCAAGATATTTCCTGGCATTCTGAGGATAGTCATAAAATGTCTAAATTACATTGTATGATGTCTTGATGATATCGTTATAGCTTTCATCCTTTATGATCAACCTATGCCTTTAGTCAGGATGGTGTATTTAGAAGTTTATATACATCTGTGATAAAAAAAACCCAAAGTTTTTAAAAACTTATTGTATTTTTCATTCCTCCCATTTACCCTTTTGCAAGCTCCTACTAGGTGTAGACACCTGAGTTTTGAAAGTTTGCTCACAATGCTATGTGTATTTGATTGCTCTAAAACAGGCATGTCAAACTGCCAGCCTGCGGGCCGGATGCATCATGATGAAACCGCGCCCACCCCATTGCCGGCAATGGGGAAAAAGTCACGATATGTCATGCGATGTCACGTGATGTCACGAGTTTGACATGCCTGGTCTAAAAGATAATGGCCAATCATAAGGTTTATACTTCTTTTTTCAAAGGGCCAGCATGTTTCATTTTGGATCATGAGGCTAAGATAGCAGCTCAATGATCATGAATTAATTTATAGCTTTCCAACATATTTGTTTAATTGAATATATCAGCCTACCTGCTCTGCACAGATTTACCACATACTTGAATGTGGTTTTAGGCTGTTGCTATGTTTTTTGATACCAGCACTACCTGCAATAAATACCTAAGTTATTGTTTTCGTATAATGAAATCTAGTACTAATAACTATAATAAAAATATGGCATATGCTTCTAGAGTGATAAAAAATATTTCATTTTAACAGTGGGCTATTTGTCTAACCTGTTCAAAGCATTTATTTAATGCTCTAGATTCATTTTCTTTGAAATCCTGGCAAGAACATGAAATGCTGTAGCTAATTTTCTTTGTAAATGTAAATTTCAATGTTTTGAAAACATTGGCTTGAGATTATTAACCAACTCAGGCAGAAGGAACCATTATTATATTTGTGATGGATAAATATAGATGAAATTTAGAGGAACAACAAAACTAGCATTAGAGGAAGTAAATTAGAAGGACAAGATGAAATTTAAATCTATAAACCTATAAACCAGTTGACTCAGAGGGGAATTTAACTGCCATACATAAAATCTAATCTGCCACAGACATAGTGAAGCTGTCGTGGTATTTCTACCTAATAGAAGCACTGGAGAAAGAAGGAATGCTATAAAATTCAGATTCAGAGACACTGTTGAGCAATTTATCCTCACCTAAAATTATTATGAATAAAAAAATGTATTGAGCAAGCATAAAGACAAAAAAAAAAAAAAAACATTACAGCCTACCAGAAAAAGTGAAAAAGTTAAAAAAGCAAACAAACGCGTCTTCATTTGCTAAATGATTTTGATTGAATGTGAGCTTTCTACACTATTGATGCTCCTTTCTGCTCTAGGAACTGGTTCTGCCAAGGAGGTTCTGCTAGGTTTATTCCTGAAGCATTATGTATGAAAAGCAATTATGCTTGTGCTTAGCTTTAAGCACACTTTCTGAAATGCTTTCCTGAGCATGGAAGGTAGGGGGAGGATTTTAAAAGCACCTAAGTCGCTCACAAGTGTAAGTGTCATTAACTTTCAACGCATTATCAACTTTAAAGTGGGTTGAATGTTTTTGAAAATTCTCATCCTCGTACTTACCTGTATATCTTAGGGCAGAGTTTCCACACTCCATTCAAACTCATCCAAAGTGGGGCAGCAGCCCAGCAGCCTTTAGTTAAACATTATAAAACATCTAATATTATAATATAGAATTTATAGGAACTGCTAAGAGCTGTGGAGCAGTAACACAATACAAAGGCTACCAAGAAATAAGATATTTCAGAAATCTCTTTCTCCCTCCCTCCCTCCCTCCCTCCCTCCCCCCCTCTCTCTCTCGTTTCTTAAGACTAACCAGCTGCACAAAGGGATGGCTTAAGACATGTCTAATCCATAAGTTAAAAAACCAACTAAAATTCCCATGACTATTTGGACAAAAATAAGACTCATCAACATGCAAGGAACACTCAACAGAGGTTCCAGAGACATCTTAATCCAAGGGCTGGGAACAAAGTCAGGTCTTAAGAGACTTTCAGAAACCAGGGAGACTGGGAGCCATATCTCTGGATATCTCCATATCTCTGGAGGGATGCTATTCCAAAACAGGGGCTGTGCCAGAGGAGACACTTCCTTGCCTGACAAGACACCAATTCACTTACAGCACAAGAATTCAAAATTAAGCTTTCTTGAATTCAGTAGGCTTCTTCCAGATAATTGGATTCGGACATGATTATTTTTAATCAACTCATTGCAAATATAACATCACTGGAAGCCTAAGAACTGGTCAGTCTACATGTATAAAATTTATCACACCATTCTCTTTTGAGATGAAATCAGTATGCAAAGCACAGTAAGCAAAAGATGCTGGAGGCAAAAGATATGAAAATCTAATTAAATTTGGTTTACCCCTATGCCCTACATCATTCACTATACCTACTCATACTTTTCTATCCTTACAAACATCTTTGCAATCTATTCATAATTTGCCTTTTAGTCTTTACAATTCTCACCTCTCTTTTTCCAGGATCTCAGCTTCATAACTTTCTTGGTCTTTTCCTTTTTCTCAACCCATTTATTCTTTCTTCATACATTCTCTCTAGATGACCAAACACCCTTCTTTCAGATTTATCATTCAGTATTGCATTCATTCCACATTTATTCAATAATTATTCATTCTTAATGCTATCTATACCTTTTTTTTTTTACCATATGCACTTGTTCAATAACCTACCCACTACACTGAATATATATTTATGTTTCTCTTGACCAGCAGCATCTACCAGACTGCATCTTTGGAGCATGCGTGCAATGTAATGATACACCTAGAAAATTATACCATTCATTTAAAAATGTAGGTAGAAACATATGTTTATACACAGCTATATATGCTTCTTCTGACAAACGTTCATTCCTCACCAAAGACCAGCAACTGTATGACTTAAGACTTCTTCCCTTATTCCGTCTTTAGCAACATTTACTAAGGTACACAATTTCATCCTCTTGCAGACATTCCCTCCATTTTCCCCATCACACACAACTACCTGGATCCCTGATACACTTATTTTCCTATCCATGCTTCTGAATACAATATACAACCTATCTAACATTGAGGGTTCCTTGGTGCTTTCTGAGCTTGTTTTCTCATAGATGTTTCATTACCTGACCTAGGTAACATTATCAGAGTTAATAAGGAGTGCAGTTTGCTGTCAGTTTATATTCTAGTGTCTTGCTGTATCAGTGTTGGTGGGGATGGTCTTAGAGATTCTTTGGTTGGGCTGTATGCTGTTGGCTTCTTTGGCAGTTTCTTGATTGGGGTATTGTTTACTTGATTGTTGGTCTGATTAATTAACTTTGGAGTTAATCTGTGCTGATCTGGTTGCTGATTGCTGGTGAGGAAGTGCTTGGGCCTTTTTGTTCCCTTTTTGGCTAGTTGATTGTCCCTTTGGGTTTTGGTCTCATAATGCTTTCGAGTAAGAAAAGGAAAAAATTAGACTAGATCTCTTCCTTAGTTGTATGCTGATCATATATAGTATTTTCTGTGAATGGTTAAGGGAATATCGGTCATTTTGGACACATTGTTTGCCAATATATCACAAGCACAATTCTACTCAAAGTATGGTCATGCTTTGAGTAGGATCTATAACCTAGAATCTACCTTGAAACCTACTTGCTTGTCTCCTACCAACTATGAGATACAGGAAGTATATTCAGAAAAAAAGTAATCAAATAATTATTTTTCACAAAATGAAAAAATCACATAATGAGATGACTAATTTATATTTAGGGTAACTAACATTCTTTTTCTTTTACACTATAATCTTATTCATGTAGAGTGAATGGAGAATTACAGGAAATACATGAAGTTAATCCGTTCATAAATCTCTTCTTTGACATTTAAAAACTAAAAAAAGAATAGTAGCACTTTTATATAATCTCTGCTATGTGATTACATTTTTTTCTCCTTTGTAGAATTACATTCTTGTTTGGATGTGTCTTGTGAAAAAAATCACTTAAGGATCATTAACTGTGACATGAATAACACACATTTTTTAGGCAGACTGATGGCTTTCTAAATCAACATTAACCACGGAAATAATAAATTACAGCATTTCGGTAAATTATAAAGCTTGTAAATAACTCAAATGATTCAATTATTTTGCTGCTGCAGTCAAGCCTTTTGCACATCTACCTCCAGGTATTCTTTGTGAATTGCTGTTTCTCCCCTGCTATGAACTGATGCCAAATGGCACTGTAGGTAGTCCTTGACTTACAACAGTGGGTGTAATGACCTTTCAAAGTTACAACGGCACTGAAAAAAGGGACTTGTGACCATTTTTCACACTTTTATGACTGTTGCAGCATCTCCATAGTCACATGATCAAAATTCAGACGCTTGGCAACTGTCTCATAGTTATGACGGTTGCAGTGTTCCGGAATCGTGCGATCACCTTTTGCAACCTTCTGACTATATAGACGTAGTGAAGGGTAGAAATGTATCCCCATCCTTACAGAAAAAAGCATAAAAAGAGGGAAAGGCTACATGCTGATAATTTTCAAACTTTTTCCTGAATGATATTCCTCTGTCCATTGTCATATTTTTCTGCTTGTGAATCTCTTAGATCTATAAATCATAACTAGGCTTCATTAGCATCCTCATAATAGGTAACATCTGTAGTATTCCGTGGCACGTGAATCAGAAACACACTTCCGATGGCAGATACATTTAAAACTTACAATTTATACTTCTTGGGAGCAGAGGCATCTCTTACAAGCCCCAATGCTATTAAAATCACAAAATATCAATATTAGTGTGAATATGTGCACGACTCTTAGGATTTGTGTGATAGCCTCGTGTTACAAATGGTGTCATTTGAACCTCCTAACAAATGTCCATGTGGCCAGATCAAACATTTGTCCATGGTGTAATTGCTATCAAAAATCATTTCCCTATTATGGATAGATCATGTCAAAGCAAGAGGAATTGACTTTCCTGTCCTATTCAATTTGATCTCATTAGTAGCATCTCCCTCTGAAAGCCAAGTCCTTCCCTCCATTCCAATTAGAGATGTGCTGATGCTAAAAAAAAAAAAAAAAGTTTAAGTTCACATGTAATAAAAATTTTACCAGAGTGAAGTCGCACAGGGATTACTCTGACTTTTTTTTAAAAAAAAAAATATATTAAAGTAGGAAAGGTATTTATTTCAGCTTTGTTTAACCTTTAAAAGGCTTGACACTCTTTCAGAAGTTCTGGTCTCTTTGCACAGATGCATCTTTGGTTCTCCAGCACTTCTTGGAATGGCTGTATGAAGAACCAATTTCTTCTGTCATCTGGTCATTCCAGCAAGTGCTGGAAAAGGACAGAAACCTGGGTGAACAAGTGCTGCTAAAATTACACAGGGCTTTTCAAATGTTAAACAAAGCTGGAAAAAATCCTTGGCCAAAAGTTATACATTTTCTAAAATATATATATATGTTCATTTCACCAATCTCTCTTTTGATTGATTAATCAATTGATCGACTGGCTTGCTGAAAATTAGCTGAACTTTCTTTATGGCTAGCATTCACCTAATTATATCTTTTTCTGGGAGAAATCCTCATGTGCTATTCTGGAGTCCTTTGTTGCTGAAATCTTTCATATTTTGTGATCTGTTTGAGAGGAAGTGATCCTTGCATTTATTCAGAAAAACTCAGATGCTACATACAACAATGGGAATGCCATGCGAACTGTGCTCTGGAGCACAGTTATGATCAGTCATTGCTCTGAAATTATAATGTAGCCTTCTGTTACTTCATTCTCTCATCATTTTTGGCCAGCAATCATCTGGACTTCTGCTCTAACAGTAAAGGTACCTGTTATGTCCTGGGCCTTGCTGAGTCATTCAGCAAGGCTCAGAAAGGCTGCAGGAAGGTTGCAGAGACCCAGACAGACCACGTGTCTGCCCGGGACCCAGACAGGCTGTCTCCGGCCTTGCACACATGCGCAAGGCGGGAGAATGGCCTGCAATGATTGGCTGTGCATCCCCTTGCAAGGGGAGAATAAAAGGGCCAGTTGCCATTGTGTTCTTACTTCTGTTCTGTGAATGTACTTAATAAAGAGATCCTTTGTTGTGAACCTGCCTCGTCTCGATGTCTGCTTTGCAAGAACAGAACAGTACCTGTGTTCGTTTTTTTGCTGTTTTGCTTGTAATCCCACTGACGATATTCTATAACTAGATCTAAAAGACATTTACAGTTATTAACATTTTGAACAGCTGGATTCTTAGAAGCTGTTACCATTTCTCTCAGAAGCATAAACCCCCTCCCACAAAATTGGATATATTTATAAAGTGAAGAAATGTTGATGATAGTTAGGCCTGTTCTTATGCAGGGGGATCTCAGTCTGATCACTACCAAGTGTTTCTGCTCCAAAACATTTTGACAGAGTCAGGAGCGAAGCCATTCTTCTCTGGATTCATAAATTGAGAGGCTGCTTGTAAAAGAAAAATCCACAAAGACACAAATATAACATCAAAGATAAAGGCTGCGGTCCTAAACACAAGTTATTAGGGAATAAGTATCACTGAACAGCATGGAGATCACTGCCATATAAACTTCCATAGAAATGTCCTAATCATCATTTTGAAACTGGCAGAGATCATTCCTGCTGTTGGTTAACTCAAAAATGTCAAAATACAAGATAACATTCTTCTTGTTTAAAACTTCCTATTAGCCAATGGATATAATGCAAGTATCCTTCTGTTCCTTTGCAATGCTTTAACTATTACTTGAAGATTACGAAGGAAAAGTAGGATACCAATATATCTAACAAACATATCTAACCAGAATGAAAAATAATACCATTTTTGAAACTTATACAACAGTGGTAACAAGAAATGAAATGGGGAGAGGAACCATAAATGCTTAGATCTGGCATTTTCTTTTGCAAATAGAAAGACAGACAGAACAGTTCCCATCATGAAAAAAACACAGAAGTAGTGTAGTATTTTGACTGGTTAAAAAAAAGAACAGGGTATCTTTAGCAGTATTATCCACTCAAATATATTTCATAAGAATTAAGAGTTGTTTATGTTAGGAAACAACAACAACAATATAGGAAAATTATAAATTCTCGAATGGAACTCTTTCTAGGGTGTTCTTTTTACTGAAGTGGAAAATACTTGATTAAGCTCTAAGATCTAGTCTACAATTTCTCCCCAACAAGGTTGGAAATTTTTTGGTCCTCTAGTTGTTTCTAAATTACAAATACCATCCCTTTCCATTAGTTACACCGCCTAGGAGTTTTAATTCAAAATATTTGGAGGGTTATAGGTTTCCATTCTAGCCTAAAAAGTCTGGAAAATAAGAATATATTCAGCTGGCTTCCCAATAGACATTTTGACACATGAGCCTTGGAAGAAAAATTTCCCAAGTCAATACATTACAATTAAAGTGATTCTGCAGTTTGATATCATTATTTATTGCACATAATATGAAGAAAGGCACCTGAGATATACAGTATGATAACAGTTGGCAAAGTTTACATAGTAAACTCAGCAGGTCTTTAATATGTCCTGCTCTTAAACCATTTGAAGACTAAAATAAACAACTTGATTAAGGCTCCTCTGCCTAGCCCAGTTGCCCTGTCACCAAAACATTGAGGAAGGATAGAATGGAAGCACCATTAAACATGTTTTTTCAAAAGACAACTGGACTTTCTTTGTTTTTCCTTGAAGATGTTTTGCTTCTCATCCAAGAAGTTTCTTCAGTTCTGAGAATCTCCAGAGACAGGCAGAACGGAAGACAGAAATGGAAAATGGCACCCTCTGCCAATGACCTACTCATTGTCAAAATGAATATTTTTTCAGTTTTTCACAAGGATATTTTCCTGCTCCACTTCTAAACTACTGTGTTCCATGTTAAATTGCCTTAAGTGCTTTTGAATAATGTGCTTCAATTTGTTGCAGACTAACAGCAGCAGTTCACTGGCTACTTTGCAGATGAAAGAGTATTCATTCAGTGGAGTCTATGTTTACCATACTTTCTAATGGCTTCAATACGTCCCTCTATCTGAAGATGTTCACCTAGCAAAAAGAAGGTTGCTAAGTTCAGAGTGCACCAATAACAGTCCTTTTTTTAAAAAAAAATTTTTCATAAGCAAGCTAGTTTTCTCTCTTGGCTTTTTTTTTTTTTTTGAGAAAAAAAGATAAGTCTACAGTGATGCATGTTATTATTTTTCCAGTCAACTGAGGTAAAAGAGTTTATTGACACAACTAAATAGCTGACTGAGGAAATGCTGAAACAGTGCAGCAGTGTATATGCTTTTTTTAAAGCTCTGGGAGGAAACCAGTTTATTTAGGAAAAGATAAATGGTTCTGCCAGGTTATGAACTGGAAAGCTTCTCTATGCTAGGCAAAATTCAAAGTCACTATGCTACTTCAGCAACAACAACAATAATAACAACAACCATACAGAAGCTACTAGAGTTCCACAAAGTGAAAAGCAAAGAATGTCTATGGAGATTCTCAGTCATCCAGGTCATGGTTGTCCTAAAGATCAACCGAAGAACTAAAGAAGCTTCTTGGATGAGAAGCAACAAGTTTTCCAAGGGAAAAAAACCCAAGAAAATCTAGTTGCATTTTGGAAAAAGCACCTTTGAGAAAGCAAGGAACGTTTATTTCAAAGGTGGTGATTTT
The DNA here is from genome assembly GCA_023970755.1 of Azemiops feae. Lineage (NCBI taxonomy): Eukaryota > Metazoa > Chordata > Lepidosauria > Squamata > Viperidae > Azemiops > Azemiops feae. The sequence continues at coordinate 899,287 of JALGBA010000118.1, read as the reverse complement.
ATCCATACATATGTGCATTTCAGGAGGGATCTATCACTTCCAAACTATGCCCAGTTTCTAACTGGTATTTATATTCTCTGTTTTAAAAATTAAATACTCTCTCTTATCATGAAAAGGCCTGTTGCAATTCTACCCACAGACCCTACTTCTCCCTACTTCCTTACCCACAGACCCTACTTCTTCTCAGGAGGAAACAAATCTGATGCCTATTTATATACATTAATTATTTCATTTTAATATAAAGCTTTGAAGATTGGCATTAAATATTATTTTAAACTTTCTTGATTAAAACAAAAACTGGATAAGCAGATTTATGCAGTGTAAACAAACCTAAGAAAGAATGTAGCTAAGCTGACCTATACAAATGTTAAAGTTGAACAAACTTTACATTGAAGAAATGTCCTTTTCTTCAAAATTAATGTACTGAGGATCAGAACAACAATCTAATATACCAAACATATGACCCCAAGCAAACAATACAGGAAATAAAGTTTTCTTTGGAATAGTGGAACAAACCCAGTGTTATATCCTACAGCTGATACAAATGTAAATATATAGTTACATTTTTATTATTAGCCGTGATAGCAGTGTTCAGTAATGACCATGTATTGTTAAAAGGTAAGATTATACTTTTGTTGTGTAATTTATGGCACTGGTTTTTTTTCCTTTTCCTCTTCCTCTTCCTCATTCCTCTTTCCTTTTCTCCTTACCCTTTTTCCTATTTCCTATTTCATTTGTATTTTATATTAAAAAAACCAAAAAGTTATTATAAAAAAACAGCACTGTAACAAAGCCAATCTTTCAGCGAGCTTGGGAATTTCTCACATAACTTGGCAATCTTCTCTGTTCTTGTTTCTCCATGGCTTGTGTAATTTTCTTTGGAAAAGTGTCAAATCAAATTTATAGACAAAGAACATGTTTTCCTTGTTTTTCTTTTTAATAAATCTTTCTGCATATACCTCCTGTACTAAATGGCATGCATTATTGCAGCACAAAAAACTGCAATATGACATGCAGAGAGGAAAAAATTGCAACCAGACTAATATGCACACTTGGCAGTCATTAAAAAGTCATTTGCACATTTGCCTTTAAGAAAAGAGAAAAATACTAGCTCATTCCTTTAACTTCTCGTTATTCTAAAAATGTACAATTTACTCTGTTGTTTGTAATTCTTTACTGCAGTAGTTTCGAACATGGTTTGAAATAAACTGTTTTACTTTACCAGTACCTCAGTATTTGACTGCTTCAGAGCTTGTTGAATTGGATATTCGATGAATTTTGATATGAAAATGTTGTTCTGATATTCATAGTTTCTTTGGTATTTGGTGCACTGCAAAAGGAAGGGGAGACAGCCACAGAGAGCGGACAGGAAGTCAGTCATGCTGGGAAGGTCACGAACATAGGAAAAAAGACAGACAGAAAGTTTTTCCCAGCCAAAACAAAGTCACCTGGTTTGTTTGGTACTTGTAAGTTTTAGTAGCCATTGTGCATCCTAGAACCAATTAACATCGAATACCAAGGTACCACTATAAAAGTGCGAAAAGCATTTTTATGAAAATGAAATTAGACTTCCTTTAAGAACCTTTCAGCTCAAAAATCTTTATTTCATTACTAACTCTTTTTTTGTTTTACACCTGAAGGTAAATACAAGAACCATTTTTAGTGACCATTCAAAGTTACAATGGCACTTAAAAAAGCAACCTATGACTGGTTTTCATATTTACGACTGTCCCAAAGATGCTTTTTCATGAGGCAATTAGACTTCCTTGTTTTTCTTTGAAGACCTTTTGCTCTGAGCTGAAGAAGCTTCTTGGATGAGAAGCAAAACATCTTCAAAGAAAAACAAGGACTTCCGGTTTGTGATTGCAGCCCTGCTGGACACATGGAGGCGAGCCTCGTCTCCAACGTCCAGTTTTCTCCCACTGGGGGACCCTGAAAGGGTCGAAAGTTGCCCTGTAGGGGTGATGAGCAAGGAGAGTATGTATTTTGGACATTATAGTTTGTTATGAAGTGAGACAAGGGAAATCTTGGTTACCCAAGGTTTGAAAATTATGGATATTAAAGGTTAAATTGGAATATTGATGAGAAGTTAAAAATTATATCAAAATTAATAACAGGATATGGATTGTTTATGAAGATTGAATGTAATTAAGATATATAAGCTAAAAAATTATTGATAAATGTAATAATGATGTTTTTATTGAGTTGATATAATTAGAAATGTACTAGCCTGAATATGAGATAGTAAATGTTAAGGGAAAAAGAGAAGAAATATCTGTTGTTGTACCCTGAGATTTGCACTAAAGATTTTGTTACTGAATTATTGATTAACCCAGTCACCACGTTGCTTTTTAAATACTCAATTGGAAAATTGGAAAATTAATAAAATATTATAAAAAAGAAAAGAAAAGAAAAACAAGAAAGTGCAGTTGCCTAATGAAAAAGCATCTTTGGGACAACTATGACCTGGATGACTGAGAATCTCCATAGACACACTTATGACTGTTACAGCATCCGCATGGTCATGTAATCAAAATTCAGGCAGTTGGCAACTGGCATCTATGTATGACAATTGCACTGTCCCAGGTTCATGTGATCACAATTTTTAACCTTCCCAGCTCCCAACAAACAAAGTCAATGGGGAAAGCTAGACTGCATGATTTACTTAACAACTGCAGTGATTTGCTTAACAACTGTGGCAAAACAAGGTTGTAAAATGGGGCAAAACTGGTTTACCAACTGCCTTCCTTAGCAACAGAAATTGTGGACTCAATTTTGGCTGTAAGTTGAGGACTACCTGCGTCTTTGATCCATTTTTCCTTAATGGTGGACCAATGAATTGTTCCCCTTCATTTTCCTGGTTATCATAGACATATAGATCAGAGCTTAGTTATATCCCCTCCCATTTATTCATGTGCATAGTAGCCACATCCATACTGCCACATGTGGAATACATGCATACAGCGTAATATATATGTAGTGCTTTTATCATGGGCAGAGATTGAAACTGGCTATGAATCATGTCAGAATGGGGGACAGAGTTAGGCTTTGACCTCTCTTTCCAATTTTTTTTTAGTATAGGGGTAGAGAGTAATCTGAACCCCCAATTTTATCAGCTGACCTTGTCTAAACTCAAAAAGCTAAACATGGATAGAACTGAACACTTTAATGGAAGATCATCAGGAAATGGAAATGGTTGAAGTTCAATTGAAGGGTTTGGGGTTTGGTTTGGTTTGGTTGTTGTTGTTCTTGTTGTTGTTGTTTTGGCTTTTCACATTCCGTAAGAAGGCATTTTGTATTGCTGGCTAGAAGAATACATGGTGTCAGATGATAGCCAGGAATGGTGTTTGACTTGGAGACTTTAAATCTATTCTTAATCAGTTAATCTTTATCTCTGCTCAACGAAATCATCACTGAACTATAACTCAAATTGGCATATTGGTTTCACTTTTAGATAAGCTATGATTAAGCCATAATTCCATTCCAGCCACATCTGGAATACTGCATCCAGTTTTGGTCACCACATTACAAAAGAGATGTTGAGACTTTGGAAAAAGTGCAGAGAAGAGCAACTAAGATGCTCTTTAAAGGCCTGAAGACTAAAACATATGAAGAATGTTTTGCAGGATTTGGGAATGGCCAGTCTAGAGAAAAGAAGGTCTAGGGGGGACATGATAGCAGTATTCCAGTATTTGAGAGGCTGCCACAAGGAGGAGCGGGGTCAATTTATTTTCCAAAGCACCAGAAGGCAAGACAAGAAATAACGGATGGAAACAAATCAAGGAGAGAAGCAACCTGGAATTAAGGAGAAACTTTTATATATATATATATATATATAACAAGTTTTATTGATTTTTTTTTATTTTACAGCCAAGTGCTTAGGACTCATCGTGGAGATAGGGCACTCCATAAAACAAAATAAAACATATAGTCATACATAAACAATTTAGGTTACTTTTTAAAATTTCCCTCTCTGTTTTATCAATCAAAAAAAAAAACTATCAATAGTATTTCCACCCATTTTGAGCTTAATTAACTATTAACATATTCCAATTGGCATTACATAGACATATAGTATACATTTCGGGTATCCATATAATACAGACCATATTACTCCAAATATTCACTTTATATTTCTCAATTAGATTCTGTCTCTTATTCTATTTCACATACATATTTTATAAACAAATATAACTTTACGTTTTTAAACCATTTTACATTAACTTAAGTTATTTCTAATTATTTCTAAGCTAAACATATAACTATTATATATATTTTAAAATTTCTCCACTATATTCTGTTTCCTATACTCTATCAAACATTTTTATAAATCAATCCATTCTTCAATCATTGCAAGTAAAAATATCATTAATATTTCACCAATCTGAATACAACTCCTTTAGTTTTAACTTTTCCAGTTTTCCATAGTTGTCATTCCAAGCCATAATCAAATCCATAATTCAGATCAATATTAATCAGACTAAAATCTTAAACCTTAAAGATCTCAAAAATATTAGCTCACTTAAAGTCTCTAAAAACCATTTTACCCATCAAATAAAGTTTTAACACACATTTTTAAACCTAATTCTAGCTTTCTTTTTATGCCAAGCAGGTTTCCATAATAGGGCCTTTAGCTCCTCCCATCTTAATATTTGATTATACACATTTTCCCACAGTTGCGTCTGATCATAGTCTTCTTCTCTTTTTCCCAATATTGTCTGCACTATGTAATCAGTGTTAGTCAGTATGGTGATTATTCGTTGTTTGTATGTATTGTCAGCATTTTTAATGTCTCGTATTAGAGAATCCATTTCTGTTGTTTTTAAATCTATAGATGTTTCAATTAAATTCTGCCTTTGGTCCTCAGAAATCTCCATCCTTTGTATATAAGGTGTAACATCTTCCTCTTCAGTAAATTGTAGATATAAATCCTCCATCTCATTAAGTTGTAAATCCAATTGTGTATCATGATCAGTTGGAGTTTGAAATTCAGTTTTTAACTCTGAACCATTCTCATTCCTAAGTGTCCTGAAATGTTCACTTAATTCTTCTCTCATTTCCAAGATTTTTGCTAGTATGAGTCCATAATTAAGCTGTGGATAAGCTTCCATTCTTCTTCTCTCTCTCTCTCTCTTTTTTTTTTTCTATCAGAAAGGTACAGCAATGTCTGGGCGTAGCACCAAGTTCAGCAGTTCTGCTACCATGGTTACAATGTTACGAGAAGGCTTTCTGGGCTTCACGCCAATTTCCTGGATACATTGTAACCCTCCAATCCACATAACTCCACCCAGTAGCTGGGATAGTTTTTTTTCCTTTTTAAAATGGATAAAAATGTTCAGAAGGGAGGGAGGAAAGAAAGACACTCCACCCCCTCCCTAAAAATTTCCACTTAAGTTGAAAACAAGCAAACAGCGAGAAAGAGTCACAGTAAGGCTTTTTTTCCTTTTTTTTTTTTTCAGGATCCCCCGAATCCCAGCAGTTCAAATACACAATAAAGATTAGTTACTTTTTTCCCAAGTATTCAAACGCTGCTTTTTCAAGGGAGGGAGTAGTTTCTAGAGGCTTTTCATAGGGAAGTAAAGAAAATAACAAGAGGGAAGGAAAGGTCTCACCCAGATCTTCCACGGTGGTTCTTTATGCTTAAATGTTGCTGTGACTTTCGGCTGGAGCAGCTAAGTGATCGGCCATGTTACTGGCCGATCTTTTCCCCGTCGGCCCAAAGGTGATTTCTCGGACCGCAGAGGGAGCTACCGCTCCCTCCGCGATCGACGAGTGCCCTCCTCTACGGTGGTCGCCCCTCCAGGGCGACTTTCGACCCTGTCCAGGGTCTACCGGCGGGGGGAAACCGGACGGCAAAGAGAACAAGTTCTTTGCACATCCGCTGGTGCTGCAACCGGATCCGGAAGTCCAAGGAGAAACTTTCTAACAGTGAGGACAATTAACCAGTGGAACAGCTTGCTTTCAGACATTGTGGGTACTTCATCACTCGAGGTTTTTAAGAAGAGACTGGACAGCCACTTGTCTGAAATGATATAGGGTCTCCTGCTTTAGCAGGGGGCTGTATTAGAAGACCCCCAAGGTCCCTTCTAGCTCTATTCTATTCTAATTCAGATGTCACAGGCTAAACGGGTAGGAATAATGGCCATGAAAAAAGAAGAATTCATGTGGACAAAATATTTCATATGAATTTGTGGAAATACTTGCTTGGACAAATGAATAATAAAGTAGCTGATAGTTTCTCATTCACATTCTTCTGAAACCAAAAGATTTTACATTTTTTATTCATGTGGATTAAGAATCAATATGTATATTTCATTTGAAGTTTGCCTGCTTATATTCCCCCCCCCCAAAATCCCTTTTTACCATCAACAAAGTGGGAAGCCTGATCCTAAGATTTTCAGGCAAATCAACTCTGCTGACTAAACTCTGTAGCTTAATGCTAATAATGTATATTTTGCATACTTCTGCACATGTTTACTTAATTGATAATTTTAAAAAAAATAGTTAAATAAAAACTACAGCATTTTCAACTGTATACTCTGAATGGCACATTATCAGCTTTAAACATCTACAGAATTTCTGCCCTCTCCTTTGGTTTATTTTTCAAACTAAGCCTTCAAGTTCACCTCAAGAGTCTTGATCAAAAATGATAAATGAACTTCTGAATTAAAAGAAGATGCTGCTATTATTTTAACAAGTGTACTTACTCAGACTGAATCTGGGTGTTATTCAGCTTATTGAAAGTGTTTTGGGGAAACATGTGTTTTCTATTATAAAATCAAGTTTTAACAATGAACGTAGATAATTACCCTTTGGACTTTAAACATTTATATGTGTCACATCATGTTGGAGCATTTTTCATGGTCAATAGGTGGAAAGGTTATAAAGTTGAAACTGTGTTAGTGGCAGAACTCACCAGTGAAAAGGGATTCTTATTGTAATATAATGATTCTTTGCTGCTCTCTCTTGGAAAGAGATGGTAATGACCATAGGCATATATTTCTTTTAAGTCTGGAACAGCGATTTCAAGCAGTAAAGCTGTTTCAAACAACAGCATCAACAAGAACAGCTGATATTATGGTAAATGTGCTCTGTGTGTGCACTGAAACCTAATCAGATGTTTGAAAATACATTTGCACTCTGTAGCTTGGTAAGTGAAGTTGCTTTCTACTTGAGCTAATACTGATGAATTCTCTTGATTCAATTTCAAAGGTTTCATAGATGTTGATCTCCTACTATGATATGTGGTGACATGACCTATCACCACAGAGTCAAACTTTACGATGATAATGATTAATGAAAAGCAGGGTAGCAAAAAAGTTTGTGCTTGCTGCTAAATACAATTCAAATGAATTTGTGTTCCTAATGCAAACTCAGCAACTCAGGCTTTGCCAGTGAAAATTAGGTCAAGATATTTAATACTTAAGATTACAATATATGTCCATCATCTAATTACAATTATAATCCTGAGATAAATTTAACTTAGGTGCCATTAGGAGAAGGAAGTAAAAATGTAAATCTTAATACAGTTCCATCAGGCAGAACAGTGAACTTAGATGACTGGAGTACTTGGTGGAGTCCGCAGTTATGGCTGAGTCTGCCATGTTTTATGAGATTAAAGAGTTATCATTATGTCTTCTGACTGCTAGTTAGTATTCATAGATGCACTCTGCTAGTCTTCTGTCTGTTTGTCCTACATAGTGGCTGTTAGTGTCTTTATACTCACTGTACGTTGTAGGTAACTCTTGTTTTTTCTTCATGGGCTACTAAGTCTTTTGGTTTTCTTAAGACATTTTGAGTGATGACTTTAGTTGTTTTGTGTGCTACGATAATGTTACATGGTTGTAATAGTCTATTGGTTATTTCTGAGATGTTTTTGATGTGTGGTAGTGTTACTCTTTTCATGGCTTGTGTTGGTTGTGCTATAATGGATGAATGGCAAGACATTTTTTGATAAAAACTCAACCACAATTTCAACTGGAAAACTGAATCTCCTAGACCAAGCTTAATCCAAAACCTCTAAGGAATTCCTAGAAGCTTGGCATTTAGACAAATCAATCATCAATAAGCACATAGAAATAAACTGTATTTACACACCATTCAAAAGAGACAATGAAAAGTTAAGAAGGAAACAAAAACTAGAATATACCCTCTCCAGCAGGTAATTCCCAGATAAGCAGGGATTAGTACCAGGCAAACAATCAAACAGAAAACAATACCCTAATCAAGGAACACCCCCACTAACACTAGTGGGGCAAACTACTATATATAAACAAGGAGCGAATATCACAAATCTTCTGAGAAAAAAAAAGTACTAATTCATAAAATGGATTGTTAGGTGCACCCTGAATATTTGCTTCTATTTACCAGTGAATCTTCAAGAGTTCCATTTTAGCCAGTAATTCAATACATTCATCCACTGTTCCCATTTTTCTAGAGACTAAACAACATATTTGAGCAGAATAGGCACAGCCTATTTTGTTATATATTCTATTGCCCATCAAATTCTGCTATGTGGTAAAGAAAATCCCTTGCCGCAAGTCTAGAAATGCTTAAACTAAACTTGTAGACTCATAGCAATCCACTTGCATAAGGCTATAGTTCAAAGATGTGGTTTTCAGCAAGTCTCTGTCAAGTCTCTTTTGGTTTTGTCTGATTGTGCTAAAATATAAGTAAACAAATATAGCAACAAACACTCCTTCCTTTTTTTTAATTGCCCTATCAAAATATCCCTCATGTCAAAATGAGTGCCTTGACAATGCAAATAAAATCTATTTAAAAATGTAAAATATTTTAGAATAATGCAGTATGCCCTATTTTTGAATATGTTTTACGATTTTATTTGTGAGTACTGAAGAGGCACGCACACTTTTGTGTTGTGTGGCAAAGTTCAATAGATAGATACTTGCATTCCCAGTTTCACAAAAGTTCTAAAATTATATCCCACCAACAAACTATTTCTTTTTATTTTGGAACTGTCATGCTTCATCCTACTACAAACAGCCTAGGAATGTTGGCATAGTTCTGGAATTTACAGCTTGAAATAATATTTTGAAAGCAAAGGACCACTGCTGGAAGCCAGCTCCAGGGCTAGCTGAACATACTATGAAAGAACAGGACAGGAGCGCTTCCCACTGTTTCATCAATAAATCCATGGTAATGCGATCGTTTGAACATATAACCACCTACAGTTTCTGAAGCTGTAGCTTCCCAAGAATTTGTGCTTCACCTGCCACACTGGAGTATTTCATATTTTTTTTAAAAAAATAATGCCTATGGTAAAACAAGCATCCAAAGGGCTAATCCCTTTTAAGGTATTGCACTGCATCAGTAGAAAGCTTAGTTTAGGAAATAAATAATTGTTATGTAATTTTGTTAAAGTTTTCTTACCGGTGGCACGATATGATGAAAAGAAATCAAAACATCTGGATTATAAACTGTACCCATGTTGTTCTTCTTTTATCGCTTCGGGTGTTGGGGGTGTACTAATGTTACGACTGCTATATTTAGACTGCCAAACTCCAAATAGCCACTAGAGGGCAGGAAAGAGATACAAACAATTTTTTCTTTAAAAGCTTGGGCTGTGTATGAGTGTGGTGTACACGGGCATGTACATGTATGTATGGGCGTGCACATGTATGCTTCCCAATACACTTCTGCATACTACCACTTATCTTTACTTGATGTAGCAATGAATGGTAAACCGTCACAAATATTGTACACTTTGAGGCTGTTTTGAGATGGAATAAGTGGGAAAATGCTACTTTGATATCCGTGCAGCTAATGACAACTTAAGCCTCCAGACAAGATAAGGACATGAGGCGGAAGATTGAAATTACTGTTATTAAGACATGATTTCACACGTAGGGACAGGACCTAAGATTATCTTTCTCCCATCAACACACATAACCTTGCAACTTCCAATAAACTTGGTTTGGAAGGATCAATTGTAACCTGATTGCAAAACTGAGACCTGAAATTGCTGATTTCTGTCTTCTCCTCCTTCTCCCTCCCTTCAGTGACCATTTTCATAGATTGTATATGAGGAGTTTTGTGTCTGTGTTTATAACTAAATCAAGACTAGAACTTTCTGAAGAGCTAAGTCGGAATGGAATAGGTGCATAACTATTTGAACTATCCCAGAGAAATGAAAATCTGTTCTAAATTACCAGGCTCAGCTAGAATATGCTTGAAAAAAAATTGTGAACATTTAGAAAGCAAAACAGACAGATGCATGCATCCCTATTTATTACCATCTCATTCTGCTGAAATTGTACAAATGTATTTCTTTTCTCTTATCTGTGAATATACTTCAAAAGGGCTTTTTTAGTACTGAAAAGAAAGTAGAGTTGATGATGGTTTTGAGATTCAGTCTCAGTGATTAATAACTTATGGATCACTTATCTTAAAATACAGATTCATTCAGAGCCCAATGCTCGTTAATTAATCCAATGCCAAATTCTTCATCAGATAGCGTTCCAGATGTATTTTTATATCCTGTGAAGCAAGATATTTTTAGAAAAATATCAGCCATATAATTTTGCTTAAGATTTGTTTATCTAACAGAAGCTATAGTTATTTGATTTCTACATTCACCTTCATATGGACCTGCTGACTGTCAGCTGTTTTATTTTACTATGTACTGTCTTTGCCTGCACTCAGAGATCAACCCATTCTTTTGTGTGAAATATTAGTTTTTGTTGAAAGTATAACTGTGTGCATATTTCCTGTCATCAAAATTGTGCATGCTACAGTGACTGATTTTGTCAATACAACTATAAGTCCACCTAATATGCAGGGGTAATGAGAGTGGCCTGATTTAACCAGAATGAGAATGTTTAGCCAGGTGTATAGTACATTAAAGTGCCAATGCCCAGCTGCAAGTTTATGAAAGATACAGGTTTAAGGGGGGGGGGGGAGTCTTTACTTTCTTCTCCCAGCCTTGCCAAAATGTAATACAAAAAGGAGAGTGGCTTTTGCTCACAAAATCACTCGCATCCATCATGTGAAAAAGCATCTCAAAACTGTTCTTCCCAAGAGTAGGTTTAAGCTACAGTACATCCATACCAAACAGTTCCAAAACTTTGAAGCAATTTACTTTGAAAGTATTTAAACTTTTGTACTCATGAAGATGCTTTCTGTTTCCTCCTCTTGGAAAGAGGTTTTTTTTTTTTCCCCAAGAAGAAGCCCAATTCTCTATGCGTCCATGTCTTTATTGACCTTCCAATTTGGACTGAATATACATATTTGATTCATATTTTGAGAAAACAGAGTGGAGTGCAATGGAATGGAAGGGAAGGGAATGGAGGTGAAGAGGAAAGAATTTGCCTATATCAGAAATGTTTTGTGGGTGAAAGTGTTCAGGAAGATGAGAGGGAAAAAAAGATCCAGAGGCACAATAGCCCTGAGAGTCCTCTGAGATTTTTTCCTCTTCCAATAATTCAGGCCAACATTTGAGGGGCTAGGAGGGAGTTTTCATAAATATATCAGTAGTTGCTTTCTCTGAAAAAAATATTGATCTCTCAAGATCAACAATTATCTCAGATGCAGCAATCTAGAGATCATCTAGACATAACTGTTCTTCGTAAAGCTATATTTATTTTCTCTGTCCCATACTTGTCAGCCAATTCATCCAAAACTGTTGGATTATTGTTAAAGAAGGAAGAAAGTCCTGCCTCCAAACTTACAAGCTAAGATAATAAGGCATACCATGAAAGGGCAGAGGAAATAAATACAGAGAATGGGTTTTATATCCTAGAGACATCATTCTGCTGAACACCTAATTCTCACAGTACTGTCTTATGTCTAAATATATTTGTGTATTATTATTATTATTATTATTATTATTGTTGTTGTTGTTATTTCTTATCTTCCCTACTACCCCTCTTATAGGTATTGTTATTATGATTATTATTTCCCTATTGCTTTGCATGTACACTGAGTTTCTACACTGGAGACAAATTCCTTGTTTGTCTAATCACACTTGGCCAAATAAATCTATTCTATTCTATTCTATTCTATTCTATTCTATTCTATTCTATTCTATTCTATTCTATTCTATTCTATTCTATTCTATTCCATTCCATTCCATTCATAATTCTGCATAGAAAATACATCCCATGCAATTCCCCATCTTTCACTTTAAAAATTCCTGTTCTGATGGCAATTTTCAGGATAGGGGGGAGGATTTTAAATATATTCAAGACTTTCAGGCATTACTTGTGTTCCTGGAACTTCAAATTAATCACATCTACTCTGATTGTCATTGATTCCAAGAGTTATAAGATAAAGGTTTTTAACACCATCTTCTGTCAACATCTAGATACTTTTCCCAGGAGATGACATACATTTCACCTGGAGTTTTTGTATGTAAAACATGTGTTTCAACACATTAAGATAGAGTTCATAGTTTCTAGGCAAACATCTCTAACTCCACCATTACTTTACTAGCAGTCAAGTCATTCTCTTGATTCTTTTTTACTGAAGAGTTAAATAATTATGTCAGGAAAAGGCCAGAAAAGAAGAGTTATCCATGTAAAAGGGAAACAAGTAGAGCTTTGCTAACCAGGTTCATTTTGATGTAAAGCTAAAATTCTGATTTGGAGGACTGTTCCACATAAACCCACTGTGAAATTCCTGCAACATGGCTATTTTATTACAACAAACAAAAGGCAATAGAAATTTGCCATTGAGTACCAAAATTGTGCATTTAAAATTTAATACGTTTGAATTTAATTTCATAGCCAGCCTGTAAAATTACCTTGCTGAAGAATTTTCCTCTCTAGACAAGCCTTTGGATATCTCCCAAACCCTGCCCCAGTTTTTATGTAGGTTGTTTGGCTTGAACAGGAGTCTGAATTATGCACTAAACCTCTGCCAATTCAAATGTATCAACTTTAATCCTCATTGCCCATTCACAGTGTACTTGAAATAGGATGGCTTCTATTGCTGTTTACTCAATTATCCAGCAAGCTTCCGTTCTGAACACTGCTTTCTTTTGCCCATTTTTTTTTTAAAGGGTGGTTTTTGTTTTTTTTAAGCTGCTTTTATGTTTATCGTACGGGAAAAAAATACAAAGCCATATTAAGTGATTTGCAGTCACTAATGCTGAAGCTATTTTGGGATTCTATATTGACAAGCTTTTGAGGCTACATTGTTGAATTTCCTCATGAATGCTGCCCTGAAATCAGCATAGCCTGAACAACAGGAAAATTCAGATGCCAGGAGGCCAGCACAGCAGGAGAGCCATAAGCAACAACACCATCTTATCAACGAGAGGGGGGGCGGTTAACAGACTGGTTCTCAGCTGCATAGAATAGTGAATGAAAATTCACAAAGCTAAAGTGGAGGAAATAAAAACAAAAACCACAAAGATGCCTTTAGGAAGGGACTCGGTTTAGTAAGGCAGGGTCTTTTTCCCCTTCTGCAAATCAAGAGAAATTTAAAGTAATAATGACTGATAGTTTTTGGCAGCTGTTCTGACTTTTATCCCATTGAAGGGCACTCAGTTCTTTCACCTTTGTTTTTTTGCTTTGATTTCAGCATTCATTTTTTACGATGTTCATTTTTTATGATGAAAGCAGCCCTCTCTGAAGCGAACAGATGAAGGGTGTCTCTTAAAGTAGTTCAAAGACACCTTTAACAACTTGGAACAAAGGGAAATTATTGTACAGATCAAGGGATTAGAAGGAAATGTGTGGTGTTTTTTTTTACAGATTTTAAAATCAAATATAAACAATGGCTGAGGGATGGAAGAAGCATGGTTATTTCTGACTCGTTAATCATCTCAGCACATATCCCTCATTATAGGTAGTTTATATTTGTCAGAAGCAAAAGTGGATCTATTTTGAAAATGAATCAAATCATGGGACTGTGAAATACTAAGTACTGGTTCAGACAAGAATCAGAAAAATGATAAATTGTGTTAACAGGCAAAAATTAGAGATAACACAAGATTAACAACATGAGGGAACACAATGGTGAGCATTCTGTGTTGATCATTCTCAACACTAAGTCAATAGATTTTTATAAGTAGTTCGCCTTAGATGTTATTTAAATAAAAATGTTTAACTCATGATGGACTGATTGTGCTATAGTGTTTTTACAAAAAGGGATGTCTAGTGAAAAATTGATTGTTCTCCTGGCAAAATCTAAAAGTCACCCTAAGCCTTTATACAAATGGTGAAGGCTCTTTTATGACTGAGGGCCCTATTTACTCAGGATAAAAATGAGGGGCACATTGAGCAATGAGTAGGGCTAAAGCCCACATATCACTCCCATTCTCCTCAGTCATAAATTCTTTTCAGGTGGTGACAGCCAGTTTGGTGCAGTGGTTAAGACCTCTGGCTTGAAACTGGGAAATGGTGAGTTCTAGTCCAATCTTGGGCCAGTTGGCTGACCTTGGGCCAGTCACTCTGAGTCCTAGGAAGGAAGCAATGGCAAACCAATTCTGAAAAACCTTGCCAAGAAAACTGTAGAGACTTGTCTCGGCAATCACCAAGAATCGAACAAAAGAAAAATAAATGCATGTGGTTTATGAAAACCCCTCTATGCTTTTTCATTTTCTTATCTTCACAACTGTGTGTTTATGCCAATCCAATTAATGTACAGTTTAAATTATTCCAATCCAATAAATTTGCCCTGGTTTTCAAATTCAGAAGGAAACCAGATAAATAAAGCATGCTGGGCTTGAACTTTGAAATTCCTTCCAATCCCCATTTACCAGTAGTGAACTACAAAAGAGGGTTTATCATCTCTGTATTTTCTTCTGTGTGTAGTGTTACCCCCTCAGAGGCTACCAAAGCCCAGGTCCTCCCAGCCCCACTCCCCTCTGTCGCGCTTTGCAGCTGTGCTCTCAAGGTGTTAGTGAAGTGTCTTTTCTAGCAGAAGCTCACGCAGAGTGAGGAGGTGGCAAACTCTTATTGTCAAAGGGGGGGGGCTTTCAGGAACAAAGATGACCAGCCCCTAGCCCCAATAGTCAATGTGTGATGGTGTTTAACAGCCCCAGGCAGTCATAGCAGCAATAGTCAATGATTTCACAGTGACCATTTGGAAACAAGTGGGGTGGGGAAAACCCCGGCTCCAGGCAGTGATAGGAACATGAACGAGGGTAGTCAGCATTCTGCAGTAACAGCTCACCTCGCAAGGGCAACTCCCCACAATATCTATAACTTGCACAAGTAACAATAATCAAAGTTCGGATAGCCGCTAGTCTCCAAAGCAGTAACGACCAGCCTCTCCTTCTCTTCTGTCGTCGCTCGCAGTCTCAGGTCTCATCAGTGTCAAAACCCCTCCCCCCTTTCCTTTATTGTTAAAATCTGAATTTAGAAACCCCAGCAACTTTCTCTCTCCTCATTCTCTCTCTTGCCTCCGCTTGGGATATCCCCCCTGCAAAAGAAAGCAATAAAATTCCACCTTCTCACTCTCTTTCACTTTCTCCTTCCCTCTCCTTCACAGAAAGGGATCAGCTAAAACCTCAAATCCCTCTTTGACTTCACCTGGTCTCTCTCCGACAACAGCCACAGAAAAAAAAAACCCACTCCCTTTCTTTCCTCCTTTTTCTTTCCTTCCGCCCAATCCATGCCCACTGCACCCAAAACCAGCAGCAGATGTCCGAGCTTCCCTCTCCCCAGGCAGGCTCCTGCAAAGCCTTTCAGCCAGCCCCGCTACATGTGTAATATAGCAATAGAGTGTCTGAATGTGCACATGCATGTTTTCACACTATCTTCATGTTGCCTCTGCCTGTATTTCTATGCATGTATGAAGCTTGGAAGCAAAGGCAAATTGTGTACATTTTGTTCTGGGTCTTGTGACCAGGAGGATGGGGGCCTCAGAAGAGAAGTGTCAGGAACAAACTGAGCCATTACTTAACTCCCTGTCCCATAAGAATCAATGAGGTGAGGGGATATTATCCTAGGGCACTTCTATGCAAGGTGTTTCTGTCTCCACTCCTATTTAACATATAGATGAAACTGCTTGGTGAAATCATTTGTCAGCACCGGAATCATCAGTATGCCAATGACACTCAAATATACTTTTATACCTCTGGCCAGACAAATGATTCTTTTTTTTTTTCAAATATTTTAATAATTTTCTAGTTTTGCAATCATAAGTACTTAACAAACAACGTGTTGTCTGGGTCCATTAGTAATTCAATGGTACATATTAACTTCCTCAATTTAGATCCAATACTACACCTATCCAGTGCTTCCTCTTTTCTTCCGGTGGTATACATTTTTCCACACTAGGCAAATACAATTCTTATTGCTGTTAATACATATACAATTGAATACATATACAACATCTTTATCACATTTTTCTAATATTGTACATAATATCAATAGTGTCAGTTTAAAATATCTTTTCTAACCAAAACATATCTCAATTGCATTTGCACTTAAAATCCATTTCTTCAATCAAATCCTGTTTTTCCCGCTTTTTTTAAATTTTGATTTCCCATCAATGTTCAAATTGTCTCTATCACTTATAGTTTTCTCATAATAAATTTTATTTGGGTAACCAAAAGCTTCCCTTATTCAGACCTTCTTAGCATTTTCATATTTCCCTTCTCATACCAAAATATAGTATTCTATTTGCAGATCCTATCTTTCTAGTTATAATAATACTTTTATTTCTAACAATTATCTATTCTTAGCCATGTTCAAACATCTATTTAATAATATAATATCCCATCTAATGGGTCAAAATCTCTATTTTCTTCAGTCTTACTCTAGCTTTCTTCCTTTGCCAACTAACTTTCCAAGTTCAATGCATTTGAATCATTAAGTAGTTCTTCCTTTATTTTTGTGTATATTGTTTGGAATAAGAAAGACAATTTGATTAAAGTATTTTTGGAAGAACGCTCAGCCCATTTATATTCATTAAACAGCCTCCCTCCTTCTCCAGATTTCCAAAATTCTCCTAACAGCTTTATCTTCCATTCGATCAGCTCTTCTTCCTTATCCTCCAATGTGTTCTGAGATCTTGACAAGTAAGATATCTTTTCCATTTCCAGTATTATCGCTACGTCTTCTAATTCTTCATTTGACTGAGTCTGTCTGTTGATTCCTTCCTTTAGGTCCTCCATCTTTGAATCCACTTCCTCTAATTTTCCTTCTATTTTCTGGGTTACTAGTTCCTTCTTTGTAGTCATTTTCTGAACTTGTAGGTTTTGATTAAAAAAATGTTCTTTTATCTCCTTTGCATTATTTTTAGTCTCATCATGAGCTAAGGCAATTGTCTCTTGTCTTGATTTCAACATAGAAAGAATTTCTTTCTGAGATTTATCAACATTTTCTTGTTGGTATGTCAAGCTGGGGGCTTTGAAGACAAGTGTTAGGGATGGTTTTTTTTTACCACTTAAGGCTAAGTATGGAACATCCATTTTGTTTTTTTATGTGGTCTTTATAGTCCAATCTATTTAGGGATTTAAAAAGTTTCAGTCAATTGTCATTTGAACTCCAAATTATCGAGCCAGCCTATCAGTCCATCCTTAAGTCTCCCCTAAACAAATATAAGCAAAATTCAAGTTTTTCTGTCCAATGAAAAACATATCCTTTCTGTCCAGAGAGAAAAAAACAATTAAAAGTTGTTCAACAATCAAAGGTTTATAATCCAAAGTATTCCATCATCTCATTCAGTAATGCATATTTCTTCTACAGCAGAGGTGTCAAACTCGCAACGTCACGTGACGTGTCGCAACATATCGTGACTTTTTTTGCCATTGCTGGCAATGGGGTGGGTGTGGTTTTGCTATGATGCATCTGGCCCATGGGCTGGCAGTTTGACACCCCTGTTCTACAGGTAAATAGCTCCATGACACAGCTCTAAAAGTCAGTACTTGTATTCGTAATCCAGGCAGGCCAGTTTCAAAATAGTTTATCATCTCTGCCACACAGATAAGCAGCCCAAGAGTTTGTGTTTTTTTCCCCTTTTCCCAGCTGCAGTCTTCAAAAGTGAAAGTTTCCAAGGACAACAAAAGTTTTATCTGAGTCTGGGCTTCAAGCCAAGTTACCTTTAAGAATAATAGATTGTAGTGCCATGGTTCGCCGCTAGATGTCGTTGACCCCATCTTCCAGCTTTTTAAATCCAAACTTATATTGCAAGCTTTTCAAGTCTCTTTTCTAAAAAAAGTCTCAAAAGCACTTTTAGTCCCCAAATTTCAAAGCTATATATCTGTATTGATTCCAAATTAATCTTGCAATTTTCTCTGCTTTTTCCCAAGCAATTAGTTTGCTGCTTTTCTTTTCCTGAGGGGATGGGGTGGAAATTCCCCTTCCCTCTTTCATCGGGGGGGGGGTGGATTCTTTGCTTTAGGTGTTTTTTTCCAGGAAAAAGTTTTAAAGTCATAAAGAGAGGATAAAGTCTCACCCAGTTCCATCCACATTGCTCAAAAGTTGCCCATTAGTGCTTATTTTCTTCAGTTGTCAGCAGCTTCTGACTGGCCACATGAATGTGGCCAGTCTTTTCCTCACCAATTTGGAGGGCTTCCTCAGATCAAACAGTAGGGCCGCCGTCTCTCCACAATCAACAAGGGTCCCCTCCTTCTTCATTGCCTCTCCGGGGTGACTTTTGATCCTTTTTAGGGTCCCCAGCGGGGCAAAATCAAATGTGGAAGATGGAGCCCCATCTTCCTGTGCTCATTACGTCGTGATACCTAACCGGAAGTTGATGCTTTTGATGTGTTTACCCAGTGCCTGAAGTTTGTGAGGGTCTGAATGGAGAGAGAAGGCAACTCAACCCTAGCAAGATAAAATGACTTTGGGTTTTGGCACCGCCTGGATTGTATTTAACTCTTGATAGCTTGGTGCATAACTTGGGAGTCTTCTGCTTGAAAAGCAGGTGGCAGCCATGCCTATAGGGAACTTTGCTCAATTCCATCCATGTACCACTTGTGCCCAATTTCCTGGACTGGGAGGCTCTGCTCATGGTCACTCATGCCTCAGCCACTTTCCAGTTGGATTACTTCGATGTGCTTTACATAATAAGACTGCCCTTGAAAAATACTAAGAAGTCTCGACTGGTCCAGAATGCAGCAGTGTGTGCAATTTTGGGCGTCCTGGGGTTCCCCTTTGCCACGGGTTGGCAACCTGCGGCTCTGGAGCCGCATGTGGCTCTTTGAGCCTTCTGCAGCTCCCAGCCTCCTTCACCATTTGCAGAGAGAGAGAGACAGAGAGAGACAGAGAGAGGCACTTGCGCTTCTCTCTCTCTCTCTCTCTCTCTCTCTCTCTCTCTCTCTCTCTCTCTCTCTCTCTCTGTGTGTGTGTAAAAAAGAGAATGGCCTCACACTGTTCTTGGACAAGCTGACAAGCTCATTGGACGGGGCTCCTGCCTTTGCTGCATCTCAGCAGGAAGCAAGAAGCAGGAAGCAGCAGCTCTCTCTCTCTCTCGCTCTCTCTCTCTCTCTCTCTCTCTCTCGCTCTCTCTCTCGCTCTCTCTCTCGCTCTCTCTCTCTCACACACACACACACACACTGAGTGGGGGAAGAGGACTGGCAGACTAAGGGCAAGAGAGAGCCAGCCCAATAAGAATGTGTGTCAGCTTGTCGGAGAACAGCATGAAGCCAGCTTGCCAGGTGAGCAGAAGATCAGAGAGAGGGAGAGAGGGGGGGAGAGAGAGAGGGAGGGAGACAAAGAGAGGGAGAGGGAGAGGGAGAGAGAGAGAAGAGAGAGAACTCATGCACAGCAGCCTCTATTTCTTTTTAATTAAACTCTTCAATCAAGCTCCCCCCCTCGCGTGCACGTGCATGCGCGCACGCACACAAGTTTTGTGGCTCCCAGTGTTTTCTTTTCTCTGGGAAATGGGTCCAAGTGGCTCTTTGAGTGTTTAAGGTTGCCGACCTCTGTCCTATGCTATACTGCTGTTCTGTTCTACACTGGCTGCCAGGATGCTTACAGCTGCAATGCAAGGTACCGGTTTTCACTTTTAAAGTGCTGCATGTCACACAACCAAGTTGCTTACAGGATCAGCTCTCCCTGTAAATTTTACCCATTCCACCACCACTTACAGGACCCTCTTCTCTATTAAACAATATTATCTGTTGGGTTATAGGAAACAAACTCTCTCCCCTGCATAACTTGCCCTATGGAACTGCCTCCCTCTGAAATTATCTGGGTCTTTTGAAGGCAGTGTAGATCTGGCTCTTTTCTCAGAAGCTGATTGTGGATGTTACTTGAGCCCAATATAGAGGTATTTGTTTGGGAGTACATTATCTTATGGTTCCTTAGTATTATATTACAGTTATTTTGACTTAGGTTTGTACTTTGTGATTAGAAGGTACTTGTGTGAGTATGTAAAGAGAGAGAGAGAGAGCAGATTGTTGTTAGCATCACCTGGATCTGGAGATTTTTCATGTTTAATTCTTCATGGGGCAGTACATCAAGAGTTACATATATAGAAGATGAGCCATATTCATTCTTGAAATAAATAAATAATATTTGGGACAATTCAGGTGTATTTTATGTACCTTTTTCATAATTTGTACATATTCAAATAAATAATATAAAATAATTTCATCTTGCTTTTTTCCCCTGTCACTAGTATTATGTTTGCCTTCTAAATGTTTGCCTTCTAAAGATGCAACTAATTGATCTAATATCCTTGTAATTACACTGTGGGTACATGAATCCATAGAAGTCAGTCACTGATAACCCCAACTTTAAACCATTTGGCATGAAAAAAGTATGGGACAGCTGAAACATGTGGACATAATTGATTGGTGCGTGAAATTCACAAGGGGAAAAAAAATCTTTTTGGGGAGCAAAAACCCTTTCGATTGTTTGATGTGATTTGCAGAGATTTTCAAGAAGAGATTGAGCAATCATTTATCTGGAATGTTCTCCTGCTTGAGCAGAGGGTTGGACTAGAAGACCTCCAAGGTCCCTTCCAACTCTGTTATTCTATATTCTAGTCCCTTAGTGCTGTTATCCTTTTGTAATGGTGACCTTTTACATTTTGAGGCATGCCTTTTATATACTTTTTTTTAAAAAGCTTATCAAAGTTCTTATTTTAGCATGCATCAGTATACTACTTCATGTTTAGATTTGGGGCCAGGATATATTTTTTCAGACCTTTACTTTCTCTATCCAACTGCACACAAACATTTAAACACATGTACTTACTTTATTCTAACGGAATACACAGCTTTTACCATTTATATTCTGCCATTAGGACTTGTTTTGAGGATCCTTTCTGAATAGAGGTAAACAGTATAATACAAAAAATGGTCACAAAACTCCCTTCTTATGGGTAATTTCTACACTTACAGATGATATGATGAAAGTATCTATTTATCTGTCTGAATGTTAGGGGGGGAAAAGAAAAAGGGAAAATTGGGAAAAAATTAAAAAGAGGTGTTACTCTATGTCCATCTGGAAAATAACCTCAGGCTTTTCTGCTTTTATTTTTCCTTTTCTGCTGTGATGAGAATCTATTTCCAGATTTTCTTTGCACCTGTTCTTATTTAAAACACATTTCTCATTTATCAGAATGATAGAAAGCAAAACTCTCAAAATACCCTATTTAGCATGGTTACAAGAAGAACGTTTATATAATGTGACTTGTCGCCTGCCAATTTGTCACAGATGACAAATATCTGTCCTATCTTTAACATAATTAATTTCGCAATGAATGATAAATTAAATTTGTTATGAAATTACAATATTCCATGACAACACAAAGGTAATATTACAACGATCCATCTGAGAAAGTATTCTCATTCAGATAGATACCGTATGAAATGAAATGCTTTCCTCTTAGGAAGAACGAAATTACTTTTACCACTGATTCGTTGGGGGATGAAAATAGATTTCTTTTTCCTTTCAATTTGAATAGTAGTTTCATGTTGTGGTGGTAAGTCTTTAGCATATATACTGATATTTCCCCATTACTCCATAGGGGATATAGATCCTTTAACTCAAAGAAGATAAACAATGGGAGAACATCCATTGCCCATTCAGACATAACTTTCAAGAAAAGTATGAGCCATGGAAATAGAAGTTACTAAATTAACTTCTATTAGGCCTCTGTAGCCCTAATACTGATAACCTAGGTATGGTGTTAGGTATCAGCCTCTGTGTTATTTGGTACTCTATAAATATTTCAGATTGCAGCTCACACAATCCTTTTCCATTCACTACGCTTTTTAGAACTGTAACCCAAAAGATCAGGGTGACCTATTTGTATTTTTATCCCTATGAGGCTTCATTTAGATAGAAGCATTCAGCAGAATAGCTCAAAAAGAACAATAAGAGGTCTGACATGCAGATATTCTCCATTTTTCTTGTTTCTCCGACTCTATACTTAATTCACTTGTTTGTTAGTTAATTTGTTGGGGCAATTTATATGGCCACCCAACTTGTAAATTAAGAACCTGGGTGGCTGGCAGAATGAAAAGCCCAGAACAAAATAATCTAAGTACATCAAAAGCACACAACATCATCACAGTGTAACATAATCGAGGCCAAATTACAATACATTAACATTCTAAAAAAATGTCGCAGAAAGGCTCATTCAACATATTAACAAACAATATCCGGGGGCAGGGAGCAGGTTTTTAAGACCTTACCAAAGGCCAACCAGGTTGGGGCCACCCAAATCTGAGGGAAGGTGTTTATGAACATTTCAGTCCTTAGCCATGTAGATCTGTGAAAGTGACAACCAGCCCTTAATTGCACAAGGAAGTAATTCACAGCCTTTACAGTTTCCACAGTGCTTCTGTTACACTGGCAGCCCCTGGTGTTCTTTAATTATCTGAGCTGCTCCATGTTATACCAAATTAAGCTTCTGTGTGGTTTTCAAGGACAGCTCTCTATAGAACACGTTCTAATAATCTTAGTTATGAAGTCACCAGGCCATGAGAGACTGCAAGTAAAGACTCCTGATCCAGGAAAAGTGACAACGAAGACACAAGATGAAATTGTGCAATGGCCTTCCTGGCTATGGCTGCTCTTCAGAGGTCTAAGAGGATCTACAAATTGCAGGCCAGCTCTCTCTGGTGGATCACTACACCATCCAGAGTCAAAACAGACTGTTGCTGGACTCAGTTTCAGAATTCTCAACCACTCTGCCTTGGTAGGATTAAATTTAAATGTTTCAACTGATTGAGTTATAACTAGCAATGTATTAATTTGAATGTGAAATAATAACCAAGGGAAACAGAGAGGAAATTGTTGATGATGTAACTTGACATATGTATGAAAGAGCTTGTTATTGGACTATGGATTATCCAATCACCATGTTGCTTCCTTAATACCTGGAGCTTTGTACAATTGGAAAATTAATAAAACTTGTTTTTTTTAAAAAAGAATCAACTACGCAGAACACAATAGAAGAAGTGGAACAATCAAACACTATGATAGAGGATTCAATGGACCAACAAACACAGTTAATGGAAAACCCACAAAAGGGACTGATAACACTGAAAATGGAAAAGACTTTCTATATAAACCAGAAGAAATCTGAGGAGCAAGAAGAAGAACAGACCGAAGGGAAGATAAACATTCCAGGACAACTACGGGGAGATGGAATAATAGAGAGACGATTTGTTTGTCCTTCCAAAAGAATGGCCATTGGATGGTCTCTTTTATTTCAAATAATATATACAATAACAGAGGGAGATCTATTTGATGATTTACTTAAATGTAAAACTAAAAAAATCAATAAAAGTTTTTTTTTTAATGAAATCAAAACTAATAGGGATGCAAGAAGTCTCTGGTGGGCATATAGATAAATTCCCTTTCAGAATCATCTGACTTCAGAAGATTAGTTCAGGGGAAAAAATTCTCAGGATACCTGGATCATCTTTAGAAATAGCTTTTCACATATATGAAACTTTGGGTAGTTTCAAATTTCTAGTTCTATGTGACCCAAACCCTAAATCCCTTCCAAGGTGAAAATAAAGCAAGAAATATATTAATAATATTAATATATTAACATAGTATTTTATATATTAATTAATCATATGGTTAATATATAAAATAATTTTATACAGTGAACAATCATATCCCCATAAACAGAGCATAAATGGTTCCCAGCTCTTGGTTCCACTTATTTGGCAGTGTTTGGTCATAGAAGTAGAAAGGAACCACTTAATTTTTCAGCTCTTGTTTTTCTTTTCCGTATTTTTTTTCTAAAAAAAAAAAAAAGACAACACAGAAAACACACACTGAGGCAAGATAAGCTATAGTTTAAACCACATTAATGATGTCAAGTGAAAGCTTGGGAGTCCCAGTGCAGTGCTTTACTCCTAAATGCAGAAAAGGTGATATTGTTTTATAAATTGCATTGAGGCAAAGCAACTTAAACATCTGGAATTAGTCCATAGTTGCCTTTATGTAATGTTGATTTGACACCTGGGCTGGAATATTTTCATTTCTTCAAGCTATTAAAGATAATGCTGGGTTTCGGGTTCACAGTTTGAGCTCACTGAACTGTAATGCTGCAAACTCTCTAGTGCATACATAGCCAGAGCAACGTTTCTCTCCTTCAATCCCAAAGCCCTTTCATATCTTCCCAGAAGCCTATTTCCTTGTCACAGATTTTCTCACTTCAGATGCCTGCGGCATAATGACCCTGAATTTCTCCCTTGCCATCTTTAGAATCAATAACCTTAAAACAATATTACTGGTCCCTTCTGAGTGCAGGTCTGAGCCTGCCATCCATTCAGAGGTAAATATATAGAAGAAAAAGCTAGAGAATGCTTCAAAACAAAATGAAAACCTTCGTTTGGATTAGACTGAGATTTCCTATTTATCATACTTCTTTTTATATACTGCCAACTTTCTCTCTTTATTTGTGTATGTGTGCCCATATGGACAGAAAGAGGGAGGGAGGGAGGGAGGGAGGGAGGAAGATGAATAGAATAGAATAGAATAGAATAGAATAGAATAGAATAGAATAGAATAGAATAGAATAGAATAGAATAGAATAGAATAGAATAGAATTCTTTATTGGCCAAGTGTGATTGGACACACAAGGAATGTGCATAAGCTCTCAGTGTACATACAAACAACAAGTGATAGGTCATAGATCATAAATCATAGTTAAAATCAATAATAATAATTAATCTTTAATCATTTATAGATAGATAGATAGATAGATAGATAGATAGATAGATAGATAGATAGATAGATAGATAGATAGATAGATAGATAGATAGATAGATAGATAGATAGATAGATAGATAGATAGATAGATAGATAGATAGATAGATAGATAGATAGATAGATAGATAGATGATGTATGAGTGGATGCCATTTATAGTACAAAAATGGAATTATAGGAATGGAGGCAATCACAGAGCATAAGAAACATCTTCGGTTAAAGCTGAATATATATGTCAAACCAGGCTTATCCTGACAGTGCAAGTCGACTCCTTATGTTCTCATTTTGCTGCTATTGTCTGATTCCGGAATGCAGCAGGACACTAGTTTATACTGTTGTGTGAGTAGGACACTGGATGCCTCGATGCCCTGGGGTCACAGTGTAGTACAGTGAGACAGGTGGCACAGTGAAGGGTAAAACTTAAGAATAAAAGGCCAACATGGAGCTCTTGGCATTATTTATCTAGCTCTTAACCTGATTATGTGCAGTTTGGGAAGACAGAAGAAGGAGGAAGAGGAGGTGGAGGGAGACTGCACCTTGTCGTTTTTCTTATGCCATTGCTGCTCACCTACTATCATGCAGGATGGAATACTCTAGAAAAAATACAGCTTGCTGTTGCGGTTTTCTGGTGTAACTTTCCTGTGCATATAGGCATGTCATGCACACACTCTTCCAAGTGTGAAAGAGCTAATTATTCATATTTCTTCCTCATACTGTTGTATGGATCTCCTCTGATTAGTATATGGATTGGGCCTATTTGTGCACATGTAGGAGTATTAACTATTAAGTGCTTCTCTTTTCAGATAAAGACTTTTCCGTGTTAAATAAATTGGAACATGTAAGAGGATTCAAGGTTTTGCAGACTGTCATGCAAGAGGGCAGCTTAATAACAATGATTAATGAGTTATACTAATATCACTCTGAGTCGCATTCCAGAATCAATATCCTAACTGGATAACAGCTGAAATATAATGTGTAACTGAATTATTTTGTCATCGTGCCCCCTGTATATTTTTGTGAAGGCACAGTTGCTAGGGAAACCACATCATCCACCTTTTTTTTTTATGATTCCATTTCAGACAAATCTCTTTTACTAAAGAGACGCTTATCTATCTTCTTCTTATAGAAACAGATACTATGCCATGGGCCAAGGTCTGAGCTTCAGTGGTCTTCTGAAGCACTGTAGATGACAATGAGCAGCCATAGACCTATCTTGTACTTACTATAACATTATTTCCAAGGTACTTAATTCTCCATTTCACTTCTGAATATAGTCTTATTTTGAAGCCATTACAGGACAGCAGCAATTTATAGCAATCTAATATAGCCAGAGATCATTCTCCAAATTGTCTTACTCCACACAGTTGGGCCACAAGTTAACTGAGAAAAATGGATTTATAATTGGCAGTGTCTAGAGGAATCATACAGCCCTTTGTTTATTCAATTATAAAAGCTAGCTGATATAATGATAAAATCTGAGGCTTTTGATATGTAAAAATCAAAGCATGCTTTTGAATACAACTGTAAATGTTTAGTTTCTTGTGTACTGTAATAATATCAAATTGTGCCTCAGATAATACTGGAGTGGATGTAGCCATTGACAATACCTAGATTTTCTCAAAGAAGTAAGTTGGACCAGGAAACTAAAAAAACATCTGAAAGCAGGAGAATAGCTAAACATTTATATAGTGTCATCAAGAAAACTACTATGGCTGTAGAAAATTCTGAGCAAGGTACTCTCTTGAAGCAATATTTGCCACATCATGTTCACTTTTCAGATTGAAATAGTGTGATCATATTGCTTTGCTTTTCTTCCCTTCACACCTCCACCTCAACTTCTCTAGAAACACTCGCCAACTTTTGCTGAAAACTGCAGGATAATAAGTTAACTGGCATTTGTTCCAAAGTTCTAATTTCAATTTTTTTTAACCTATTTTTTCATGGCTTACCAGAAAACTGCCTTGAACTTCCAAGAATCAGAACTATTATAAGGTACAACTGCTTATTTACAATCTCTACATTCCAGCCTTGCGAAACTCCAGCACTCAAGGGTTCTCCAATCATCTGATATTATCCCAAGCCAGTGTGACAAATCCTCAGATCAGCTTTGGACGACTGCTGGGGAAGATGCATCTCCTTGAGTTTCTGCATCCAAGATATATTAAAGATAACACGAGTCCACTATCTGTCCTCTGACCACTGATTTTCTTGACTTTCACATTAGACAAATGTAGTCTTCCTACATTTGACAAGCATTGCTCCTTGTGTGTATGACTTCAAAAAGTGATAATAACAAATCTTAGTGTAACATGACCTCCCAAAGTTGTGACTTGGTGGCTATCCTTAATTCTAGTGATTTGAAACAATGCCCTTCTGAGATGACTTATTCTCTTAGTAACTTTATTGCAGAAATGCAGATAGGTGCCAGATATTCTAACAGGCTAGCAGACTTCAGCAGAATGGCCAATACAGCACATAGAGAAGTAATTTGTCAATGTTGAAATAATATATTCAGATGGAACAGTCTTGTCAGGTTGCATTTGAGAAGCAAAAGGTGGCACATATGAAGGGATTGGACAGTCATTTGTCCAGAATGGTGTAAGGTCTCCTACTTGGTCAGGGGTTTGGACTAGAAGACCTCCAAGGTCCCTTCCAACTCTGTTATTCTGTATTCTATTTATTTATAGGAACATTGAAGTCAATAGCTCACCGGAGCCTTGGCACTGGGGTACAGAGAAAGCAAGCAGGTAAATAGACAGGAAGAGGGGAAAGTAGCCATGGCTTCTTGTTCTTAGAGGTAATGAAACCAGCTTTGGGGGGAGGGGAACTGGCCTAATGTTGTCCATAGGCTTTCTTCCTAAAAGAGTTAAATATGTAGAGCTTGGTATAGCCGACTGGCCATTCAGAAACCTGAGTTGAATTCCATTTCTTTGGCAGACTTAATACAAAAGAGTAACATTCCATCAGCATAAGAGAGAACAGAAGAAAGAACAGCACTAAGGTTTGTGGCTGGCCACATTGAAGGAGTTGAGTTGAGAAAGTGAATAAACCCCAAAGCGAGTTAGCTTTCCCAATCCAAAAGAGCTGGAATAAGGAGGGGGGTGGGGGAAGGAAAGAAAGCGAGGAGGAAAAAAATCAAATGAAAGTTAAATAAAAACAACATTAAGTTCTAAATTCCCTTTCTGTGTACTTGACTGGTAATTGCCTCAAAATATTTATAAGCATTGAGATTGCTTCTAATGACTGTTTTATTTCAGTTTTCCCCCTTCAAAAACCATAGTGTCTGAGTTTGCCTTGATGTATTATTTCCCTTCATTCTACATGAATATGTGAACTTATTTTTGAAGCAATGACAAAGTGGGGTGATAGTAATATTACTGTTTAAGACTTTAATATAGAATTTTAATTATTTCTTAAGATGATAGGATGAACCCAGTTCTATCCATTTAATTAACAAAATAATGAGTTTTAAATTTAATAATGGTAAATCCTTTGCTTATTTACTGATATTTTATTCCTCATTGACTCTTTTTTCTAGTTTCCTTCTTTTTTATTTTATGTAGTTATGTATTCTGTTCTTTATTTTTTTTAATAATTATTTTTTAAAAAATAGCTGTGATATTGTTCAGTGAGGTGAAGGAAATCGATTGGCCGGATCAGAGTCCATTGTATCAATCAGTCCCTCCCCCAAGTGTTCCATATATGGATCTGAAGCTTCAACAATACATATTGTTGCCTCAGAATTGCCATGATATCTCCAAACACTTTGGAGGCCCTTGATTCAATTTGTTCTTTCAAAGCAAATCTCCATTGTCATTCACAAATTTGTTGCAAAGGTCATGATTCAGTTAAAGCTTTCTCAAGTCAAATCATTCCTCCAATGCTTCCCAGCATTATAAATTGACTCCTTTGAAATGATCCATACAAACCTTACCAAAAAATACTTTTCACTGAAGTAAACGCCTCAATAAGCAAATAGACTCTGCAGTTGATTGAACCCCACCTATTAAAGGTATACAGAAAGCTTTAATAGTTTGACTTTAGACACTCAAATCAGGCTAGTATCAAGAAACAAATGTTTCCTTTTGATTACATCCTTCTCTTGGACTTTTGAAAAGATCAATCTTTGTGAATAGGTTGATAACCTGCTGTAACTCATTATAAGATTTAGAATCATTCTTTCTTGAGATCTATAAATAAAGCATTAAAAAGAGGCCGCCAAATGTTATGTAACTACAGTTTCCAGTATGTAGTTTGTGGTTCAGGAATGTGGTTCAGGAATACTTGCAGATCCACCGGGGAAGAATGTTATCAGAAAATCACAGTGCCTCATTATGTTTAATATAGTTAGTACTTTCTCGTCTAGGACAGCAGTAGCAAGGAAAAAGTGCAATTTCTTTTCATTGAGATACAAATGGTGTTAGTTTTTATGGTTGATAACAAGACATCTGGATGAGAAAAGAAAAAAAACAGCGATGGGATAAAAAGAAGAGAAATGAAAAAGCAGGAAAAAAATGTTGCCTTTTTTAGCTTTCTTTCTTAGCTCATTCCTTTCTTGCCTCATATTAAAATCCACAGGAGAGGTGAATTAGAGGGTCTTGATACTCAAGCATTACAAGTTCCCACATTCTTATTTCTGAGTCGATAAAAATAAGCGTTGACAAAAGCAACTGTATGGAAATGCTCCTCTTTATTCTGAATGTGAAAAAGAAATCTACCATACAAATTCATCTCGGGGAAATGTGATCTCCTTTTAAACCATTTGTATTAGACAGGAAAGAAAATTCCAATTGCCCAGGTAAATTATTCATTATGAATTATTCTCACATCTTCAGAAGTGTTGTACATGTGAAATGAGTTGTTGTTATTATTCGTATTTATAGCAAATGGTTCTTTCTCTCCTAGAGAGACTCATTAGGTTGATCCCACACATAACATAATGGCTGTAATCCACGTCTCTTATTTATTGATAGACATTTCTGAGTGTGTGTGTCTGGAGCTCACTGAGTGGATTGCACTGTTTTCCTTAGCAAAGTAAGTATTTCTTTGCAAGGGGACAGATCACGTGTGCACTTTCCTGGAGGGAAAAAAAAAAAAGATCTAGCAAATGACAAACCACTCAGTGAACTGGACTGTTTGCAAGTCATGATCATCTTCCTAAGGATAGCATTAAAAATACTTCTTCAGTATTTGGAAGCTTTTGTACATGATCAGAAGAGGAATGTCAGAATGCAAACCATATTGTGCATGAAGTACATTCTCTTTCCGAGCACAATTTATGTAGCAGAGATGAAGAGATAACGGCTTTGTTGTGAGATTATGCCAAGATTTAAAACATGGTTTGATGAACTTAGTTTCCAGTCTGTCCCTAGCTTGGGATTCTCTTGGTTGTGACCAGAGTCACTTGATGGTGAGGTGGGCAGCATATACATTTAATCAATAAAGAAAATAAATAAACAGGATCCTTCAACAGACGCTGGCTAAATTCTATAGAGAAATTTAGGCTTGAAAAAATTGATCTTTTTTTACTAATATGTAGATTGTAATTTTATTTATTTACTTATTACCATTTGACTTAAAAAGGAACCTGAAAAAGAACCAGGGTATGTTTAATAAATTCACTAAAGAAAGAAAGAACATTATATCTGTAGAAGAACTAGATGTAGTAGACCACTACATATACCTTGACCAACACATCTCAATGGAAGGTGATACAATAAAGGAGATTGAATGGCGCGTTAAATGTGGTTGGCAGGCATTCAGCAAGCTAACCTCCCCCTATGCCTGAAAAGGTTTCGATCAGTGTATGCTACCTGCTCTAACATATGCCGGTGAAACATGGACACTAACCTCACAATTGATACAAAAGCTATGAGTGGGAGCAAAGACCCATGGAAAGATGCATGTTCGGCATCACAAGACAAGATAGAAAAACCTGCATATGGATTAGAGAACAAACGAAAGTATACAATATCATCAAAAGAATAAAAGAATTGAAAGGGGCCGGTCACATAGCAAGAAGAACTGATGGCAGGTAGACCAAGGATCCCACTTAATAAAAAGTGTCTGTTGAGCTCCCATGTTTTACTGGGAGCCACGAGAATTAAAGTGCATAAAGAAATGATTAGAATAAGAGTGAGTTCAAATTTAAAGCTGCATAAATCAGAGGGCATTATAATATAGAGTGCCACCAAACTGTTTAACTTAAGAATACAAATCTAAATATTTTTACTGTAAAGAACTAAACAGGAAAATATTGTTATTGTGGAATTAGAGCCCTTATTTTAAATTTCACAACTATAGCAGTCCAATCTAAAATCTGAACTACATGAGACAAATACTTATCTTTCTGCCTTAAAAATGAACAAATAAAATAAATCTAAACCAGTATCACATTTCCTGAAACGCAGTACATTGCATTTTGAGCCCTCAGAATAATATATATATGTGTGTGTGTGTGTGTGTATGTGTATGTGTATGTGTATGTGTATGTGTATGTATATGTATATGTATATGTATGTGTGTGTGTAAACCTGCTACAAAAAATGTAACCTTGAAGCCAAGTAAAGATTTTGTTATATTCATTGGAAATAAATTTATTGTAGAAAGAACAAATTTCGTTCATAGATGTGAACCTCTCTGCTGGTTCTATGCTAAATTACATTTTTTTTCCCCATTGGACAGAAAATATATCACTTCTGTGTCCTGGGCAGCAGCTGGTACACTGTGGCATTTTAAAAATAGTTATCAAGAACAATAGGCATCAGCAATGATTCATTTGCAAAAGGGGACATTATATTAGCACTTAAATCCGTTGGCCTTTGCCTCTTAATATTTTGCTTTTCTTCTTAGTGCTGAAAAACCAGTCAGAGTCAAGATGGGGCTCAGGAATATCCAAGACTTCTCTCCTTATTTTGCATAGCAAGTTTATTAAACTTATATGCCACCCATCTCCCTGACCAATGTTAAAATGCCACTGAGGGCATCACAAGATCTAATCCTTCTTCCAATGCCCCTCAGTGAACATTTGAACTTGTTCTTTACTTAATTACATACTTGTGGGCCTACAACACAAGTGTGCAACTTGAGGCTGCAAGCTACATGTGGCCCAAACCCCTTAGGTATACCTCAAGAGGCTCAAAAATATCCCGAGAAGGGGAATATGT
This sequence comes from Azemiops feae, assembly GCA_023970755.1. Classification (NCBI taxonomy): domain Eukaryota; kingdom Metazoa; phylum Chordata; class Lepidosauria; order Squamata; family Viperidae; genus Azemiops; species Azemiops feae. The sequence continues at coordinate 867,020 of JALGBA010000118.1, read as the reverse complement.
CCCAGACACATGTGTGAATGTATATTGCATGGAGGGTGCAGAGGAGTAGAAGGGAAGAATGGTTTCATTGGCTGATGAGGTGAAGAGAGATATTTATGACATTTAGGATTGTTATTACAGAAGGGAAGATCCAGCTCCATAACTCTTCTTTGCCTGTCTATTCTCAGTTGTTGTGGCTTGTGGGGGAGGGGGGGGAAAGGTTGTGTCACAGAGGATTCAGTGCAAGATACAGTGCAACAACTATTTTTTTTGTTATTTTATGTTATGTCTTCGTTATTAAGAAAAGATATAAAAGAAAGCAGCTTAAACTAGTTGGATTTTCCCAGCCAGATAACTTTAAGCAGAATTTATATTCCAATGGTGTCATTCCCTTCTTTCATCCACCCATTTAATAATGCTATTTGCCTGGCTTCTTAAAATACCTTTCAGAAAGAAGTTTCTTTTGTATTCAAGATTTCTGCCTAAATTCTATTCATTTATGCTGCACAGAAAAAAATATATCCCACAGTACCTCTTCATCTTCAGCAGACTTTGCTGGATTGTGCTTCCTCTATTTCAGCTGCCTTCCAGCAACTAAGGAACACAACAAAGATTCAGAACTGTAATACTGCCCAGGATATTTCTAGTTTATCAACTGCCTTTAATAAACCTAGATCCATCTTGGTTGCAACCATTACACGTCTTCTATTTCAGTTCTTTTCCCTGGTTCTTCCCAGAATTCCTCTGCACTGTTAAGGCTCTACCTTGAATCCCAGCCCAACATCTTAACTTCCTAAGAAAAACTGTAACTTTTAATCTCACATACTCTTGCAAACCAGGTACTGCATCTGATTAGGTGTTTGTGAGATATGCAAACAGCCACTAGGAAACCATGACAAATGCAGGTTGTTATAGCTCTATACCTTGTGGAGGCCCAATGTGAGAGGTTTGACTTGAGGCTGGAAAAGTTTTACTTACAGTACATCACTGAATTTCAGGGCCCAATCTAGAGCTGTGAAACTGGCCCAGTGCAGATGAATGCCAAGGCATTTAACTTTAAAACACTGCCTAGATCTAGAATGAAATTTGGAAAAACATCTTTATTTGCCTATAGTATAGCATGGGGAAAACATAAAGAACGAAAGCATTCAGACTTTGGCAGTGATTGTGTTTTATTGAGAATACTTGTTCCAAATTGCAGACAGAAAGAATGAGGGCTTGAGGATTTGTGTGCATAAGGAATGAAAATGTTCTTTTTAAATATTTTGGAACTGATTGTTGGAAGTGAGATATCAAAGCAACTTTTCTGGCAGAAAATGAGTTGCTCAGCATGCCAAGTCAGCTAACAAATGAAGCTTAGATAGAATTACTCATGGGGAAAGTTTGGTGATAAGAAGATAGAACCACTTGGACTAAATAGCAAAGGGCCTTGCCAAGATCTCTCTCAGAAAATGCTCTGTGTTTCTTAAATTCAGTCTGATAGGTAAGTCATAAAAATTCAATCCTTCATTTTATATAAAGCAAAACGCTATTTGGTGGTGGCAGAAACACCCTTTCAAATACTTAAAAGCAATGTTTTTCAAACTAGTAAAGTTTTAAAGTCTTCCAAGTCCCAGAATTCCCTAGCCAGCAAGACTTCAGGAAGGCATTATGCAGCCTCAGGAAAAAGGTACCAGGCAGCTAGTAGCTGCCTCATGAAGGGTCAAGGCTGCATGTGCCTCAGTAGCAGCAGCAGGAGGAAGACAGAGAACATGAGTTGGGGGACAGCAGGCTTGGCGGAGCACAAGACAGATTGTGCACCCTGCCACTCCAGCAACAACAGCCATCCCCGACCAACTGTGCTCACGAAGGACCAGGCTGGGCAAACTTCATCAGCACTGGGAGGAACAAGATGCAAATCGTCAGCTGATAATGGCAGGGCTGGCACAGCACAAGGTTGACAAAGAGCAGAGAAGAGGGGGGGAGATGGGGAGGAGGACGTGAAGCCCTGTGAGTGTAAATGTGGATGGATTGCCATGCACCCAAACTTTGATCACATGTGAAGGCACTGCACTAGTCGTATCTTCAGGGATCAAGTATGAGTACCATTCATTCAGCACTATTGTAAGTTTGAAGAGCTATTGAATGAAAGTCATTAAGCAAAAACAACCCGTAGTGTATGTTTATAATCTTAGAAGAATTTTGTTTTCTTTCTGTTAGCTAATTAATTAGCTAAGACGTTTATGGCCAGCCCATTGTCATGCACAAATAATCAGGAGTATTTGTTGAGTTCAAGTCATAGAAAAAATTATTATTGCTACCTCTAATGCAAGAATTTAGCAACTAGTGGTCAAAGCAAAATTGGTGCTTCATAAGGATCAATAGAATTCAAGGGGGAGCTGGATTTGGGTCTCTCGTGGCAACACAATGACTCCAAACTGATGGCACATTTAACCTCGCCTTCTATTTTAGTCTGCTCTTCTCCCACACCCATTATCCACAACTAATTGTTGAACTTTCGGTTGTGTATGTTAATCATCATGTTAAATACTGTTGATGCTTAAATAATGTTTGGTATAATCATAAACCTAGTTTCTTGCATTGTCCTCAGATTAATTTACTTTATAGTTTCTCTCCAGCAGTGAGATAGAATTTCTTTCCTTCTTCAGTGCATGAAAAAAAATATTGCAGAGGGACATAATTGTTCTCTTTCCATCTTCTGAAAGCCCTATTCTCCGGCCACCAGAGACGCATGTACATCTCCCATTGAAAGCTGTTTTTCTATCAATTAACCTAGATGCCTTTTTTTTAACACCAGCAAGGATGGTGAAGTCTTGATAAAATTCCACAAACCTGATTGGAAGTGACATTGCTCTCCTACCCCCTCTCCAGTAGGCAGCCATTAATATTGTTTCTCAAACTGTTCTTAGATGCCTTAGATTGTCCTGCTATCACCAGACGAGTAGCAAAGATATGCAGAGGAACTTTCAGAGCAATTTCAGATGAATTCATTCTAGATCTTTCTCAAAAACAATGTAGTCCGTTCCTTGCTGGATGCTTAGGGTATCCTATCTTCCTCCTTTCCCTCTACTCTGTTTCCTTTACAGGTAGATCTTGTTTAGTAACTGCAATTAGGACTGGCAACTTGGTCATTAAGCAAAACAGTTATTAAGCAAAAAAATCATGTAAATGTGATTGTGCTTACGATTCTACTTCAGCTTTCCTTTGCTTTACAGCATCAGAAACAGTGGTGTGAACTCAAATGGCAAAATTAGACTCACAAAGAAGCTGGATAAAAGGGCCAATCCTATAGTCCTTTTTTCTTTGTAATACTCATCCTGGAACTGGGATAATTAGGAAGAAGAGAATTAATTTTTGTATTTACATTCATTGGAGAGGAAGGGATTACAAGAGAGTAAGCAGGCACAATGGAGATTACACATTGAAAGGAATGTGCTAAAGCTAACTGTTTGCCTAGTCCCTTAAGATGTAAAAATTGACAAGACCATAATCAGTGTGAAATAGGGACTTGTCAATTTCAGGTAGCATCTGTGAGCCAACTGGACAATTCTAATCATCTAATTAAACTTGTTAACTTGCAGTTAGCACATTTTAGGGACATGCTGCACTGTGAAGAAAAACAGTTCAAGAAGAACTAGCTTAGTCAACCTCTGCTTTGCAAGGAGGGAGGGAGAAAAAGATAAGGCACAAGACAACACATACTAACTGACTGACTATAATGGCAATCATGCAGCTGAGAGATAAAGAGGCTGTGACAGTTATAAATGCGAGCATTGGTTACAAAGTTACTTTTGCATCACTGTTGTAACTGAATAGTCATTTTCTGAGACAACCACTGAATAAGCACTACCTAAACAGGTGGTTCTTGACTTATGACCACAGTTGGGAGCAGACAGTTAGATGCTAAATGATGCAGTCATTTAGCAAATCATCACATGACCAGACCCAATTTTCAGACCACTTTCCCATGGTTGTTAAGTGACCTCATAGTTGTTAAGTGCAAAACCACCTTCCCCCAATTCACTTTGCTTGTTGGAATCTGGCTGGGATGGTCACAAATTGAGATCACACGACCACGAGATAAAACAACTGTCATAAATGTGAGTCAGTTGCCAAGTTCCCAAATTTCTATCATGTGACTATGAGGGTGATGTGATGGTTGTAACTTCAAAGACAGGTCATAAGTCAATTTTTCTGAGGCCATTGTCACTTCAAACTTTTGTTAAATGAGTTCATAAGTTCAGGACCACTTGTGTATGAAAAGTTCAGGACAAATAATTGAACAGTCTAGATCCAGTTGCAACAAAACTGTATTCATTCTATAGGAATCGCCAACTAAATGCTAAAACTGACAGTCTGAATTGGTTCAGGATTTGCCCACAGCAAAAGTACACCAATATTAGAGATGCCTCTTCAGAGATCACTTTGCAGTCAATTAAATAAGCTGCCAATAAAGCAAGATGAAATCCATGTTTATCAATCTTTGCTGAAAATTCCAAAGTGCGTTTTCAAGGTTTTGAACATTTATTCATTCATTACATAAAAATCAATGGCTAGACAGAGTCGATTTTGCATCTGCTGTTTGAAATGAGACTTATTTACTCTAGAAGAATATGCGGCTTTTCTACCTCTGTCAATACCATCACATTCTTGCCTTTAGGGGGGGGGGAGGAAAGTGGTACTTAAGTTCACATGTTGCAAGTGCCTTATGTGACCATGATGAAACAATAAAATCCAGTTTTATCCTTATTCTGCCAATAAATATGACATTGAGCTCTTTGACAACAAAAAGGGCTTTCAGCCTGAACTTTGAGGAACGTTAAAAATTCTGTAGGACTGCTTGCCTTTTATTATTGAACATCACATATTTTGGCTCCTTTATAGGATATCAAGCAGTATCAACTGTTATCAGCCAATAAAGATCCAAGTCTTTTATCCTTATTTCCAGATCTGTATTCCTCCAATAGCGGATCATAAAATGACTGGGCAGCCTTTCAAAATAAGTTGTCAAAGCCAGAGAATCTGAATATCACAAACCTAATACTTTCTAGCACATTGTTTTTGGTATGGCTGAAGGAAGGAGACTCATATATCCCAGTAATCAATCAGTTTGGGGGGGGGGGAATGACACAGTGCTTGCTGGCATTTCACAATCTGTTGGTGGCTAATTATTCATTCAGTTCTAATTTTTAGCAGAATCACATCTTAGAACATGAAGAAATTGCATGGTTTGCTTTTCTATAAAAATACAGGGAAAAAAGGAGCAATCTGATTCTTGATGCAATGGGTTTTATTTAGGCTTAGATCTTTTGCTTAGAAATCAAGACCAAAACAAAAAAAACCCACAGCAGATTCCAGAGAAAATTATAATATGGGCTTTGATCTGCATGAACACATATCTGTCCTTGGTTTCCTCTACATAAGATATTCATTACTTTCCTATCTTATGATCTTGTTGGTTGGTCTGGGTTTTTTTTAATTCAAAAGCGATTGCATTTTTTTTAGCAATTTTGAAAATATAAACAGTTTGCATTTGTCCCATTTTCTCCATTCCCCAACCCCCCCTTACTCCAAACTCTGGGGAAAAGACATATGTAAAATATTACATTAAATAAATATAAAATTGAGGAAAGAGAGTTTTGTGCTATCAGTGGGAACTTTGGCTTGGAGGACAGAATCTAAGACAGTGTTCCTCAACTTTGCTGATTTTTAGATATGTGGACTTCGATTCCCAGAATTCCCCAGCCACATGTACTGGGGGGTTTTTCTCTCCCAATTCTCAGGTTCAAAAGACAGGTTTTGGTTTTGGTTCAAAAGAAGGAAGTAAAGAGTTAAATTGCCTTTCCCAGACTTCCTGGGACTCTGATATTTTTTATTTTCTCAAGTAGGCATGCTGCACACCTGTATATTTTTCTTATTTATTCATTCATTTGCTTGATTGAAGTTATAGCTACCAATCTCAACATGGTGATTCTAGACAACAAACAATGCATACAAACCTAACAAAACACAATACAGTATAAAGGTAAAACTAAATAGAAATTTGGTAGGAATGATTGAAGTATCTATAAACAGAAAAACAAAATAATTAAACCCACATAAACAATACAATGGAAACAAAGTCTCTAATAGATTATTTGAAAAAGAAAAACAAATCTCTAAAACAGTAATTTTCAAACTTGGTTAGTGTAGACTTCAGCTTACAAAATGTCAGAAGAAGCATGCTGGCTAGGGCATATGGAAGTTAAGTCCACACATCTTAAAGTTACTAAGTTTGAAAAAACATTGCTCTAAACCAGGGGTGTCAAACTGGTAGCCCACGGGCCGGATGCGTCATGCACAGGCCATGCCCGTCCCAGCTCTGCAAAGGCAAAAAACGTCACGATACATTACAATACATCACGTGATGCAATCGAGTTTGACATCTGTGCTCTAAACCAGGAGTCCCCAACCTATGGGCCACAGCCCACTACTGGGCCCTGGCCTGTTGGCCACCGGGCTCCAGGGCAGCCTGGCCAGTGCGTGCACTCATCCCCACTCATGCTAGTGCCCGCAGACCCATTTGCGCATGCATGTGGAGCTAGCGGTGGTGGCTAGTGCCTACGTGCCTGCGTAAACAGGGGCTGCTAGTCCCATGCGGGTTTCATAGCCCATTTACCCATACGCGCAGGGCTAGCAGTGGTGGCTAGCATCTGCACGTCTACACAAATGGGTCCGCTAATGCCATGTGGGTGCCCATGGCCCCATTTCTGCACAGACGTGCACGCACAAATTTCACAGCTGCTCCCTTTCCCTCCAGGCCGCCAGCATGAAAAGGTTGGTGACCTCTGCTCTAAACCAACCTTACAGATAAGGTTCAACAGACATCCTGGCCCACTGCCTGGGGGTAAAATCACATCTTCAAGGCCCTATGGAAGGCTAACATTTCTATTCCTAACAGAGAGTAGCTAATCTTACCTGACAAAACTGAAATTAATTTGACTGAGTTGCAGAGGTACAGTATCTCCAAGGAAAACACCCATCTGCACATGATGTTCTGCCTCTAAATAAAGACATATATCTGAATATCTATGGACACAGGCTTCAAAGCTGACTCAAGACCCTAATTTATGACTGTCATATATTGATGAACTTATTACATTTTTCTTAAAAAGTTCCAAAATCAATCTACATTTAGATCACTCTGCAGAGTTCATAGACATGATACATTGTCAGTAAGACTGAAATGTTATTCAGTTAAGATAGCTAAACAAAAATGCATTTCTTTAGATAAATGTTTCAGACATTCATTTAAACTGTTCATTCTGCGACAATTCATTATTCAGTGGCTAAGCTGTTTTTGGCACACTCTGTGTGCTTTATCTTAGAATTAAGATAAAAAATTGCAGCTTTTGAGATTTTTACATTGTAACTTGTATGCGCTGCAGAGTTTGCAATAGTGGTGAATATCTGTAGCTCGGGCATAGGATAAGGGTGAAGGTTCGTTCTCCGAGCTTGTGGGTTGGTTTCCGAACATTTCATTACCAGGCTCGGTAACACCTTCAGTGGTGTTTAGGGGATGTCTGTGTTAGTGCTCTTCTGTTTATAAGAGCTTCAGGTGTGGGTGTGTCAAGTGAGGGTCTTGTGATGAGTATCAAAGAGAGGCTTGTGATGGGTCTTTTGATGGGGAGGTTAATTCCGGTCAGGAAGGTGAACTGCTGGGAGGGGGGGAAGAGAGAGATGAACTCCAGCATTTCATCTTCCAGTGACCCTGACCTGTTGTAATCTCCCCATCACAAGACCCATCACCAGCCTCACTGATGATTCACACCCTCCAACAACCCTGACCTGAAGTAACTTCCCCATCAAAAGACCCCTCACAAGCCTCTCTTTGATTACTCATCACAAGACCCTCACTTGCCCACTCCCACACCTGAAGCCCTTATAAATAGAAGAACACTGACACAGACATCCCCTAAACGCCACTGAAGATGTTACCTAGTCTGGTAACAAAATGTTTGGAAACCAACCCACAAGCTCGGAGAATGAACCTTCACCCTCGCTCTACAGAGTGTATGAAGACTGGTGTTCCTGATTATAAGGAAAGTTAAACTAGTTGTTCAGTCACTAAGTCATGTCTGACTATTCACAACCCCATGGACCACAATATGCCAGCCTCTCCCTCCACTGTTTCCCAGAGGTTGCCCAAATTCATGTTCACTACCTTGATGATTCTATCTAAACATCTCATCCTCTGCTGTGCCCTTCTCCCTTTGCCCTCAATCTTTCCTAGCATCAGGGTCTTCTCCTTTGAATCCTCTCTTCTCATTTGGTGGCCAAAGTTTTTGAGCGTCACTTTCAGTATCTGTCCTTCCACAGAACAGTCAGGGTTGATTTCCTTCAGGATTGACTGCTTTGTTCTCCTTGCGGCCTAAGGGACTGTCAAGAGTCTTCTCCAATACCACAATTCAAAAGCAAAGTTAAACTAGTCATTATATTAAATGCATCTTTTCTTATAATGCATCCTTTCTTAAAATGATCACCATCTGATCCAGAATAAAGTATGAACAATAGGCAAATAGCAGTAGCACAGACTTATATACTGCTTCACAGCACTTCACAGCCCTTTCTAAGCGGTTTGCAGAGTCAGCATATTGCCCCCAACAATCTGGTCCTCATTTTTACTGACCTCGGAAGGATGGAAGGCAGAGTCAACCTTGAGTCAGTGAGAATCGAACTGCCAAACTGCAGGCATCCAGCAGTACTGCAGTCTAACCACTGCACCATCACACAATGTTGTTATTTCATTCATACCTAATTCAATGGATGGATGGATGGATGGATGGATGGATGGATGGATGGATGGATGGATGGATGGATGGATGGATGGATGGATGGATGGATGGATGGATGGATGGATGGATGGATGGATGGATGGATGGATGAATCTCCTCAAGTTAACATTTACACTGGGTGGAAAATTCAGGATTATTTTCCTCCATAGAATAAATCCCAGCATCAAAAGATGCTTTTGTTTTTGTTCAAAAGAAGGCAAGAGTTAAATTGCCTTTTCCAGACTTACTGTGACTTTAATAATTTTCCTCCCTAGTTTTTCTCCACAGCAGCTGATACTATTCATATTTGCTAAAAACCAGTGCATTTGATGCACACAAAAATCCTGTAAGCAATAATTCTGTATAACTTAAAGTTTCCATAACAAATTGCCGAACCTTTACAGTTGAATGAGGAGTCTGCATGTCTGGTGAGTTGAATTAATCCTTTATGAGCATAAAACTCTTTAAAAAAAAAGGTTGACTTTGCATTAATGTCAGCTTGTGAGTTTTGAATAGATAAATGGAAAATACTAATTCTAGGGAATAGCTGTCAAAGGAATAACTCAGAGAGGAGCTAAGCTAGATGACTTGGGAATAAAAATGGAAAAAGCTGGAGAAGGGAGATGGAAACTTTCTATGATCAGACAGTTTGGAAGAAACTGTCATTGTTCCATAATATATAAGTTATTTGGCAATATAAGAAGATCTATATATTTTTACTGTAGTTAGAAATATGTCTTGAGGACCTGACAGCTGTTTTAATAGCAATGATTTGTATTCTTTATAGGCCTATCATACTAACAGGACAAAAATGGCTTGAGAACCAAAAACTCCCCCCTTTTACAACCCCAGATTAAAAATGTGAAAAACCCAAATTCAGACTTTTGCAATTACGCTTGCCAACGAGAACCCTGCCAAGATCCCAAATATTTTCTTGCTGAAAGTTTGAATCTTTCCCAAGATTCCTTTGGGAAATTAGATCCAACACTGCATGGAGAAAGGTACATAGATAAAGAATTGTGATTTTTGGAGACTGTGAAGGCCATTCAAGAATGGAGTGTGCTCTCATCTGGACCCTCCAAAACTCATGCAAAAGGGCTGTGCTTTTGTGTAGCCTCCAGACCTTTCAAAAAGCATGCGGGCATGTGATTTCATATGGTTTTCCAAGGCTGCAGAGCCATGGAAGAGCATGAAGTGTGACCCGGAGAAGCCTCAGGTAGTCCACAAGAGCTAGTCAATAGAAAGAGGATACTGCCTGAAGATAAGTGATACATGACAGATCCTGGGGAGCACTGGATTTCAAGGGGCAATTGCACATTCCCCAAGGTGCCTTGGTGAACAGTGTAAGGCAGCTGTTTTTGAGTGGCAGAGATGATACCAAGAATGAAGTCAAGGCCCAGGCCTCAGCTTCAGGCCTAGTCTCAAGGCTGCTACCAATTGGCATTCTTCAGAATGGCCTAGATTGTGGTTAGACAGAAAACTGGTTCTCTTTGTTGGCGGGGGGGGCACACTAGCAGAATCAAGTTAGCCATTTTCTGATTTTTGACACATCAAGCCCAAAAAGTTCACTATCATTAGCCTGTACTGTATGCAAATGCTATTGTAACCTCATAAGAGGCAGAATCATGGATTCTTCCCATCGTGTGGCAATATTGTAGGCTCCTGATTGCAATGTGCCAATATTATTTTTCTGTCCCTGAGATAGACAGAAAGGAATCATATCTTGCCAGTTCTTGTCTCTTTCTGACTGTCCCTCATTCAGTATTGCATCATGGCCATGAATTTTGAAGAGCTACACTGCTAGAAGTAGAATGAAGCCCCCCAAATTTTCTTCTCCTTTTCTTATTTCTTATGCCGGAGTTTTGCCCAAGTTGAAACCCTGCATTGAGATTTGAACAACATAGCACATGTCTTTTCCATTCAACAGAATGCACATTTCTATGTTTCCAATTGTATATAGATGTAGAACTTTAGGTCTGTTTTATCTTTCTGTTTTCCAAGCTCAACAAAGTTACAAAAACATGTTTATAAATAAAAGTATATTATTTTAGAATAGGATATCTGAAGCCTAGTGAAAAGTTTTGACAACATTTAATTTGATATAACTCCACCGTGCCCTCTAAAGCAAGAAAAACAAATGATCTTTTACTGAAGGGGTTAAATAGGTAGATTTCGACTTTCATTTCCCACAAAACTCATTCTATATATTTCAATGGATACAAAGGCAGAAACAGTGATAACTCTGACATTGCCAGTCCCAAGCCTGGATGAGAAAGAAGGAGGGTAGGCATCAGACTCTGCGTCAGGTTAGCTAACATTTCAACATTTCGCATCATTATGCATCAAACCCCAAGCAACACTTGAGATTCAGCTAGGTTGTCCTGCCCTGCCGATACTGCAGACCAGATGAAGTGGTGGGCAAAATGCAAAACTGCAGACCCTGAGATATGACAGGAATAACACAGAGAACAACAAAAAGAAGAAAGGCAGAAACAGTGGTAATCAGATTGCTTTATAATTCCATTAAGGTTCATTCGGAAGGTGGATGATTTGCTAGATAAACCCAGGACATCAAAGATAGTGGATGGTCCTTAATTGGCAAAAGCAACAGTTAATATTCCTATAAAGTAGGGGTGTCAAACTGCCAGCCCGCGGGCCGGACGTGTCATCCGGAAGCTGCGCCCACCCCATTGCCCGCAATGGCAAAACCATCCCGATACGTTGCGCGACGTCACGTGACGTCGCGAGTTTGACATGTCTGCTATAAAAGCTGATTTCCATTATTCCCTATATTCTGTAAAACTGAAATATTAAGGAAGAGTGGTGAAAAGAAGAGCTGCTGTCTTGGAAGACACCAAATGATTTCTCTACAACTATTTTCTTTGCAAGAAGGATGTACTGAAACCCAGGAACTTACTCAGGCAGCAATAACTGGTTTAGGTAAACCATTGGTTTCAGTTGAAAGCATGTGTGTTTGGCTATTTCCTTCCCTTGTTTACCTTATACTCTCTTTTCCTCACTCTTTTTTATATCTATGCATTTGGATTCATGAATTTTAAAAGGAAATTTTCACTATTTCTCCTCCTTCAGGAAAGATTGCACATGTACACAGCTTCCCCCTGTGGCTCACTATTGGCAAAAAGTTTGTTCCCTTCTGTTTTTCTAGAGTTGGACTGAAGAGAGAAGTTCTGAAGATTCCCCACTTGGACAGACCAGGGAGACTTAAGAGGTTCAGCTTGACTGGTTGCAGTTTATCATATTATTATTATTTTTTACTGGGGAAGCCTTGGAAGAGAAGTCTGTCAGGAAGATTTTAAAATTCCCTACTCGTGGGACATATTTGCTGTTCATGGTATGCCATGAATGATCAACTACCATTGCTGGTATTCTCCCTGAAGCAGAGGGAGTCAATGGGGCATTAAGCCAGCAGGGTTCTAGATGAAATTTCCTCACTGCCATCACCTTTTGATGGTTAGCTGTCTTTTGTTCAGGTACAACTGCAGCTGCAACATTAATTGCTTTTAGAACCGCCTTAGAAGACTTTATTGCATACGATGGTGATTGACACCTAGGCTCCTGGTCGAAATTGGTCAGTTAGAATGGACTCATTTCTGCCCAGAGGATATCTTTGGTCAAACCTCCTCCTTCTGCATATTCAGAAGATTATTAGCACCTTTTAGCACCTAGTAAATTTTATTAAATATAAAAGGCATAAGCTTTTATGAACAACAGCTCACTTCATCAGAGGCACGGGATGGGTAAATTGACGTAGGAAACTTAGCACTTTTAATAAAATTTGTTTGTCTGAAAAAGTGCTCCTAAGCTCCTTCTGATTGTTGCCTACCACAAGCTAATGCCGCTCTCCTTATGCATGAAGACTTGGTATCAGGGGTCTCTGAACTACTGCCAGCAAAACTCATAAGAAAATAGTGCTCTGGCTGACTGGACTGGGACTGGTTTCTTATTTTCACTAAATCCTTTCATATTTTCCACTTCTTTTGAGAATATTTTCATACAACAGGAGCCAAAGCTGATATCTAGTTCTATTTCAGGCTCAAAAGTTAAAGCCAGAAATAAACGATAGAAGTTTATTTGTATTTTTTTTTAAATGATCTGATCTGATTTAAGCTTTAGAAAACCTAATCCAAGGGTATGATCCAAGCAGGGCTATGCCCGTCAAAGCATGATGATATAGAATTCAGTGAAATAATGTCTTTTTTTTTCCCCTTTGCTAATCACAGTTGGGTCACACACAAAAATAAATGTGCTGTTTTTACACTTTCAGTATGAGCTGCTATCAAGACAAGACTATAACTACAATTCTTTCCTAATTGTTTCACAGATCTCTTTAGCCAGGGTCCTATTCTCAGCCTTTGGGATACTTTGCAAGAGTATTTCCAGATGGCCAGTGATTGATCAAGTCTTCTAATTTCAGGAAAAAAAAACAAGGATTTGAGTGAAATGTTTTCATAATCTTAGTCACTGGTTCTGTGCTGTCACTGAGGACCTATAGCTAATCAGAATGTGCCCAGTTAGCAGGGATGTCTCTCAGCCAATTAGCACTCAACTACTGACCAACAACCTCATCTTTGTCCTTCAGCTTTGTATTGAAAAGCAAATCCTTTTCTTCTCCAAACAAAACAAAATGACCTCACGGAAACACATTTCCTGGCATTACAGTCTTGAATGATTGATCTTTCCAACTCAGGCCAGTCCATTATTACCCTGGGAAACTAGGCGCTGAGAAACAGAGTGAGTCAGGTTCCTTCCAATGGTTGGCATTCCACGTGAAGCATTAAAGCAAAATGTTTCTATAGCTACTACAAAACATGGTAGCTATATGTAGAACTGCAGCATGAGAAAGAGGGATCAAGCCTATAGAAAGGGAGTCCTAATAATCCTGATTGCCATTGTACTTCATGAATCCCTGTTCTGAGCCCAATTCAAAATGGCCTGTTTTGACATGGGAAAATCTAGTTGGTTTCCCAAATATGCTGATTTTTCTATCTTCTCTCTCAGAAGATATACTGTGTATGTCTTCAGCACTTGAGTTTTCCATTGGTTGTGTGTTATATGTAGGGAAAAAGAGAAAGATGCACGTATACATATATATTCATACATGTATACATCTCTATCTCGTCTATATTAGTTTGCATGTAATCTGTGATAAATTGGTGGCCATCAAGTTCTTGCATTATTCTGCAATTTTTTTAAAAGTACAAATGTGAAGTTTCCCTGACTGAAGGATATTTCTCAGATTCTGCTAACTATGGCATGAAAATGTCTCACTATCATTTATATTGGTCATCCCCTCAAGAGCGGTAGAGGCAGTGCAGTTTTTAATGTAGCTTTTCCAGTTTAAAAATAGAATTTTTTTCCTCTTCTCCCAAACCAAGTCTTGCTGTATGAACAATGATCTATACGTTGCTAGTGATGAGGCAGTCAGTGGCTAGCTTCTGCCCAGCTTCTGTTGCTCATCTAAGATGGTTTCAGTCATGACTCTTTCTGCTCTTTGTCCACTGTTTTCTAGGCTCATTCTCTTCTGAGCAGTGAAAAAGTCCAGTTTTATTCCTATTTTTTTTTCCATATAAGACTTTCCTCTGTCCCAAGGAATCATTTCTCTATTTTTCCTGCTGATCCTATCAGACAAGAGAAAATTCTTCAGACATGAGCCCTGGTGGTGCAGGGGTGAAAGTGCAGTATTGCCGGCTAACTCTGCCCACAGCCTGGAGTTCGATCCTGATGGGGCTCAAGGTTGACTCAGCTTTCCATCCTTCCGAGGTTGGAAAAATGAGGAACCAGATTGTTGGTGGCAATATACAAACAATGCTTCTACATTGTAAACCACCCAGAGAGTGCTGTAGAGTCCAGTGGGGAGGTATATACGCCTAAATGCTATTGCTATCAGACAGCAAGCATCAGATAGAGGGCTAGCAGAAAAGGGAAAAATGTGACTCTATAGTCACCAGTTCTCTCATCTCACAAAGCAGATCCATAGCATTGGGCATCAGTTGAGGAAAGGCAAAGTGGGGTGAAGCAGCTTGTCACCCAGTTTCCAGTATAGGTAGTCCTCAACCTATGACCACAAATTTCTGTTGCTAAGTGAGACAGTTGTTAAGTGAGTTTTGTACCATTTTATCTCTTTTTTGCCACAGTTGTTAAGTGAATCACTGCAGTTGTTAAGTGAATCTGGCTTCCCCCATTGACTTTGCTTGTCAGAAGGCCACAAAAGGGGATCACATGACCCTGTTACACTGTCATAAATATGAGCCAGTTGCCAAGCACCCAAATTTTGATCACATGACTGTAGGGATGCTGCAATGGTCATAAGTGTGAAAAACAGTCATAAATCATTTTCATCAGTGCCCTTGTAACTTTGGACGTCACTAAACAAATTGTTGTAAATTGAGGACTACCTGTAAAACTGCATCCTAGGGATCAGGTGGGACATTCTTATTACATGGGCCTACCTGTTTTCTGTAAGGTAGTTGAATGTGTATCCCAGTACTGTTTTAAATTTATGGAATTTTCTGAAAAACTGCATGTCAGTTTACTTTAAAAAAAAATTAATAAAAATTCAGGATTAATTTAAAACCTGGCATTGCTATAGCCAGATATCAACATTTTTTGCCTAGACCAGGGGTAGGCAACCTTGGCTCTTTTATGACTCGTGGACTTCAACTCCCAGAATTCCTGAGCCAGCATGGCTCAGCTTGGAAACTCTCCCTTTCCCCTCAGCATGGCTGGCTCAGGAATTCTGGGAGTTGAAGTACACGAGTCATAAAAGAGCCAGGGTTGCCTACCCCTGGCCTAGACGAATACTTAAAAAGAGCATGCCATTAGTTGGATCTTTTTTTAAAAAATAATAATAATAACAATTACATCCATAAGAGCTTTTTTCACCCTTTTATCTGAAAATGACAGTATTCATTTTGAAAAAGAATTATTCTGTACATTGCACATGTGACTAATCAGGGTGAAATTTCCATTTGCATGGTAATTAAACTTTGCATTGGAAGCTGTTACTGAGATTTCATTTAACAGGAGAATGTGAAAAGTTAATCAGAACATACATAAAGGTTTTGGTAGCTGGAAGCAGAGGCATACATTGTAACCAATTGGCTTTTCCCAGTATTGGAGGGAAATCCCAAATGAAAATATTGTATTACACTCCAAGTTACCATAGAGAATATGTTGTGGAAAACGAAATCATAAGTGTGTTCTTTCAGGAGCCATTTGCCACAGTAGCTTTTGAGACTGTTATGTTCTTTCCATAGGAATAGTGGGATTTGTTCTGTTTTAATTTTTTTTAAAAAAAATAGATGCCACTAGAAATCAAAATCATTAGGTAATCTTAGCTTGCCAGGCAACTTAAGAGAACATTATGCTTTACAAAATTTCAGTAAAAACATGGGTAGGTATTTGCACCTCAAAAAGAACCTTACCAAAAGAACCTTATACAGGGAATTAGCCAAATAAGCCTGTGAGTTAATGGGAGATTTGTAGGGTACTGAAAAAAAAAACATTAAGGTCTTGAAGCATTAGAAAAAGAACTGCAAAATGGAAGAGAAGCATATTTCAATATCTCAGCATCACCAAATCTAGCATAGGACAGAAATATCTCATTTTTTATAGTTGGCAGTACTACTTGCAATGAAATTGTCCCATCTGTCAGTTTTCAGTAGCTTGCAATAAATTACGTATTATTGTGTAACCAGATTCTGCAGACCGAAAACGCAATACTATATCATAATAGTTCTATTGAGATATTCAGCTAAATGCATGGAAGACCTCAAGTAGGGCATTGTGTTGGTTCCACCCACATCTTTATTTTCTGAAGCCCTCTATGTCGTTTGAGGATCTGAATGACAGCTGTTCTTATGTTGACATGAGTGTAGACAGATAGTACAACTTTTTATTTGGTACTCTGTTTGACTATATCTGGGCTGAATGAAAAACAGTGCTGAGTTTGAGCAAATATGATTACAGGGAGCAGGAACAGGGCATGATGGCTACTTTCTGGTCCATTATAAGTTCAGCTGAAAAACCAAAGAAGTCTATTATCTTCATAGTGTCATATTCTGGAGCCAGTCCCCCACTCTTTATAAAATTATGGAGGATGCAGATAACAGGGTACAAGACTTAGACTAATGTCCTATTCTAAGGACTCAGGACAGCCAGGAAGATGATCTACAGTATCTTTGTCTTGAAGGCACAATTGTTTCCTTAGCCTAAGCTCAGAGATAAAAGCTATCAGCCTGATTTAGGATTTCTTGGAAGTACACTTGACCTACTAATATTGGTCTGCCTGAGAGTTTCTTATCTGAACCACTTTTGACTGTGAATTGTCTGATTCTGTCTTTTTTGCTATTCTCAATATTGTTTTCTTCTAATTTGATCTAAAAAAATCTTCTCCTTTGTAGTTACTGCGACCAGGCAATGATCTTGAATGATCTTACCTTGTGTTTGCTTGAGTTTCTACATATAGTTTCTTTGCTTGACTTTGGAGCATTTGCCTCATTCTGATCATGTCACACTGCTTGACCGGTATATTCTGGAGGATACTCAACAGTGACCATAGTACATGTAGACATACATGTTCACACAGCTATACTAAATAGCAGAAGGCAAGCAGGAGGGAAAGAACATAGCTGAATATGTTTTGCATTTCACAGAAATGTCTTGCTTTTTTTGAAGCAATTACCACATGCCTCCGGGTATTTATCTTTCTATTGTCACAGAGATGGAAAAATGAATTCGGATGTTACTTTGTTATATTTCCCCCCCTACAAATTGTACACTAATAGATCTTACCTTGAATTATAGATTTACCTACAGTACTATAAGTGAGTTTTCCTGCCCCAGGACTGTATAATGTTAACAACCTGAAATTCTTATTAGTAGCAATTAATTAACCTTCTATACACATTTATTTGTGAGAGATGCACAGCAATGCTACCTTTTTAATAAATGATAGGTATGAAGTTTTAATAGTAATCATGTTATAATAGAGAATCAAACAAAAGCCAAAACTGTGTTCCATTCTCAAGTGAATATGCTCACCAATACCCACCAGAAATAGAAGACAATTTTATTTGGTCTATTATTTTTTTATTCACACCCAATTCATTGTTTCTAAGATCTACATGCAAACCAGAATTCAGTTCTGTACTAAAATCTCACCTTCCAGAAACTACATATGCAACTAATAACTCAGAAAAATCTACTAATTTATTAGAGTTATATGTACATATATGAATACATTTTTATGACTGTAAGCCAGAGGTCCCCAACCTTTTGGGCATCAGGGACCAGTTCTGTGGAGTGGGGGTTTTCCATGGACCGGAGGGTGCGTGGTTTTGTGTGCTGCCTGCATCTTGCAGATGGGGCTTTGCTTGTTTGTGCGGACCGGTTGCTGGCATGCCGCGGCCGAGTACTAGTTCACGGACTGGGGGTTGGGGACCCCTGCTGTAAGCCACACAGAGTTACCCTGTGGTGCTCTTATATCTTTATATTATAAAAGGTGTACCCTTTTATATAATATAAAGGTAACCTTTTATATATTTATAACCTTATACCATTACATTGTACCATTATATTATAAAAATATAAGCACCAATATAAAAAAATACCTCCTGGCACCCTCAGGAGCCTCACATGCACAAAAGCACTTTCTGGGCTATAGCTTCATATTACCCCATTGCTTGTGGGAAACATCAGATTTTTACATCTTTTCAAAAGGCTAGGTAAATAGGGGACCAAAGGGCAGAAGCAGCTACCAAGAAGACACACTGCCTTGGTCCCAATAGATGTCAACATTTAAGGCCAATGACCTGGAGCACAAAACCCTCTGTCAAACCTAGTGAAATGGGCAAATGCAAAGAGGTATTTGTATGGAAAAGTATGTACAAAAATTATTTCCAAGAAATTCATGCTGCATGCCAACCAAATATGGACATAGGAGGAAATGTCATGAAAATTCATTCCATGCTGATTTTCTTTCTTTCCCAAGTTTAAGAAATAATAAAAAAAAAAAAACCAGAATAAAATAATCTCCATCTGAAAAATGAGACTTTAAAACACGGGTGTCAAACTCGCCACGTCACGCGACGTGTCGTGATGTATCATGACTTTTTTCACATTGCTGGAGTTGGGGTGGACACGGCCTCTGCATGATGGAACCATCCCACAGGCTGGCAGTTTGACACCCCTGCTTTAAAAGAAGGAAACAAATGATTGCATACACTTCTACCTAATTTAATAGAAACAATAGGTAAGATAGATTAACCTGATATGTAAGGTGTATGGATTTCTGCATTATCCTCAAGTATGTAAACTTCCCACATCACACATTAATTTCAGTCAAATTCTTAGTCACTGTTTGGAATGGGTAAGAGTTTAGAACTTTGGACCACATCGCTTCTCCTGCTCCTACAGAGCAGGTCCAGCTGAGGTGCCTTGGTCTTGTGTATGATTTGAAATGAGTTTACATTGGTAACTCTTAAGGAATTAGGCAGGATTCTCAATACCAATGGTTCAACTATCTTTTCTTCACACACACCCAGAGGTCTGTGGACCACAGGTTGAGAACCACTGCTCAACACTATTAGTTTGGTCACCCATTTCTTGGACTTGACTCCTGCTTGGTTATTTAAGGTATCTTAAATAGTATCTATGTGAAACCGCTGGGTGAAGTCAACCACAGGTTTGGGTTTCAGTATCAACAATGTGCTGATGGTGTGCAATTATATCTATCAACCCTAGATTAGCCAAGTCAGCCAATTGGATCAGAGAATATTCCATCTTTAACTGTGGATGAGGTTCCACTTCCTCATTCAAGAGCAATACACAATCTGGGGACTTTCCTAGACTCATAGTTATTGCTTAAAGAGCAAGGGAAACTTAGGGCAGGAAAGTCTTTGCAGAACTCCATCAGCTGTGACAGTTTCACCCTTTCCTGGGTTTGGAAATCCTTCAGACAGTCATTCTTCACTTCACATCTTGACCATTACAATGCACCCTTCATAGAGCCGCCCTTAAAGACTACTTGTAAGCTTAAAATGATCCAGATGCATCAGCATGGGCAGTGATGGTCATGTGCACACCCCAGCTTTGGCACCTGCAATGGTTACCAGTGCATTTCCAGCTAGGACTTGAGGTGCTGGTTAGCAATTAAAAAGTTCTATATGGCATAAGGCCTAGTTATCTGAGGACTGCTTATCTCCCATGGTGTTTGCCTACAAGGTGGCATACTCTGTGTCATTTCAATTAGACAATGTCATCTATTGGAACCCAGGAAGTGTATCTTCTCCATTGCGACACCTGTCTCTGAAATGAAGTTCCTCCTGATGGTCTTCCAAAAACAAAGTCTAAAAGATCTAGCTGCTGTCCCAGGTTAGGGTGCTTAGGGGTCCTATTGGATTTATTTGGGATGGAGGTATTGTTAACCTGACTATTCAAAATCTCCTGGGGGGGAATCAGATTATAGACTGCCATAAATGTAATTTTTTTCAGTGTGAAATAACACCAAATGTGCTATTCAGAGCATTAATTTACAGTTCATCTTTTTCTCCTCTTTCCCAGGTAGGAGATAGCACATATGAGACTTGATCAGTCTTTTTAAATGTTAATGTCCCATGGGCAAAGATGGAAAAAAGTACAATGTCCAAATGGAAATTTGCCCATTGCAATTATTTCCTTTTATGATTCACAACAGTTACATTTGGTCAGCTCCTGAATTCATATATCATTTTGGTCTAGCAATAATCCACATTCCGTATGCTATTTTATGATATGCAACTGTGAAAGTAAAGCCGTTTTGTTCCCAAATATCTTTGCTCCCTAACCTTTCAGCCACAAACTAGTTTATTATAGTTGGAAACTCTCCATATTTAAATTTATCTTTCATCTATGGCAAATATATTTCTTCCCTCCCTGCCACCACATACTCTTTACATATTCATTTTAATAGGTATTTCACTAAACTAGTGTGTAGGCACTTGCTTGCAGTAACTTCTAGCTGAGAACATAGTTTTAATAAAATAAATTTAATCCCAGCATAAAAAAAACTCAGAGCCAATTAGCATCAGTTACTGGAATTAAACAAGGATATGTTGGATACATATAAATATAAGTAAAAACTTGTCTGACTCTGGCTCAATTCCTGGTGACTGGGTCTTAGCAACAATACAAAGATAGTCTTCCACTTCTTTTGTCTCATATGTTTCTTCAGCCTGATGGTTTTCCATTTTAAGATCAGTCAAGGTGCTGCCACCTAGCTAAGAAATAGGTATATTCTTAATTCCAATAGGAATAGATTACCTCATTTAAAAATAGAAATGTATCATATTGGGCTCCACGTTTGATCACATGCATCGTTTTCAAATTCCAGGTTGGCTTTAGGCCTATTTTCCAGCTCTATTTGCTTTGTATTATCAAGAATGAAAATCTGCAACGCAATCTAAAATATTGTAGCCATGCTTCACACACCATATTTGGCATGGGTAGAACTGTATCATAAGATAGTTTTGTAATGTAACAAAACCAGGTTGAAGTCTGATCATTTGGTTTACATGGGGAATTTAGAAATTAGAGAAAAGTATTCCTTATTTTCTATTTTCCCACTACTACTCCCACCAGCCTCCCGGTACTGATCATAAAGTATGACATAAGTTGTCTATGAAAATTCTCAGTCATCCAGGTCATAGTTATCCCAAAGGTGCTTTTTTCACAAGGCAACTGGACTTTCTTGTTTTCCTTTGAAGACGTTTCGCTTCTCATCCAAGAAGCTTCTTCAGCTCTGACTGGATGGTGGGGAATGGAAAGATTTATACTCCTGCAGATAGCTGTTCATTTGCATTCTTTTAGCGAGTCGTTTGTGCTCCCTGGAGGCTTATCTGTGTCTCCAAGGTCACCCGAGTAGTGGAAATGGGTGTGGAGTCTTCTTGGAACTGTTGAAAAGACTGTGTTGTAGACTGGAGATAGATGATGTCGGATCCCGCCCCCTCTGTTGAGAGAGGGCTGTTCAATTTTGACATAGATGGCCTCTTTGACCTCTCTTTCAAACTAGCGGTCCTCTCTGCCTTCAAAGAAAAACAAGAAAGTCCAGTTGCCTCGTGAAAAAGCATCGTTGGGATATGACATGGGTTGAGTTTTCCAGCTACCACTCCTGTGACTTTTTTTCTTGGAAGACCAGATTATCTCTGAAATATTAAAACTTCTCAGTGTCTGAAGTCCTGGCAGAGGCCTGGTAATTTGTGAAGAATGTATTATGCTCCATTCATTCAAAATGCAATTCAGCAAAACAAATGTTTAGGAGAATGTGAGAATGTGAAATGTGAATGAGAATGTGAAATGTTATGTAAAACTGTCAAAATGTCATAGAGCTTATGGTCTCTCTCAGATGAATATATACAACACATTGTTGGTTGAAATTAGATACCTAGTATGTGTAAATTAACTAGCATGTCCTGAATTAGTTGGCGATGGCCCACTCAAGTCATTAACAAAGATTTATCCAACTTATCTCGACATTGAATAGAAATTATTTGCAAGTTTGAGAATGATATTAGCAGATGCACAGAGCTCTGACTTCAATCCAGGACATGAATCAGACCACAAGCAAGAATTGAGCATCACCACCAGCAGTTTAGGTGTTGCATATGTTAGATAGGGGAATAACACCTCTACCTCCTACATCAATTTGAATTTACCTTCCTGAGTTTGAAGCTTAAAACTGTAAAGTTATTGCCCTTTGCCCCAACAGGGCCTTTGATCCTTATACATTTCTTCATATATTCTTCCAAAGCAGCATGGTTTAGATACAATGGAATGACTTTTCATTTCACTTCCATCAGTTACTAAATCAGCTGTCCTAGAAATTTTGATAAAGAGTCTCATTCTCCTTGCTACTAGTTTTAATCTTAATACTACAGAGTAATAGTTATCTGTTCTGCATTACCCCCATCAGCTGGAAGGGGAGGAGCGGAGCTGCTAAAAAAAACTATCAATGCACTTTAAAGATACAATTTAATTCAAGAATACAAATTACTCTAAAGCAGGGGTTCCCAACCAGGGGTGCTCATAGCCCCTGGGGGTGCAAGACAATATTCCAGGGGGCACGAAAACTTGGGTTTAGAAATTTCAAAATTATATTGTATATGCATAATTCGTTGCCATCATTTTGAACTTTTGTAAGGGGTGCAAGAATATATCAGAAGCGTTCTAGGGGTGCGGGGTATAGAAAAGTTTGGGAACCATTGTTCTAAAGCATCAATACAGAATCTAGTATCTGTTAAGCATGGAGCAGCATTATAGCAGTACTGATCCCTCACCCTGGTATTTTATTCCTCCAAATGCTTCTGGCATTCACAAAATGTAAGTGTGTGTGTGTGTGTGTGTGTGTGTGTGTGTGTGTGAGAGAGAGAGAGAGAGAGAGAGAGAGAGAGAGAGAGAGAGAGAGAGAGAGAGAGAGAGAGCCTTTAGTTGCATTCAGCTGTTTATTAGTCATTATTATTTTTTAAAAAAATCAAATATCTCATGGTCTTCTTTAAAAAGCCACTAATATAACAAGTCTGGCATCTGATTAAAATTTGCTTAAAATTACAAATCTGACAGATGGAGGAGATAAGAACACATTGGAACTAAAGCATAGTAAACTTGGCCAATTCGGATGATAAGCAGGGTTCGCTTGGATTAGCTTGTAGATGGAGAATTTAGAATTTCAGGGTAGATGGCTAGAGTTGGAGTTAAAAATAAAACTTTGGAAGAAGACAATGGCAAATTAACTCAATCAAGAGGCTCAATCTATCCTCCTGAAGGCAGGAGAAGAAGCAATGGATGGAAACTAACCAAAGACAGAAGCAACCTAGAACTAAGGAGAAATTTCCTGACAGAACAATTAATCAGTGGAACAACTTGTTGCCTCCAGAAGTTGTGCATGCTCCCACACTAGAAGTTTTTAAGAAGAAATTGGACAACCATTTGTCTGAAAATGTATAGGGCTTTCTTGCCTGGGCAGAAGGTTGGGACTAGAAGACCTCCAAGGTCCCTTCCAACTCTAATATTCTGTAATCTGCTGTTATCTCTAGTGCTATAAAGAAAACTACATTACACCAGAAGTTGCAGTTCCCAGCAGCTGAGCACAGCTCAAGAGTTTCTTTAGCTTTAGGCACCTGAGACATTACAGTAGAGCAAAAGTGGGCAGACTTGACTGGTTGGTTCTGCTTTACATACTATTAAAACCAAGATCCATTAAGCAGAGCTAGATATAAAAAGGAAGACAATGACAATGTTAGAAGAGCAAGATATTTCTGAGAGTGCTGAAATTCTCATGTTTTGTTTCTAATATTGCAAATGTATAGTGCTCACAGTCCATTTATTCAAAACTCTGTTCTTCAGGGCAAACTCCATGATACATAAAATATATATTCTGCAACAGACTGCCTAGTTTTTTTATTGACTAGAAATTATTGCACTATAGAACACTGTGTTCAATGGAGAAGAAGCCTGGACCATACCATGAACACAGGGTTTATGAAATATGATACCAGTGGAAGGTCCCCCCCCCGTGAATATTGGAAACGTATTTATTTCCAAACAAGGTAGTTTAAAAAAAAAGATAGATTTGTCCTTCTCTGTGCATTTTGAAAAGAAGGAAAAGGTATGTTTTATTTAACCTTTTTCATTTCAGCAGCATGTTAAAATGGAAGATTCATTTACTTGTTATTATGAAACAAATAGTAAGAAGCAGCCCTTATTGATCTGTTGCAAGTCACTCTGATACCAAACTCCCATTTCTTCAAAAAGAGGCCAACTTATGTTCTATCCATCTACATTTAAGGAGGAAATACAGGAAAATCAGGATCTCTCGTGTAGCTTAAGAATCATAGTAGATCTTATATCTATCCTGAAACAATTTAAGAACCTTTGTACAATGACATTCTATACTTCTGCTTACCGTTACAAAAAGGACTAAAGGCTTGTTTAAATTGTTGATTATAATTGCAACTTGATCTATGTGAGTTTATTTCATTTACAGAATCCAATCTGGGTTGGTCACTGGAACCAAAGGTTTTGTCTTCCAAACCTTTGGACGTATGCTGGAGCCCATCTTCAGGGAACTTCTCTCTAGTAGAGTGTGTGCTGTTCTGTCTGTGTGGTATTTATATGGTGGTGCTTGTTGTACAGTATGTGGCTTTTTAGATGTTGATTGGGGTGTGTTGATGGCTGGCTATTAAGTTGTTGGCTGTTGTTTGTTTGTGCTGCCCAGCCCTTGCCTTGATAAGCTGGTTGTAAATCAGCACTCCTGTTGACTGACTAGGGTTTTCCCAGGCTTCAATCACTTCCCTGGCTGTTTTTGTGCCTGCTCATACAAAGATCTTAGTACCTGCAAAACTGAATGTGTTTCATTTAGGATGATACTGAGCAGTTTCAAAATACTTTGAATTTCAAAGTTACAGGAAAGTTGGCTACTTCATTTCCTGGAATTGAAAGAGCTTTTGTGAATTCCTCCTGGATTATGTTCTGAGCCGAAAGTGCTTTTGAGTAACTACCATTACTTGGGAAAGATAACTGCAGCTTTTAGAAGCTGGGCAGGAGACGTTCTCCAAAACAGAGATTTGGACTTGGAATCTGTTAGTCAATATGAATACAATAAATTATCAGATTTCCTTTAGTAACGTTAGTTAGGCAGTAAAGTTTGCTAAACTAAGGCCCAATTAAAGGCAAGCTTCCCACTAAAGCAAACTAAAACACCTTTAAATCAAAATTAAAAAATGATTAAATTAAATGATTAAAGTAGATTATGTCTGATGAGTTGTTTATGTTTTATTCTTATCTTTTTGAATATACCAATTAGCAGGTGGATATCTTTCTTTAAAGTAAAATCAGTTGCCAAAAAAGTGTCTCAGCCAAGGTATTTCTATCAGCAATTTATCTACTTGCCTCATTTCCAAAATTAGCCCAGTGATGAACGTCTGCTTTAAAGAAGATTAGGAAGCCAAACACTTCAGACAGAATTCTCACAGAGTCCTGATCACTGTATAAAATGGACTTGGGTGTCATAGCTTTAGTATACAAGACAACTGTATTTCAGCATTTACAGAAATTAAACTTTCAGAATTTTGTTGTTGGTGATTGTCTGGAGAAATCAGTGCAAATAAAAACAATCCTTACTTTTACAACACGATTGGGTTAACAAGGAAAAAGACTTGGATGCATTTACAAATAATGCATGACTTTTATAAAATCTGAAAATCCTGTATTCCCCTAAAGGCAAGTACCATTACGAATCCAATCTGTGTGACTTTATATGCATTCACATACTAATCTCTTCTGTCAAAGATTATTTTTTTTCCAACGAAAGAGATTTTTTTTTCATAGTTACAATCATCGAGATCTGGATGACTATTACCATACGCAAATTGCATAAAATCCCAACATTTATGCTAATTGCATGCAAATCCTTTCAATTTACCCTTTTTTGCACAGATTTTCCTAATGGCCACTTTTTATAAGTATAACCTGCTGTAATATTCTCTCTTCCTATCCAATTTTGCCAAACACAAACTGTTTTTTTTAGCCCTCTTTGGTAACAGCCAACTCTTCTGAATTCAGCTTTCTCACCTAAACAAATGTTTTGCATGCACTTTTCCAGCAAAGAATGATGTAGTTCAAATTTGCAGCCAATGCCACCCACAAAGCTTTGGGTGCCATTGGAAAGTGCTATTGAATGCCATGTTTCCTCTGTTAACAGTGCACTGCCAACAGTTTTTCACTGCCCTTTACCCACACACACATACCCAAAAACAGATACTATGAGCCCTCTCTACAAAGGAAACCCTCAGATGGGCCTTTATCCTAACTGCCAGAGATAGAATTATTACTGTCTAAGAACAAGAGGAACTGCTGCAGGATGGGTAGTGGATGACAGAAATCACTGCAGAGAGCAGTGGGAAAGAATAAGGGATAGTGAGAGGTGGAAGATCAGAATGCATGCATAGAACTAACAGAGTAGGAAGGCAGGGTGATACAGATGGGAAGGAAATGGGAAGTATGTTTGTGTGAGATGAAGAGAGAGGGAGGGGGGATTATAACGGAATAATAGAGTTGGAAGGGATCTTGGAGGTCTTCTAGTCCAACCCCCTGCTCAGTCAGGAAACCCTATACCAGAAGTCTTCAAACTTGGCCCTTTTATGACTTGTGGACTTCAACTCCCAGAATTCCTCAGCCAGGCATGCTGGCTGAGGAATTCTGAGAGTTGAAGTCCACAAGTCATAAAAGGGTCAAGTTTGAAAACCCCTGCCCTATACCATTTCAGACAAATGGTTGTCAATCTCTTCTTAAAAACCTCCGGTGTTGGAGCATCAACAACTTCTGACGGCAAGTCATTCCACTGATTAATTATTCTAACTGTCAGGAAAATCCTACTTAGTTATAGGCTGGATCTTTCCTTGATTAGTTTCCGTCCATTGCTTCTTGTCCTGCCTTCAGATGCTTTGGAGAGTAGATTGAGCCTCTCTTCTCCATGGCTCTAAGTAAGGCAATTTAACCGAAATCCACTGGCATTTTAGAAATGCCAATAAACTACTCTATTTCTAAAATGTTAGATTAATTGGAATATTTTATGCAAAAAAAATCAAGGGTTTGGTTTTTTTTGCATTCATAATTATAACAACACTAGGTCTATCTTTATCTGAAACAACACAAAGGCCGTTGAGTCTTGTTCCAAGGATGTATGAAATACTTTTCTCTTAAAAAAAGAGACCACCCTCCCCCGTTCCTTTTCCTTTTCCTTCATGGAGAATAAAAATATCTTGCAATAAAACTCATATTTAGTACCTGCCTGAAGAATACTGATTCTTTTCTCCTAACTCCTACTCAATTTTCCTTGGTGTCTAATGATCATTTCAACGAGGTGGTTAGCAGGAGAGATTAAAGGGGGAGATGCTATAGAGCTAATTTTACATTTTAAGAAGACCTAAACCTTACCCAAGAGGCTATTGGTGGTCTCTATTAGTCTCAAATGGAATGAAAGATTGGGACAGCCAAACAAAGCAAGCATTCTGAAGTTAGGTTATGTAATGTGGGGTCCTTATACAAGACTAGTAGTTTATCCTTGCAAACTTTCTACATGGTTTTGTGCTGCTACATGAGAGTCCATCACATGATGCTTTATCCTCCCATTGAGTTGGCCAGTAATTTCACCAGCTGGCCAATAGGAAAGTGTGAAATTGGAAGTCACACCCCCTCATTCTTATCCTTGAAGGAAAAAGCAAATTTTAAAAATTGGTTGCAGGTTACAAGAAGCTAAAGATAGTGAAGGATTTGGACTCCCGGACTGGAGACTCTATTACCAAGCAGCTATTTTGCTCTGGATTA
The DNA here is from genome assembly GCA_023970755.1 of Azemiops feae. Taxonomy (NCBI): domain Eukaryota; kingdom Metazoa; phylum Chordata; class Lepidosauria; order Squamata; family Viperidae; genus Azemiops; species Azemiops feae. Next base: position 838,848 of record JALGBA010000118.1, on the reverse strand, counting down.
AAGAATGGATAACGTTGAGAAATAAAAGACTCCTCTACTTAGAGGGACATGACTTACAATTGGGTTGACATGCTTTTCTGTGGTATGGGGAAAATAAAGTACACAAATATTTTCAAAATCACGCTATAAGGGATGTACTTTTGCTAGAATGGGAGAGGATTAAACAAAAAAATTATACTAAAATACCTGAGTAGCTTTCAACAATGGAAGCGTTTGCTTACCCAAATCTAATCAATTATGACAAACTTGTTACCTATAAAGACATTTTGGATAAGGACGGAAAACTTAAAGACAGGCAAGACCTTCAACAACAAGGTATTGACTTAGCATGGTGGCCCTATTTGCACATTCAAACAAGATATGAAAAAGATGCAAAGTCAATGGGATTTTATAAAGAACAGATACAACTTGATAAAATACTTTTGAAAACAGATGAAAATTTGATTAAGAAACTTTATAAATTTCTTCTAAACTGGAAGATGGAAGAAGAACAAGTAAAAGAAACAATGATAGTTTGGGCAAAATTTTTTGGATATTCTATAGATTTAGAAGACTGGCAAAAGCTTTGGGATAGAAATATCAAACTTACTAAAGCAGCCTCATATAAATAAAATTTATATAAAATGTTTCATAGATGGCATATGACACCAGTTAGATTAGCGAAAATGTTTAAAAATGTATCGAATAATTGTTGGAAATGTAAACAAAAACCAGGTACCTACTATCATATCTGGTGGGTATGTCCTAGCGCTAAGAAGTTTTGGTTTAAGATTCATTTATGGCTGGAAAAGATGACTGAAATACAGATAGAATTTAAGTCAGAACTGTTTTTGTTGGGAATACTAGGACCTAATTATGGAAAAGAGAATGAATATTTAATATTACATGTATTGACAGCTGCCAGAATAGCATTTGCCCAATTTTGGAAAAATGAAAACTTACAATCTGACCAGATTATAATTACAAAAATTTTAGAATGTGCAGAAATGGATAAATTAACCTTAGAGATTAAAGAGAAAGATTTTTTATCAATGGTTAGCAACACGATCTAGTGAGAAAGGACTATGAAATTTAACAGGATAAATGATATCTACTGACTAGTTATTATTTTTCAGGATTATCGTTATTGTTATTGGTTATAGTCATTTACCATTATATTAATTACTGTTATTTAATATCTGTATCCGGACGACAGTCTGCTTGCTAAAGCGTGGAATTATTGTTGGGGGTAACCCCATTTTTGTACCTACCCTTAATCCCAACTCCATTCCTGAACCCTACCCTACCCAATACCCATACTGATCCCATCCTTTCCTTACCTTTATAAAACTTAATAAAATATTTATTTAAAAAAAATTCATTGCAGGGATGGTAGTGGCAGGGACGAAGCAACACACCCTCTCCTCACTTATTAATCACATTCCAGTCCAACAATTTGGTCACTAAGCAAATACATGACACAGAGACAAAGAGAGGCTGCGAAGATCACTAGTTGTTGCTGTCTCATTCAGATAAAGTTCTCCTGTATAGTGACCTGCACCTGATCTGTTTTGTTTCCTTTTTTTGTCCCCTTGCAGGGCAGAAAAATTCTTTAAACAAGCCATCTCTTCTTGAGCTCCTTCTCTCTGCATCATAGTGCTTCCCTAAGGAGTTCTAAAGTTCTGTGACTTTAATTAGTTGATTAGAACCCTCCTGTTTGCTTGTGCTGCTACCTGAAACTGACCAGATCTTAATCAGTTTCACACTGAAGGCTTTTGTTGTCATGCACATAACATTTGGCTGTAAATGTGCAGGTTGTTGGAAAATTGATTTTTTTTATAACCTTCATCTTTACAAATAGTTGCTAACAGAGGTATTTGCTAACTGAGGAGTGAGTGTACTGCCCTTCTGAATGGCTACAAACGATGGGCTAGAAAAGGGAAATCCCAGGGAGACAAAATAAGTCAGGGGTTGCTAAGTAAATGATAGAAAACTCTTTTCCCAACATTTCTTTTGGAGAAGAGCTGAATCTTTAGTTAAATAGTTCACCTTCCCAGGATCCTCAAAATGTTGTAAGAATGCAGGATCATGGCACCAATCTGAACCCTGTAAATATTAATGTATAAAAGAGTTCCCTCAAAACTAACACTGGCAAAATGCTATTCTTTCTTCTTCTGTTAGAAAAAAATCAGGTTGAGCGTAACAAGTAAACATAACAAAAAAAAGCTAAAGAGAGCTAGAATATTAAAATGTGCCACCTACAGTGTTGACTGCACAACCTGAACTAACATGGGTGAACATAGATTTCTGCACTCCTACAAAGTTAACCATAGTACCATACTGGTTTATATTGAAATTGGCAGTGTAGATTAAACATAAGTGTAATAGTGAGTGTCATGAAAATAAATAATAGTTTTTATAATCTACCATAAAGAGACTGTAGATTCTTTGGAGAAACAGTGCCTCGAGGACTGAAACAGGGAGAAGGGGAATATGTTGGGCTTTCCCAAAATAGCTCTCCTTTTCTTCTACGGCAGCTTTGTAACACAAAGTGTAACTCTTGCCAAGGGTGGAGTTTTCCAGTTCAAACTGATTACTGATGTCTGGCTGTAAAAAGTAATACATTACAGAAATAAGCAGTGAGTGAATACAGACTGTACATTCCAAGGATAGTTGTTTAATTGTTTGGTGTCTACCAGGAAGTCAACATAGCCTTCATTTCTGATAAGTTTCAACAGGCCATTTTCCAAAGATGCTTGGAGTCAGTAAGTAACTGTTTTAGCATAAAAATAAAATTCATACCTACCCGGAATCATAAGGCAAGAAAGCCAGAATTTGTTTATCGCAGCAAATAAATGACAAAAAGTGTCTGAATTATCAAGCCTAAATTCCATTTTCAAAATAATACACAATGTTTTTTAACCAGTCCAGATCGGAACTTCCTGTATGAATCCAAAAACAAAGAAACCAACCCACACACATTGATAAAATGATGTGAAATGATAACCCCAACAAATATATGCTCCAAATAATAAATTAATGTGTATTAAAAGCAGGGAGGAATAAAACTGCTTTTATTTTAGTGGCATTCCAAACTACCAAGAGCCAGTGTGTTAAAGCCATAACAATAAAGGCCTCAACCTTTCCTAGTTCCTGCAGGCTTCACATGGAGCTGAGACTATGAGAGATGGTGCCCACAGAGGTGTGACGTGAAAGGCTACAGATCCCTGGATGACAGGAATCTAAATAATCCATATCTTCTGGCACCACCATCTTCTCAACAGTGCACCCTTCCCTATGGGCAAGTTAGAGATTGGAAGATTGAAGTTATCAAAAGCAGCCAGATAAAGGGAGACTATTTTATGAGAAGCCTGCAAAACAAGTGACACTACTTCTTCCCTCAAAAGAATGTGGATGATGTTCCTGATCCATCCATTCACAATTGATCTGGCTATCTGAGAGAGTCAGAAACACCAAATGTCCAGCCCACACCTAACAGCATTTATACTACATAGGATTTTAACCACTTCTTCAGCCTATACAGTAAAAGCTTTAAAAATGTAGTTAATAACTCAAGATCCCGCCTTGTTCTTTCTTGTACACTTGCCCAACTGGCAATCAAGGCAGAGTAGATACAAGTGCTTTTATCCTCCAAGGAACCTGCTAAATATTTAGGGCATATTAAACCATATTCAGCTCTGAGATATTCTGGAATTTTGCCTGTTATGCTGTGGTAATCAGAGCACAGTCTGGCCAATTTTCAGGGCTTAGAACTAAAATATTTGCTTAGTAAATTATATTTTTAAAGCTATTGTGTAAGGCATAAGACTTGGTTGCTGGATGTGTTACAGTTGTAGGTGTGTGTGTGTGTTATTTTCTTTGGGAAGGATTAGATTTTCTGCACAAATTCTGGTTGCAAAATTATTTATAGAACTGTGTGCGTGAAAGGGAGAGGGAATAAGTAATATACAAATTGGAGGCCTATTTTAAAATAATAGCTAGCTGTAATTAAATAGATGAAATGTTTGTTGATTAAAGAAAGTAATTGCCAAATAACACTGTTGGATGGGGAAAAGCACAGTTATGCCCCTCCGCAGAGAATAGAAAAAGCATTTTTTTTACCATTACTTTTGGGAAAAGTGGGGAGAGATTCTATTTATCTAGCTACTGTGTTATGCTGAATTTATTCTCATTTTCATTTTATCTCCCTCAAAATTCTTTTCCCCCTTTTCAATATAATGTTCACTTCCAGGAAAGGAAAACATTCCCTCATTTAAAAAACATTTGGACAATATGTCATTGCACACAAGGATATGAGTTGACATAAACTGAGACAGTTTAAAAATGCAAAAAAGGCTTCTGATAATGAAACAAATCAAACCAAGAAGTAAAGAAGAACAGTTAAATGATAATGGTGTAGTACAGTTTAGTTACTTTACAAAACTCTTTTTGGTGTTTAGAGAAAGGGCAGTTTGGAATAGTGCCAATTTCTCTTTAACTAATAAAGCAATTTTCCTTTCCAATTCTCCATGCAATTTTTGTTCACATTCCTCCCCATCAAAGCTAAATTGTTTCTTTCCACCTATTTTCCACACAGACTTATATTTACAGACCAAATAACAATAGAATTCAAACAGGCTTTCAACAGAGCAGATTAGTTTCATCACAGGCAAAATAATGTAACTTAAGGATTTCCTCCCTGTCGCACAACTGCTACCCCAAAAGTGCCTCTGCACTGTTTTCTCCAGAAATGCTATTAGAACACTTGTATCCCCAGTGTTGTGATAACACTTATATCACCCCCCTTCTCCATGACCTTCGGTACAGAGAGAAAGCTCGATTCTTTTTATTATCTTCCACCCTCCATTCTACTTTCTCTGAAGTTCTGTTGATGTAGGCTTACTTTGATCTTCACTACCTTTTGTTTGCCTACGTACCTTCAAGTCAGTCTTAATTCCTGGCGACTCCATGGACATGTTCCTTCAGTTTTCTTGATAGGATTTTAGAAGTGGTTTGCCATTGCCTCCTTCCTAGGGGGGAAAGAGAGTGGCTGGCCCAAAGTCATCCAACAGAACTGTTCCAATTTAAGCAACTAGAAATTTAAAATAATAGATAAAATTCTAAAGACCTTCACTTGTACACTTCTACAGCTACTCCAAAGACTAAAGATATACTACTACACATCATTTTAGAAGTCATGAACTGGCAGAAGACAGTTGGCCTGGATTTGTGAGATGGTTAAAGTTTTGGTCATTGTGCTTTGCTTGCATAAGTCCCTTCTTAATTACTACTGATGCCCCTATATTCAACTTCTTTTAAAACCCTGTATGAAAAATCACTATTCCGCTTGAAATAAAAACAATCTTGACTACATTAATAATAATAATAATAATAATAATAATAATAATAATAATAATAATAATAATAATAATAATAATAATAATAATAATAATAATAATAATAATAATAATAATAATAATAATAATAATAAAAGTTGGAAGGGACCTTGGAGGTCATCGAGTCCAACCCCCCGCTCAGCAGGAAACCCTATACCATTTCAGACAAATGGCTGTCCAGTCTCTTCTTAAAAACTTCCAGTGTTGGCGCATTCACCGCTTCTGGAGGCAGGTTGTTCCACTGTTAATTGTTCTAACTGTCAGGAAGTTTCTCCTCAGTTCTAGGTTGCTTCTCTCCTTGATCAGTTTCCATCCATTACTTCTTGTCCTGCCCTCAGGCGCCTTGGAGAATAGTTTGACTCCCTCTTCTTTGTGGCAACCCCTGAGATATTGGAATACTGCTATCATGTCACCCCTAGTCCTTCTTTTCATTAAACTAGACATACCCAATTCCAGCAAACGTTCCTGATATGCTTTAGCCTCCAGTCCCCTAATCATCTTTGTTGCCCTTTTCTGCACTCTTTCTAGAGTCTCAACATCTTTTTTACATCGTGGTGACCAAAACTGGATGCAGTATTCCAAGTGTGGCCTTACCAAGGCATTGTAAAGTGGTATTAATACTTCACGTGATCTTAATTCTATCCCTCTGTTAAAGCAGCCCAGCACTGTGTTGGCTTTTTTGGCAGCTGCAGCACACTGCTGGCTCATATTTAAGTGATTGTCCACTAGGACTCCGAGATCCCTCTCACAGTTACTACTATTGAGCAAGGTACCCCCTATACTATACCTGTACATTTGGGTTTTCTTGCCTAAATGTAGAACCTTACTTTTTTCACCATTGAATTTCATTTTGTTAGATAGCGCCCGTTTTCAAGTCTTGTCGGTCCTCCCTGTATCTTAAGCCTGTCTTCTGGAGATGTTGGCTATGTCTGCCAGCTTGGTGTCAATCCCGCAATTTGATGAGTTCCCCATCTATCCCCTCGTCCAATTCGTTGATGAAGAGTTGAAGAGCACTGGCCCCAGAACAGAGCCCTGGGCACCCCACTGCACACTTCCCCTCCATGTAGAGCGGTTCCATGAGGACCACACGCTGAGTACGGCCGTCACCAGCTACGCAACCATCTGGTGGGTGAGGCTGTCTAACCGCACATTTTATCTTCTTATAAATAGTAGGTGTGATCTACTTTAATCAATGCCTTACTGAAGTCCCAATTAAATTATATCCACAAGCTTCCTCCTGATCCACTAATTTTGTCACTTGGTCAAAGAATGCAATAAGATTTGTCTGGCATGATCTGTTTTTGACAAACCCATGTTGGCTTTTAGTAATGACTTTGTTTGCCTCTAGGTGTTCGCTGATTCGTTGTTTGATTATCTTTTCCAGAATCTTCCCAGGTATTGAGGTCAGGCTGATAGGTCTGTAATTTCCTGGATCCATTTTTTTTCCTTTTTTGAAGATGGGAACTACATCAGCTCTTTTCCAGTCCTCTGGTAGTTCCCCAGTGCTCCAGGATCTTTGAAAAATATAGTTCAGTGGTTCTGAGATCACATCTGCCAGTTCCTTGAGAACCTTGGGGTGTAATCCATCTGGTCCTGGTGATTTGAACTCGTCTAGGCTGGACAGGTGCTCACTTACCATTTTCTTGCCTATCTTAACTTGTGTTTCTATTCTGTTTTTTATGGCACTATTTTTGATAGGTTGGTCTGTTTTTTCCCTTTGTGTAAAGACAGATGCAAAAAACGAGTTAAATAGTTCTGCTTTCTCACTATTGCTTGTCACCTTCTTGCCACTTTCACCCACTAATGGACCAATCATTTCCTTCACTTTTTTCTTATTTTTTACATGTTGAAAGAAGCTTTTTTTGTTATTTTTGACTTTGGTCGCAAGCCTTAGTTCATTATGAGCCTTAGCTTTCCTCACTTCATCTTTGCAGGCTCGGGCTATTTGCTGATATTCTGACTTTGTTATGTGCCCCTCTTGCCACTTTCTATACTTGTCCTTTTTATCTTTCAATTTATCAGAGAGTTCTTTATGCAGCCATGCTGGTCTCTTTTGAGAGCTGTTATTTTTCCTCTTTGTTGGTATTGTGCTAGACTGGGCTTTTATTATCTCGCTTTTCAAAATTTCCCAAGCTTCTTGAGTTGTTTTTCCCTTGAGGATTCTCATCAATGGAATCCTTCCCAAGTCCTCTCTAAGATTATTGAAATTAGCTCTCTTGAAGTCCAAGACTCTAGTTTGACTGTGTTCTATTGCTTGTGCTTCCATAATGTTGAATTCCAATATTACATGATCACTACCTCCCAAGGTTCCTGTGGCTTCAACACCTTCTATCATTTCATCTCTGTTAGTGAGAATTAGATCCAGAATGGCTAATCCCCTAGTTCCCTTCTCTACTTTTTGGGAGACAAAGTTGCTAGGTTTGTCAGGAATCTGTTTGATCTTCCACTTGGTGCAGAGTTTGTCTCCCAGTTGATGTCAGGGTAGTTAAAGTCCCCCATTACTATTGTGATGTGCTTCCTACATACCTTAGTTAGCTGACTAGCAAAAAGTTTGTCTATTTCCTCTGTTTGGTTGGGTGGCCTATAGTATACACCTATGGCAATGTCATTTTTTCTCCCTTTTATATTGACCCAAATGCATTCAAGACAGTTTTCATCATTGTTGTGCTCTATTTCTGTAGAGATGTAGTTATTTCTTATATAGAGAGCAACTCCACCTCCTCTTTTATTTGGTCTGTTTCTTTTAAATAATTTAAATCCCTCTAGCTGTGTGTTCCATTTGTGGGTTTCATCCCACCATGTTTCCGTAATGGCAACAATATCATATCTGCCCTCATTAACCTGAATTTCTAGTTCACCCTGTTTGCTGTTCATACTCTGTGCATTGGTGTATAGACATTTGAGTCCTTTATGACTGACCCTGTGTTTACTTTCTACATAACCTGTGTGGTGCCTGAGTTCCCCTATTGTCCTACCTCCTATTTGGTTAGTGTACTTTGTGTGGCACTCGCTATTGAAAGCTTGATTTTGCTTGACAGCAAGGTCGATATTCTTGTCCACACACACATCTATGTTACATGCACTAATAGCCCTATAGTTTTTAGATTGCCGGGGACAGGGATGTTCTGTATCAATTAACTCACTGTCCCCGCTGTTTAGTTTAAATATTCCTCCAGATAATCTGTGAATTTATAGCCGAGTAACTCAGTTCCTTTCTTTGATGGATGCAAACCATCTCTTTTGTACATTTTTTCATTGGAACATTAACTCTGAAATATTGTTATTGTGACAAGGATCTCATTAAGACTAAAGGGGTGTCAGAACTTGATGGCGCAGTCACTTAAGGCAGGAAAAAAAGACTGAATTCACTAAGGTCTCAGCACTTACATTCTAGGATTTAAGATCAAGGATATTTTTTTAATACAGTCATTAAAAACAAACCTATAAATGCCTTTAGTGAGTTTTTAGAAGCAACAGCCACAGCAAATAGCTGATTATCCCAACCTATAAATGGACTTCCAAGGAAGGATATACAGAAAAAACTGTATATCCAATTGTATAATTGTCTCTCAGGCTGAATAACTGATTCCATGTGTCTGAACAACTGCATCCAATTGAAAAAAAAGTACAGCATATTTTTAAAGCCAGTGTATAGGAACAATTTTGGTAATTATCAGGCAGCTGTATTTTTACGATGGAGAAAACTGAACTTTATTTCTTAAAGACATGGAAGGTGGTATAATCTTATTTCCATAATATAGTCATTTGTTGTACGAAGCAGGAAGATCTAGAGAATAATAATATGGATTTTTTTAAAAATGTCAGTAATATTATCAAGGATGGAGAAGCTGTAGCAATAAATATATTCCCTTTCTTACCAACCTGAAAGTAGGAGTATTTGTTTTATGCTGCAACCTGGGCAATGATTGAAAGAAGAGGAGAGGATAGAGAAAGAGTGCTTATGTCTTCTAAATATTAAACGCCCCACTTTTAAATTACAGCATGTCACTTCCACAAAGTATTTGACTGCCGTGCCATTTAGTTTGCAAAGAAATAACATCTCTAAAACATCAAATAGAAACTAGCATTTAAGATTTTCTCTTTTACATACCAAGCCTATTTGTTAGAGATGTGGTATGTTTTTGATCTTCCTTGATCTGAAAATCTAAAGTTTTGTATGAAAGGGAAATTCTTCAAAATAGTTTAACAACCACACATCATTTTCCCTGAATATAATGACAGATCTCAGAAAACTTGTATTTCACAAAGGGTTCTTTGTTTGATCATAAATCAGGAGCAGGGACATGGTGTTTTGAGCATATAAATAAAATAATTTTTATAGTGAAGCACAGTTTAAATATTTGTTAAGATGCCATATGATTTGGGTCTACCTTTCTATATGTAATAATTCTGCTGTGAATTAGGCCACCGTTAGGCCAGGCTTGTGTTCCTGACTGCGGATATATGAATATATGGATGGATGGATGGATGGATGGATGGATGGATGGATGGATGGATGGATGGATGGATGGATGGATGGATGGATGGATGGATGGATGGATGGATGGATGGATATACATGCTGCAATTGCTAAAAGTTACAGTTCTTGAAGGAAATGACAATTCCTATATGTATGGATACAGATACACAGCATGTGTGTCATGTGTGAATATATCTGTGTGCTGTGTTTATATGTGTATGTGTGTCTAAATAAATGTACAGATAGATGAATTAAAATGCATCTCCTAGTAAAAGTTGCAGCTGTTTTAAGTTGTCAATTGGTGTTTCATGACTGCCCTGCACACTTCAGTGTATCTTTTACCCTTTGAATATGAGCATTGCACAACCTGTATATGGATGAATGGAGAGACAGAATTGAAATAAGGTAGATAATACACATTTTATGCATTGTGTCTAGTTTACTCTAACCTAATGGGCAATTTATTATTATCAATTTGCTGAAGGGGAGAGTAGGGGAGAGACCTCCAAATTTTGCAAACTGGAACTCAATTTTGCCAATTCTTTACAACCACTATCCCATATTGTTTCAGAAGTTACTACTTGTAGTAGTAGGTCAAAATTGTATTCCCTCATTCATTCTTTGAAATTAAAAATAACTGTGTCACTAACAAAATGACCCTCTGCCTCCAACCCAGTCTTTTTCTGGGAATCCAGTGAGCAGATATGTTGACTTCAAAAAGAACCTGCAAACTTTCACATATTCAGATTATATGCATATCAATAAACCAAATATAATATACATCTCCTGGGTTTTCTCACCACTCAAACAAGTCAGGTTCATCCTAGAGTTTCTCAACCTTTGGTAGCAGAAAAATACATCATATAAAAGCATTTATATTGAATCTGCACATCTCGTGAGGGCATCCTTCTAAACAAGTTCATGAGATGTGAACCATAAGGCAAGTCTTCTCTGTAGTAGCCCCACGTTGTCCAGAGTTAGCATAGCCCAACTATGTTTGCATTCCAAAAACAAGTAAAGTTGTACTATTTCAGCAGGCCTTTGGGTGATCATCACAGGCATTGTTGAATATACTGTTTGATTATGTTTTGGGGGTCAAAGGTATTGTTACATTGTTGTTATTGTTATTTTTATTTTGAGTCTTGTTAGCTGCTCATAATTCTTTGGGATTATGAACATGGGTGTGTGTTTTGTGTGTGTATGTGTATAAATAATAAAAGATCATAAAAGACTATAATCTTATGTGTCATATTATCCAAATATATCATGGGAATGTTGCTTGGATAACCAAAAACCAGTTATTAATTTGGCAATTATTTCAATTAGTATGGCTAGCAGTCTCTATGATGCAGTTTTCATGAACTGAGACCAAATGCAGATTAAATTAGAGCTAAATTGTGCTAGGATCTGCAAGAATGATAGAATTAATCTTAATGCTTAATTTTATTAAAGTGTTTTTCAGTTCCTGAAGAAGGAAAAATTGACCCTCAAGATAATGTTATTGAGCTGCATACTCTCTTTGGCACTACCTATGGATAGCAAATGCTGTCATTGTTTTTTTTCCCCTACTTTTGAGTATCTCTTCGGTCTTTTGGGAGTCTGAGAGATGTGATTATTCAATTTTATCCCAGATGCTAAATAGAAGGACAACAATCTGAACCAAATCAAATGATCTGGAGATTAAAAATATGATCAGAGACTACGGAATAAGTAGAACCAGGTAAATAAAACAGTTCCAGAGAGGTTGTTGTTAACACTTTGAAGTAGTCAAGACCAGAAGCCCAACCAGGATTATTATCTCTCTCTTTATTGTAAGCCAGTAGAATCCTAGTAGTAGAATCTTGGAAGACCAAAAGTACTTCTCCCCTCGTCCCAAAGGTGCTTTTTCAGGAGGCAACTGGACTTTCTTGTTTTTCTTTGAAGACGTTTCTCTTCTCATCCAAGAAGCTTCTTCAGCTCTGACTGGATGGTAGGGGATGGAAGGATTTATATTCCTTGCAGATAGCTGGTCATTTGCATTATTTTAGAGACTTGTTGAGGCCACTTGTGGGTTTTCTCTGTGTCCTCAGGGTCACCTGAGTGGTGCAAATGGGTGTGGAGCTTTCTTGGAACTGCTGAAAGTGTTGTGGAGCTGTGTTTTCGCCAGGATGTTTTCTGCCCTGTGTCCCTTCACTGTTGAAGACAGGTGCAGGCTGTTGGGGATGAGTCTGTGTTGTCTGCATCTCAAACTGAAGTGCAAATGGTTCCTGTAATCTGCAGTTTTTCTGGAAATCCGTTCATACTCCTGCACCATTCGAAGGGTGTTCATCCCAAAGTACATAGCTAACTTCTCCCCTCATTTTCTTTTATTCTCTGGAAAATTAACAAGGGTCCCATTTGAAATGTTTCCCACATCCCTTCTCCTTCTTGGGCTGAGATAACTTTTACATGCCAAGGTCCAGTCTGTGACTCTTTCTCCAGTCTCCCAAGGTCATTCCTACATACCATCACAGTTGGTGAAACTAAGCAATCCTTCCAAAAATCCAAACTGCAAAAGTTCTTGTACAAAGGTGCCTTATTATCTGGTTTATCTGCAAGCACTGTGGATCTGCCCCATTTCTATCCAAACAAGAAGCATCTGTAGAAAAACAAATTCCAAGCTGTTTATGTGATTGCTTCATTGTTGATGTTTAGATTTATCACAAACAGATGTACGTTTTTCATTTGAGAAGGCATACATCTGTTGTATAGTATTCGCTTCAAAAATCCTAAATTCTCCTGAAAGGGGTTATTAAATTACACACAAAGGAAAGGGTTTGCCCCAGTAGTACACATATTTGCAAGCAGAAAAACTATAGCAAGAAATAAGACAGAAGTTGTGGAGGAATGTGTTTACTCAGCAAATTCATATATTTATTAAAAAGGAAAAAAAAGAAAAGTGGGTGATATTGCTGATAAAAGGGAAAGAAAATGTAGCAAAACCTGTTAGATATTTCTGTTTTTTCTAAGGAATTGCACATGAAATGTTTTCAAACCTAGCAGGATGAAGTCAATTATATTATAAAACAAACTTCATATGAGATTTAGTAAAATAGGAATTCCTGTATATAGATTCCATAATCAATCATGAAGAATTATGGTATTGTATATTTATTATACCAGGTTGAACAGATTAAATATTTTTATGGTGAGCTATTTTTTTTTGTACATTATATAATGATATTCTATACAATGCAATGTATACATTGAAAATGTTACAGTACTTTAGGGGAGGCTCTTAAAATGACATGATTCATAGCTTGTGTTTTTTAATTATAAAGTCCCCATTAATAATGGTTATTATATGCATTTCCATAAACACATTATATGCCATAAACACATGGCATAAATTAGTGGCTTTGTGATACAAAATGGAACATGCTGAAATAATTATAATATGTTAATATTTGAAAGAATAGATTTCAAGGAGGGAGCGTGGCTGTTCAAAAATGATAAAATTTCTTGACCAAATTTCACTGTAGGAAGACATTAAGAATTCTAAGGACCTGATGTTATATTGCCTTATAAAACAATTCATTGAAACTAATTTGAAAGAGACTTCTAAGAAGAATAGATGCATTGGAGAAAGTAGAGATGTGGTAGACTATAAAGTTTAAGAAAAAAATGTCACTTTAACAATGATGTTTAAATTACAGTGCATATATTGCAGAGGCTTTGCCTCAGTCCAGTGGTGGGATTCAGCTGGTTCGTATCACTTCAGCAGAACCGGTAGCTAATTTTTTGTTGCCCAAGCCCAGAACAGACTTCCGGAAGCGGCATCCACACAGAGAACCGGTTGTTCACATATTTGAATCCCACCACTGCCTCAGCCAAAGAAGAACTGTTGGACATATTTGCTCACCCAATATGTATATTGGGTCTGAAAGCAATGATGGGATAAGTGAACTAAGAGTTCTCCAATCTTTTACACAAGCTACAGATAGTCCTCTAGTTACAACCACAATTTTTTTGTTGCTAAGTGAAACATTTGTTAAGCGAATTGTGCCACATTTTATAACTTTCTATGGCATAGTTGTTAAACAACTTACTTAAGTTACTTACTTAAGTTGGTAACCTGGTTGTTAAATGAATCTGGCTTCCCCATTGACTTTGCTTATAATGAGGTCACAAAAGGGGATCACATGACCCTGGAACATTGCAACCGTCATAAATATGTGTCAGTTATCAAGCATCTGAATTTTGATCACATGACCACGGGGATGCTGTAATGGTCGTAAGTGTGAAAAAAGGGTCATAAATCACTTTTTCCAGTGCTGTTGTAAACTTGAACAGTCACTAAATGAACTGTTGTAAGTTGAGGACTACCTGTATTTCTATGTACATAAAAGATTTTTTAAATTCACTTTTTTCATTGTAGTTCTATACACAACTTTGTCTTATTCTTACACTTGGAAAATGCCTGAAAATGTGCAGAGAAACAGGTCTAGCTATTAATGAATTAGTATGGCAGAAAAATTATTTGTGCCTCCTTCTTAATTTTTTCCCCTAACATCGTTGTTTCAAATATGTAGTTCCATTTCCCCCCACACTTCTCCAATTCTAAAAGTGCCTAGGATTTTCTTTTTAAAGAAATGGTTAGAAAGAACAACTTGATGTCCTTTAGACAGCATTAGAAAATCACTGCTTCAGCTCAAAAATCACCCAAATTGATCCAAAGCAATTTAGTTTGTGTTTCAGTTTTCATCCAAAGCAAGCTCTACTTAGCCCCTAGTAATAAATCACTAACATTAAGTGTTTTACTCACACATTTCCTTCCATTGACAATACTGTACTAAAGGTGTACAACCAGACCTGGGTTAAAGGTGCAAATTCTTAAACTTTGATGTGCAACTTTTATTTACAAATAACTAAGATTGAAATACTTTGCACGGTCAACTATATTAATTTTCAAAAAATCTGTGCAGCATCAATAAAAGTGTGCTATTATTGCTGGCCAAAGGCACATGATAAATAAGCAAAGGACAGCATAGTGCTCTGCTCCTGTCTCATGGACACTGACTACTAAATTTTACTTCAGCTTTCCAGAGTTAATATGATCAGTCACACTGAAGAAAATCAGGCTAGCCTACCGTGAAAATAAACAGTGTCCTCCAACAGAAAGAATCAGGCAAAACTCTACTGCCACTGCTCCTACCATACCAGCTTGAAACCATGCCCTTGAAACCATGGCTCTCTTTGACATCTGGCCAGTTTTCTTTAATAGAAAGTAAGCGGGATAGAATGTCCCCAGAAAAATCCAGTTATTTTACATCTGTGCCACAAATAAAATCCGATGGATTGTTGGAACATCTGCTACGTATTGTTTCTCATATAATTTAATAAACTAATTACAGGCAACTAGAAAATAGCAATATGAAGACTAAATCAGCCAAACTGTCACTTGGTGTTCAAGAGAGGGAGGGAGGGAGGGAGGGAGGGAGGGAGGGAGGAAGGAAGGAAGGAAGGAAGGAAGGAAGGAAGGAAGGAAGGAAGGAAGGAAGGAAGGAAGGAAGGAAGGAAGGAAGGAAGGAAGATCAGTAATGGAAAGAATGAAATCAGAAATGGAATCATAGCAGACCACCTTTTCTCACTGTGTTTTTGCTGCTTTCTATAGAAAAATGATATATGTCATCTAACAGGCCTTTACAATAAATTTTGACAGGTGACCAAGGGATTTCAGCGTAGGAGAACTGATCCCAAATATATGTGATAAAAATGTACAGCAATATAAAATAATTGGAAATACCTAAAGGACCCTTATCACGTTTGAAGATCACCATGGCGATTTTAAAAGTGAAGAGGAAAAAACAATATTTGGCATGGGGGAAGCTTTTAGAGGTGCCTGCTTGTAAGGAAAAGATAATAAGCAAAATGGACAGCATCTCTGGTGAAAATATAGCTTCATTGCTCAGGTTATCATGTTATTCTTTACTATTCTATTCTCTTAAACCTCCTGGTATTTCTTACTTTTTTCAGGACAAGCTCCATTGTTAGCTGTCTCCAAATCATCCAGTTGTTTCAAGTATTTCTCTACAGCAATGACAACAGAACCCCAAAGGTACAAAAAAAAAAAAAAAGCCAAACGAATTTATGTTTTTATAACTTCTCTTCTTCTCTCTCTAAATCAAATTTGTTTGAACCTGTATACCGAATAAAAATGGACACTATGTTTATAAGCCAGTCAAATAGCAACCCTTTTAAAAATTAAGGAAGAACATAGACATCTTTTGCTAAGTGCCTCAGGAGCAATTTCTATTTGTTTAGATAGCAAAGTGTAGTTGTATGGTGTTTGAATCTGAGTTTTGGCATGTGAAACTAAAAACATAGAAACTAGGGACTGTAGGTAGCAAGGTCTCAAAATACCTCTGATTATTCTTGAGAAAGAGAGATGTGCAGGACCACAGATAAATGGTGACACAGGGGCCAAAGACACACACCCCGGCCCAGAAGACATTCCCCATTGCACAGCAATCATTCAGCATACAGCAGCCATCTGCTTATCAACCTCACAATCAAAAACCAACTACAAGGCAACAATAACAGCAAAAGAACAGCACCTTCCCAACAAGCCATCCCATTACTCAGCTACCAACACCAGCAATTACCCAGGAAGCAACCCACACAGAGATAAAACCTTACCGGCTGAGTCAATAATCCGCCATCAACAAGGCAGCAATTATTTGCAAAACAGCATCCCCTCCCACCCAAGCATGCAAAAAGCATGCAAGGCAGAAGATATATAACCCCTGCCAACCAGTGAACTCATTTCTTCAAAGCCATTGTACTGATGATGTTATCTAATAGGAAAAAATTGAAATAAGGCTCCCTTATGTCTTTCCATAGTTTCATTTTATATGCAAGGGTTGTTGTTGTTTTTTTGTCCTGTTACACATTTCTCTAATTCTGTTTTTTTTTTTTCAGAAGCCCAGTTAAGTCTTTAATTTTGCTAGTTGTGCCAATGTGCTGTCGATGATTTAATTGCTTATAAGGATTTATGCCTTTAGCAAAGCAAGAGATTTATGGATATGTGGTGTTGCCCCCTTATCTCCTTCCTCGTTTCCCAATAAAGTATTGAATCAGCTTAAGTTAAACATGCAAGCAAAAAAAAAAAAAAGCAAAACGTCCTTCCCTCTCCCCTCACAAAAAGATTATTTTGCTTCCTTATGTTGGACAGCCACAGAGATGACCTTGGAGAAACTATGCGGTGACAGTTATACAAACATATTTTAAGTCTGAGAAACTAAGAAAGCCTTTGGGAAATAAACCTCAGATTGCTCCGTGGTAACTCCCTGGAGCATAAGAGGAAGAGGATGGAAAACTGGCTGTCACTTTTTTGTTACTCTAGCCGAGGGGTGTCAAACTGCTGGCCTGCGGGCCAGTTGCGTCATGCCGAAACTGCACCCACCCCATTGCCAGCAATGGAAAAAAAGTCGCAATATGTCGCGACATGTCACGTAACGTTGCGAGTTTGACACCACTGCTTAGCCTTTATCAATAAAGTCAAGTCACAGTCATTCTTAAGGGTGTTTCCAGATGTGGCCTAACTCAAAGGTGATGGCTTATCAGTCAGAGACCAATTCTCCCAGTTTTCTGGGATCTCTGCTAGTATACACACACACATCCTCTCAGTGTACAGGTGATCCTCAATTTATGACAACAATTGAGCCCAGAATTTATGTTACTAAGTGAGAAAGTTGTTAAGTAAGTTTTACCCCATTTTACGACTTTTCTTGCCAGGTTTGTTGAGTGAATCACTGGAGCTGTTAAGTTAGTAACATGGTTGTTAAGTGAATCTGGCTTCCCCATTGACTTTGCTTGTCAGAAGGTCACCAAAGGTGATCACATGACCCAGGGACAGTGCAACCGTTATAAATATGAACCAGTTGTCAAGCATCCGAATGTAAATCACATGACCAGGGGGATGTTTGAAAAACAGTCATAAGTCACTTTTTTCAGTGCTGTTGTAACTTTGAACAGTCACTAAACAAACTGTTGTAAGTCAAGGACTACCTATATGAACAATATTCAGTCTGAGACATATTCAATCTTGGCATTCTTGCTGTTGTTTAAACAAAAGAAACCAACAACTCAATGTATCATGTCAGATTTAGAATTAACGAAATACTTCCTGGATCCTCTTCAATTGTAGGCATTTTTTTTCTTTTCCAACCAAGTTCAAAGAACTCCAATGATACAACATGCCTACCCACAACTTCACATTTTGCTACCACTATAAAAACCTCCAGGTCAGAGCCACAGATATCCTGTGATATAGTAGGCAGAATTCTGAACCACTGTACCATCACAAAAACTGGGGATTGAATTTCAGCTCCACTTATGAAATAACCTGAAAAACTTTGGTCTAGCTTCCAACCTCTTGAGCTGAAGATAATATAAAAATTACAAGCTAAAACCATGGGGATTGTGGAAGAATGATGGCAATTAATTGGATCCAGTTCATCAGTTTGTTTGATTCAATATTTATGAAAAGGAGAAGTGGATATGCAACATTTCAGACCAGTTGTTTTCAATCATAGCTGTAGATGCCAGAGTGAAACCTACAATATGCAGCACATGTTCTTTAATTCTTTTCTATCTCCCACTAATAGAAATATATGAAACTTACATGCAGGAGACATCTCCTTTTCATAGAGAGGTTCTGCTAGAGGAAAATGCAGCCATCCACATCCAAATATTTTTCTTCTGAAGTGTCAGAGCTTGCATAACAATCTGTGAAGTTTCTTTAACAAATCAAAGTGCTGTTTAATACAGCAGCCCCTAACCTTTTCGGCACCAGGGACTGGTTCCATGGAGACAGGTTTTTCCGTGGACCGGACGGGGTGTGGCTTCACGTGCTGCCTGCATCCCACGGATGGGTCGTTTGTTTGCGCGGACCAGTTGCTGGCATGCTGCGGACCGGTGCCAGTCCATGGACTGGGGGTTGGGGACTCCTGGTTTAATACCATTTAGTACTATTTATAGAACTTTATAAGTGTCTGCCAAACAATGCAATTACAATTAAAAGAGTACTGTTTTATTCACAATTAAGAGACACATTTAAAGTACATGTCTGTGCCATATGAATTTGCTTATTGACAATTTACATCTGCCTCAAATTACCGTTCAGCACAACTGCAATAACAGCATGCGGGGGAAAAGAAATATTGAAATTGTCAATTCATCTAAAAAATAAAAGTTCACAAACATACATAATTTTGGACAAGGTTAGGTGTTTTCTTCACAGATTAAGCAACTCCCAAAGTAAAACCAATTTGGGACTTACCTATCAGCCATCTAAAATAATATGATAATTTTATCATATTAATAAGCAAACGAAAGTGGGGTAATTAAAACTAGAGTATCAAGAGCATCAAGAAGTTTGCCGATTGATTGATTGATTGATTGATTGATTGATTGATTGATTGATTGATTGATTGATTGATTGATTGATTGATTGATTGATTGATTGATTGAAGAAATTTATATAGCCATCCAATTCACACATTGTTGACTCCAGGTGCCTTACAAAATTTTAAAAAATCCACTATATAATAAAAACCCATAAAAATCCACCCCACCCACTATGGCAGCAGCAACTCAATCAACTCAACCACTTTATCACATTTGAATGAACTCTTGCATCAGCTGACATTTCATTATTGATTTCTTTTAACATGAAAAGAATCATAAGTTACATACATTAATATATGAAAGCAGCACAAATCTAAGTGCCAAATGACATGAAAAAAAAAGAATCATCCTTTCCACTCGATCAATATAGGTCCACATTTTAAAGAACACATTTGAATCATGAATGCGTTAATAAGACTTCCCAATTTATAGCAAAGATGATATTGCGCCCTTGATGATATTTTAATACTTTGGAGGCTTGTATAACATTTTCTCTGAACCATGAAGACATAATATGTAGCAGTTTGAGAATGCACAGACCGCTGCACAAATCTGCCCAGTCACTGCTGCCCAAAATTTCTTTTATTAAAGAAATTCCAAAAACTGCTAATGCCAAAGATTTCATTCTTAATTTGGGGAGGGCAGCATACATACAAATTCGCAACATGTTGAACATATCAAAAAGATATCAGACACGCAATTGTTCTCTAATAAAAACTGAATGAGTAGAAAGTTGCTGGGGCACAAACATCTGTCACTCATGCAGATATCATCCTATATAAACCCATCCGACTAAATTCATTTTTCCTTCTCGATTGTATCAGAATTGCTTGCGGCATGGCAATTTGAATGACAGACATCCAAACCTGGAATGCCGGAATGCATGCTTATGTTTTGTTTGCCGGCATTGTCCTCTCAGAGATGTAAATTTTTAAATTTGCTTTTTTATTGAGAAAAAGGAAATGTCTGGCCCAAGGTTGTTACCTTGGAATGCAAAGTCACATTATTATGGTCTTGCAGCTTTCATAAAAATTTTACCAAGTTTTTCAATTGACTTTTGAGTTTGCTAATGAAAAGGACATGAATAATTTAAAAGGCAAGTGTGTGAGCGCATATTTGAACTGTGCCGCACTACTTCAGTATGAGAGACGGCACCCAAGACACAGTTTAATGTAATCCCAAGAACTTTTGATTCAGACCATCAAAACATTACATGAAATGTCCCATATGAAAGGTCAATATTGTCTCTGTCTCACAGAATTATAGCTGGGTTTCAGGGAAGCGGCTTTAACGAAGATTGAATTTCTGAACCTGTATTATCTGTAATTAAAATTAGCTTACCCTTATAAAAATCACATTTTAAAATAAGTAGCAACTCTGCTTTTAAAGCATTGATTATCATGTCCATCAAAAGCTGTAAACCTTTATTGGGGGGGACAACAAATCACTACTTAGCAAACCATGTGGATATTGTGAAAATGTATCAACCCATACATAGCTTACCCTTGATATTGAAGTGAAGTTGACTAGCAGAAGTATAAATGAAGAATTATATACTGTACCAAAGCTGGTAAAAGAAAAAACCAAAGAAAGCAGAGATATGGAAATGGCAGTCAAAATAAAGGAGCCTGACAAGGGGTGACATGATAGAGGTGTTCCAATATCTAAGGGGCTGCCACAAAGAAGAGAGGGTCAATCTATTCTCCAAAGCACTGAAGGCAGGACAAGAAACAATTAAATGAAACTAATCAAGGAGAGAAGCAACCTAACAGTGAGAACAATTAACCAATGGTATGGCTTGCCTTCAGAGGTTGTGACTGCTCCATCACTGGAGACTTTTAAGAAGACACTGGACAGCCATTTGTCTGGAATGATATAGGGTCTCCTGCTTGAGGAGGGGATTGGGCTAGAAGACCTACAAGGCCCTTTTCAACTCTGTTATTCTGTTACAATGTTTAGATGAGATAAGAAAGGCCACAAATCTATGCCAATACTGAGGATGTATCAAAGCTTTCAGCTGCTCCTTTAAGAAGGTAAGAAAAAGTCATTCATTTTTAATGTTATTCAAGATTTTAACTATCAATTGTGACCTATATTTTCTGGAGGGACAGCACAACTCTATTCTAATATGTATATACAGTAGTACAGTAATGGTCCTTCATAATCACCCTTCTCCTTTTGTAATTACAATTAGTTCTTGTTGAACAACTGCAATTGGGATTGACCACTTGGCTGTTAATCAAAGTGACAATGGCTGTGCTTACCATTTTACTTCAGTTTTCTTTTCCTTCTTGCTACTTCCTTCAGCTGATCTGAGATTCTTTCTCATTCAGGACATCTTGGTATGGGGTAAATAAACAATTGAAAGTAAAAGCAGAGAGACACTGCAAGAGTCATAATTGCAAGGACTGCTTGCTAAATTGTTTTTTTTAATGCTGTTGTAACAGTCACATAACAAGGCAGTTGCTAAATAAGGACTACCTATATGACTGAGTCAAGTGTCATACATCTTCTTTAGGCTCCCTTCTAAATCACTTTTGATGTGTTTGTTCCAGCATTAAGATCAAAATCTTTCTGAAAACAGTAGCTATTTCAACATGTATCTTAAATTCAATCATCATTTCCCTTTAATGGCTATTTTGATATGTTCTAGATTGTAGGCAGCAGATTTATACCCTGAAGACAAGCACAACGTTTGATAGATAAGTATATTTGCATTCACATGGATTAATTGCCAACATGTGGCTTGAATAATTTGCAAATATCAAAGCCGTCAAGAATCCCTACTACAACTCTTTGCTGACTTTAACTAAGAAAGGGATATCTATTGGTGTATCTGTGTTTAATTCAGGAAGTCATTATCGACAAGGCACCCCTAGTGTCTGAATGTTTGTTTTAATTCTCTTAAAAAAGAAAAAGAAGTCAGAAAGCTAAGATATACAGGAGAAAAGCGGTGTTAAGTGTGTATCATTCAGATTCTAATTTAATTGCTGGCAGGTTCGGCAAAAATAAGTAAATGGATGTCTAATTGTTTCAATCTCTCTCCCTTTTCCCTATTCACTAAGTGTTCTTTTCCTCATAATGTGAAGCTATATTCCTTTCAATAAAATGCTTAAATAAAAAATGTTGTCTTTGTCAAATGGACTTGTTTTGGTTGACTTTTGATATCTAGTGTTTATTTTATTTATTCATTTATTAAATCTATATTTCCATTACTCCATCCACTAAGATGTTGATTTCAAAAGATTTAACTGAATCCACTTTGCTTTAATTAGATCTTTTAAAAATTTCTTCGGCTTTTCTTTTTTAGATACATAGCCTAAGTCACTATTTGTTTCTCCATCCAAATATATATAAATTGGTTCTCTGGATGTTAAGAAAAAGAAATGAAATGGAAATATGGGAATAAGATGATTAAGAAAAACATGTCTTAAAACTGAGTGATTAACTTAGGTTTGATAAATATATGTCAAGTACATATTCAAGGGCTATTATTTTGGTCAAAATTCTGGTGAAATATAGTACTTATTTTGCTTATTGAATCAAAGATACATCACAGATTATTCTGTCCACCTCTTTATAGGCACAGAAATCTGCTATTTTTGATGGAATGGCATTTCCTTCAGACTTCCAATAAAAGTATAATTCCCAATATAGTCAGATAGAAGCAGGATACCTAATATCTCCTACTGAAAACAGTTTTTGCTTAGAGAAAAACACAGAATTCAATTATTTAAAAAGGAGCACACTCAAGTGGTTCCACTAATGCCTATATACACACCATTATGTTAATCCCTTTCAGGGTAAGCAAACTTATACAAAGAGTAGAGAGGAAATCTCTACTAGAGAGAAACAATGAACCAGAGAAATGAGATAAAAAAAGGAATCCAACAAATTTAGTTTAAATCAACATTTTTCTGTTTTCTACCCTTGCAAACCCTCCTTGCTCTTTTATTTATTTATTCATTATATTTATATGCCACCCATCTTGCCTAGAGGTGACATTAGGCAGCTTGCAATCAAAAACCACAAGATAAAATATTAAAGAATTAAAATGATACATATTAACACTAGAATTGGGTTCAAATTGATAAGAAAGGAAGGAAGGAAAGTGCACATTAATTCCTTAGTGTGATAAACCTATAGAAACAATGTATTGAATTAACAAGTGTCAAACACGTTTTATCAAATAAAGTCCTTTAATGGAATTTACATGTGAATATTTACATAATGCAATTCATAATTCTATGAATGAATGTATGAAAAATAAGTAATTTAAGGAGGAGCCAGGAGCAAGGGGAAATGAGGAATATTAAAGAAACATATCTTTCAAAAATGGTAAGAAACTTAACAATTGCTACCTTCTGGCCAGAAATATGTTCTGGAGTATGTAGGGCATCCAGTTTGAAACAATATATTGTAAAGACAGGTTTTATTCTGAACAAATTAATGAGGAGTAAAAATGAGATGATTCTTTCTTTAAAAAAAAATAACTCTAAATGACATTGAAAGTCATTGACTCCAGCAACCCCAAAGTCTCCTCTTTTTTAGGGCTTTTTAAAATGTTACTTAAGGGTTGGACTAGGAAGACAGGTAGTAGTCTAGTCAACTTTTAGCCATGGAAACTCACAGGATGACTTTGGGCCAATCATTTTCTATCAGTCCTATCTCACTGGGTTGTTTTTGTGGAGATAAATAGGAGCAAGATAGATCAAGAAGTATGTTTTGCTAGAAGAAACTAAGATTTTTTTAAAAAAAAATGGCTTTATTTTTTTGGTCTTCCTACCATCATATGGGTACCTGTTGACCAGATCAACTTTGAGTGGTGCAAATATTTATTTCTAGCTTGGCTAATTCTTTAAATCTTCTTGATCTGACTTTCCTTGTTCTTATTCTTTCCCTTCTTCTCTTCTCCCTTTCTTACCCCTCTCCTCTTTTATGCCCCTTTCCTTCTACAGGCTGTAATTATTTGCTGATCTATCAGAGGAGGTAAGAATATCTGATTTCATGAAAACTTTTTGGAAAGATTAATTTTGAACTGGCTCTTGAATTTCTGCACACAACCTACTTAAAAGCAAAAGGTGAACTAGAATATGGATCTGTAAGTGGGGAATACTGAATGAAAGCAGTGAAGGGGTAGAAAAATGAAGAACTAAACAAATAAATTCAAGGGAATTTGAAAGGAGTTTGTAAAGGTATCCCTATGATATCTCTGTTAGATTTGATAAAGGTTGTCAGGAGTTGTGTGGGAGGAGGGAGAGGGGCAGGTTACTAATGTGAGAACCAAGATGGCATTTCAAGGAATTGACTGTAATTCTTAGAGCCACAAAATGATGGGTGGATCCTTAAGACCTCAGTGAAGACCTTGCAAGTGATTTTTAGTGGCATTTGAAGGTCCGGAGAGACTTTCAAAATCACAGTGCAAACCTATTAAGTATATTTGAATGGAAGGGAAAAGGAGATTAAGCAGATCGTCATTGTGTATACTGTCCTAAGCTCCTGAATCGTAGGCTTATAATAATTATTATTAACTGCAATGTTCATTTTTATAGACTTAATTAAATAGTTTTGTTGATAAAATTGATGCTTTTTGAACCACACTTTGAAATTGTGTGAATACAACTGCAAGGCCAGTTGCAAGTGCAGCCCAAAAACCCAGAGTCATTTGAAACCCTATTTTATGAATGGCTTGAACAGCAGGAGTATCTTAGTGGTAGACACAAAAAAATACTCCGACTGTGAAAATCCACCTCAACAAGCAGGTTCTAATCTAAATCCTCTTTTTCTCTTTCATGTTCTTTGATACACTTCCCTTTAGAACAGTACTGAATATCTCCTATATATAGTTGTGGTGCTCTTTCTCCTGAATGTATGTCACAGCTAGCTCATTATTTGAAAATCATCATAATTTGAACATTGCTCAGCCTGACATTTTATTCAGAGTTTAACCCCGTTCCCAGCTATATATAGTCGCATTGTTACTAAGTATGTCATCAGTTCTTCTAAATATTTCCATTACTGCATGCTCTAAGACATTGATTTCAAAAGATTTAACTGAATCCAGTTTGCTTTAATTAGATCTTTTAAAAAAATTCTCAGCTTTTCTTTTTTAGATACATAGCCTAAGTCACTATTTTTTTCTCCATCCACATATATATAAATTGGTTCTCTGAATCTTAAGAGAGAGAAAATGAAATGGAAAAGTGGGAATAAGATGATTAAGAAAAAATGTCTTAAAACTGAATGATTAGCTTTGAATTGATAAATACATGTTGTACATATTCATGGAGCTATTATTTTGGTCCTAATTCTGATTAAATATAGTACTTATTTTGATAATTGAATCAAAAGATACATCGCAGATTACTGAGTCCACCTTCTTATAGATACAGAAATATAGTGTTTTTGATGGAAAGAAATTTCTTTCAGACCTTCCAATAAAAGTAGAATCTACTAATTCCCAACATAATCAAGCAGAAACAGGATACTTAACATCTCCCCCTGAAAATGGTTTCTCCTTAAAGAAAAACACAGAATTGAATTGTTTAAAAAGGAATAGACTCAAGTGGTTCCACTAATGCCTATATACACACCCATTATGTTAATCCCTTTCAGGGTAAGCAAATACCAAAGAGAGGAAATAAAAAAATGAACCAGAGAAATGAGATAAAAAAGGAATCTACTAATATATATATACTAATATATCTGTCTGTGTGTGTCTCTGTGTGTGTATGTATATATATATATTACAACCAATGGGCCGATGACGCGCTCGAGAAGCCAGGCGTAGAGGCAGGAGGCTATATAGGCCAGCTCCCAGAATGCCTCCCACTCCAACTCTGAGGCCGTCAGCAGTTTGGCCGACGAAAGCTAAGTGCTCTTTTATCTACAGGCCTGTTTATATTAAACAGCCTTGTTTATTTTTATCCTGGTGTTCGCTTTTTTCTTATAAGAATTTTATCAACATGTGTATTCCCAGGATTCACATTTTTAGTGTTATAAAGGACATATATATATATGTATGTGTATGTGTATGTGTATGTGTGTGTGTGTGTGTGTGTATGTATATATATGTGTGTGTGTGTTTCTGTGTGTGTGTGTGTGTGTGTGTATTCTACCTTTGCAAACCTTCTTTGCTTTTATTAGATCTGGGCATTGCTTTATGCATTGCCTTTCAACTTTAGATATCAATACTAAATTGGGCTACACAAATATAAGCTGAATTGTAGAATAACACTGAACAAGTTAGAGTTAGTAGGAATTACCTTGAGAAATATCTCTAATCATGGTAAAGTAGATGGCTTTTTCCTGCATTTTCTCATATGAACTGCCTAAGCAGCTTTATACAGAATACAATCACCATCTTAGAATGTACTTTCCAGGGAAACATGGCCATTTCAAATAAACTCTTAATTCAAACACTTCAAGCATCCCCTAAATTAAAACCCAGATATTTCTCCCAGGAAGAAAATTTCACCCTTGCCTAGAGGTGACTCCTTGGCAAGCTGCTAACATAATTGGCACACGTAGGAATTGAAATGTTAAAAAAAGAAAAGAAAACAGAAGGCTGGTAAGACTTTCAAATGGACTGTTAACTCTCTTACTTAAATCATCAAGTAATGTGCTTTCTTCATTCTTGGGTTTGAACCTCAAAGCCCTTCAGAATGTTGTTTCCAGTTGCCATTTCCAATGTGAAATACATGAAGGAGGTACTAAATACAGGGAAGGAAATCATATTAAGAGTATTTAATTAATTTGATGTCATCAAATTAGGTTTTACCTTAGCCCTAGCTGGCCATTGTATTTATTTATTTGTTTGTTTATTTAATTTTGTTTCATCTACCTTTATTATTTTTATAAATAACTCAGGGAAGTGAGTTACCTAATACTTCTCCTATTTTCCCACAATAACAATTCTGTGAAGTGATTTAGGGCAGGGGTCTTCAAACTTGGCCCTTTTATGACTTGTGGACTTCAACTCCTAGAATTCCTCAGCCAGGCATGTTGGCTGAGGCATGCTGGCTGAGGAATTCTGGGAGTTGAAGTCCACAAGTCATAAAAGGGCCAAGTTTGAAGACTCCTGATCTAGGGTAAGAGAGATTGATTGGCACAAAATCACCCAGACAGATTTCATGCCAAAGGCAGAACTAGAATTTACCATCTTCTAGCCTGGTGCCTTAACGAGTACAAAAAACTGGCCCTGGGTCTGCTCTTGTTGGAAAGCAGACCTTCTCAGACTACTCAATGTCTGAGGATAGTCCATGACCTATAAAGGTATCTTCTGCCCTCTTTCAGCTGATGAGATAGCTCAGGTGCCATACTGTTCCTCTAGGAAGGAGCAGGCATGATGTTATTCATATAAATTTGGGAGGAGACAGATGGTAAAGCTTTTCACCACTCAAAAATTCCATACTTTTGGAGAAACACAGGAAAAATATATTCAGGTACAATCATGCAGCATCGGTCATCAGTGCATTTTTAAATGTTGGAAAACATTTACAAAAAAAATTACAATTGCTTATGGGTGAATGTAATCTCTTTTTTTTCTGATTCCCTTTCTTCCCACTGATTTCCAAATCAGATGTATGGACTTCAACTCCCAGAATTCTCCAGCCAGCATGTTGGCTGGGGAATTCTTGACGTTAAAGTCTATACTTCTTAAAGTTGCCAAGTTTGAAAAAAAAGACTGTTTTAGTCATTTTATCCTGATTGTTACAACAGGATAATCTGTAAAACACTTGCCTTTGTCACTCAACTGTGGCTGGTTTGAAGCCCAAAAAGAGATTGTTTTAGGTTGTATGAATTTTATTATTTCTTAATTCCATACCCCAAATCTGGCAACTCCATCATTTCCAATTACTTAAGATAGAAAGTTTTCATCCCCAGTGTTTAGAGAGTTGCCAAAATCTCAGGGCTGTCTAAGAGTTGGGTAAAAGCCTTCTGCTTTTGATGCTTAAAACATGAATTTAAGTGCTTGTGTGATTATATACATATATAAAAATATACAGTATGTACATTCCGGAAGAGCTGGGCACAGGAAGAAAAGTGGTTGAATATTGCTTTCCTAGTACAGAAAGGTGAGAGGACATAGCAGCAAGGAATTGTCCAATGAGAGGATATGCTAACCTTCATTTTGTAGTAAATATTTTCCAAGCTGTTGCCAAAATGTCTCACTCCAGGCAGGATCTTTTTGAACCAGATTAGAGTCGAACACGGGACAGCAGCAGCTTAAAAAAATAATTGATGAGATGCCCTAATGCAGCAGTTCTCAACCTGTGGTCCACAGATCCCTGGCGGGCCATGATGTCGGGTCCACGAAGGATTGAAGAAATGTTATAATTTAAATCTTGAGTTAAGTCCATGGCCACAAAAGGTTTATAAAGGGGGTCTGTGCTGAAGAAAATGTTAAGAACCACTGCCCTTGCTCAATTAAGGTCTGTGGACTTCTACAGACTTATATTACTAACCAAATATTGGAAACCTGTCCAAGTGTCTCTCTGCCCCATCTTATATTACACAAAATCAAAACAAGGTTACTGTATTTTGAGGTTCTTTTTCATACTTGCTTTTATCTCAAGACTATGTAATTATTTTTCCATGTCCCTCCTTAATGGTGCCTTCCTTCCTTCACACCTCTCTCATATCTTCCCCAAGGTCAGCTCTAAATTCTTTTACATTTTCTCCCATATAGGAACAACAGACCAAGGTACAATATATTTCAAAAGTATAGTGTATATATGTATATATATGTATATATATATATATATATATATATATATTCAACATCCCTCCCTATGACAAAACAGCTGCTTCTGCAGCTGTTTCTGCAAAATTTTCTCAGCTGTCTACAACCAACTGAGTTGAATCACAATTCACTATTCTTAATTTGATAGCAAATTTGATGATCTCTAGGTGCCATACCCAAAGCTTCTGAGGTTGTACGTTGAAGTCTCAGATTGTGCACCTTTTAGTTAACCTAGAGGGGCTAAGCAAGAGAGAGTGAACCCAGAGAACTATCGGGGGGGGGAATGTGGGGGACTCTTATTTCTGCCTAAAAACAATTTGAGAAAATTTATACAATCTGCTGAGGTAAAAGCCTATAGTTTCTAAGAGACAATACTTGATGGCATGTAATCCATCAACACAATGTGATTGCTTTAAAAGACCTCCAATACTCTATAAACTTAGTTGGGTCTATCTTATGGCATCTCCCATCTGATAAGGAAGACTTCCTTTTCTCATTTTTGCAGGCTTTGCCTTGTTAGCAGATGACAATTGTATTTTGGAGTCACAAGTTTAATAATTGGCCTTTCATATGTGTGGGAGTAAGGGAGATAAAAAAATTTATTCGGGAACTTCCTTTATTCAAGTAAATCTGAATTTGAGGATCATATTGTCTATGGCCCTGAAAGTATGTCTTGGGGTACAAGGATAACAGATCCATGATTAGGCTGGGCATTAAATTGCAAGATTATGGACCTTGCTTCAACAATTACTTACTCATGAGTTTAGAGCATATGAATCCAATTTGGATCAGTCACCAGAACCAGAGGTTTAGTCTTCTGAGTTTTTGAACTCGTGCTGGAGACCATCTGCAGGGAACTTCTCTCCACCAGAATGTGATGACACACATTCTGTTATAGAGTGAATGAGACACGTTCTGCTAGAGAGAGGTTTCCTGAGACTGGGCTCCAGAATGAGTCCAAAAGCTTGGAAGACTAAACCTCTGGTCCCAATGACCAACCCAGATTGGATCCTGCAACATTATCCGGGAACATGTACATTTACCTTCATTCGTTGGAGCATATGTTCCCTCAATGACCACTGGAAACTAGTAAAATGCAGTGGGAAATATACTAAAAAAAACCTGTTTAAGTTCCAGTATATCTTTTCAAGAGGGGAACATGGTAATTTTACTTCAAGATTGGACTAAGAGGGTTAATTTATGAATAACTCTTCAATTTATTCTTGCTCTCCATAATGTTGGACCGTAGGGCTTGATGTAATAGAATGTGATTTAGAGTCCTGAATGTGCTAATTTTATCATTCAGGTATCCTGTGGAGAGACTATGTTCAAGCCAGCTGTCTAGGGAATTAAATGGTGCTGATTGTGTTGGGAAAAATGCTTAGATTGCTTCAGGGTAAAATTGTTACAGAATTTAAACTAATGTGATTTCCCCGTATTTAATTCAAAGCAGGGTATACAAGCAGTCCCAAAGGGGACTTACTAAGGATTTGTTTCTCCTCAACACACTCACATACACACGGTAGAACTTCACATAATATTTAATAAAATATTTTTAAAGCTACATTTGGATAAAAGTGTAATCAGATCCTCAATAAAATTGCTTTTGGTTCACCATATTACTTCTGTTATTTCTGTCAGTCTGGCTTCCTGCTTTTGCTTTCTATGTAGAGTATTAATTTATACCTTCCATAGTCACACAAGCATGCATGCCAAATATTTCCAAGAAGCAATATTATATTTGACCCTGGGCATCTGGAAAGTGGGAAGAATTGTACTGGCCAGACATGTCTTAAAAAATTCATTCAATTTATTTCTAAGTGGGGATTCCAATGAGAGGCAGAGATAAACAGGTCAGGAAGTTCCCCATGAGCAGAGTTTATAAAGCGTATACTATAGGAAAAGTTCATGCTAAAAAATAATGATAGTGGTTAAAACCACTTAAGATATATTTTTCTGATATATTTCAATATGCCTGCACACTGCGATGTCTTAAAATCAACAGGAATTTAAGAAGTTTTAATTTGCTCCCTGTATTTATACATACTAATCCAGTCCCCAACAAAAATTGAATAAAAATAGGTAGTATTTGAGTTGTGTTTTACATGTGTTTGAAAAATAGGTAGTATTCTATGAAAATGCTGTGTTAACTGACAACGAATGTGCAGAGAAAATGCAATAATTTTATTATAAAACAATTACAATAAATTATTTACTTATTTATTGTAATTTACAATTATTTACTTATTACATTTATTTATTACATTTACAATATATGCCTAAAAGTCAAAAATGTTTTTGGGGAAAAAGATTCCCTAATTGTATTTACCCAAAGGAAAAAAAAAGGATTTCCTTAAACAGAAAGTACTGTTTTTGAAGGATAGGTAGTTTGATCATTTCATTTTATTTATTTATTTCTGAAATTTTATTGCTGCCCATCTTCCCTATAAGGTGACTGGGCTTCTAATCATTTTCTCAATAAACATACAGTATTTTATTTTTATAACTATTAAAATCTTTCTAATTTTCTGGAAAAGTTGATTCTGCTTGCCTCCCTTCTTCTAACCTATAGCAACTGCAAATACCTCAATTTTCTCTAGCAATGGCAATAAAAATGCAGGTATTTTTATTTTACATCTATCTTTTCACTCAGGGCGTGTAGTGATAATGTCAAGTTTCTGAACTTGATTGTATGGCTGATAGATAGATAGATAGATAGATAGATAGATAGATAGATAGATAGACAGACAGACAGACAGACAGACAGACAGACAGACAGACAGACAGACAGACAGACAGACAGACAGACAGACATGCTTAAGGTGAAAATGTTGCATATTTTTGTGTATGTTTGTACCCCTGTGTATGAGTGTATATGTATATCTGAGATTGGGAATGAGTATCATGAGGAAAATGATCTTGTGGCAAATATAAAATACATGTTTCATTTCTGCCTTTGTTCAATTTATACAGACTGCATTCCTACAACTTGCTTAAGCTGGTTGCTGAATTTGCTCAATTTCTGATTTCACCTACAACCTGGACTCACAAGGGACGCTAAGCCAAGGAGAAGAACTGTTAGAAATATTGAAGCTTAAAAGATTGTAAGAAAGTTTGTTCTTTAATTGACCTCCTTAAGCATTTTGTGTAATCATACCCTTTGTGTTATTGACAACTGTTATATTACTTTATTTTTATTGTACTTTTCATATTTCAACATAAGTACACATCCATGTAGCAGCCAAAACTGGCAAGATCAAAGCACCTGAAACCATAAAGCGCAAGTATCAAAACCTAAATGCAGATATTTCCACATCCAGGGTCAAGAAACTGAGCAGCAAGAAAGGTTAAGATAAGGATAAGATAACGTAAGGATAGAAGAAAGAGATCTGAGATTTAAACTCTGGAGCTATTAATTTGACTTGATACTGCAATAGCCATTTTTTTATTATTAGGGCTTTTATTGCATTTGCAATAAAAACTACGTATCTGTCTTAGTTTTATCCTAGCTTTGGAGTGGTTAAGGTTTTTTTAGAGAAAGATTTACTGCCATGCCTGGGGTGAACCTACACTATAACAACCCAGGTGAACGCATAGAAAGATAGAGTTTTAACTACATATAAATAAATAGCTTTTTCTCCAACTGCAGAGACAACATCAAAGTAAAATGGAAAATCAGTCAGTAGTAATTTTCAATGGAAATATTATGTTCTTCTAGGAGCAAAAACACTGAGAAAAAATTCAATTAAAAAGATTTGAAGTATACAATCTTTTAGCAGGCCCACATATACAGCGTGTCCTTTTTTAAAACTGTAGCTAATATTTCTCTGGAAGAATTTCCTGCTATTCCAGGCCAGATAATTTCCAGTTGTAATTGATGAACTTGGTGATTGAAACTGGATCTTTCTATCTTTCTAAATTCAATGAACATTATGAAAAGAAATGTAACATTCATTCTTTCAGTCTGTTCCAATCTTGGTTTGTGCCCACTCTGGGATAGTAACACATTTGGTCATGTAGCATGGAAATTGATAGAGCTATTGGAACTTAGTTATATATTTCAACAGCTTTTGATACCAGGGACTGTATTGTTTTAATGGCCACCTGTCTAGCTGTCCTGGTGCTATGGTGACTCTGATCTTATTTGGCCAATCACTCTCAGAGAGATAATGGATGTTTTTGTTTTTTGGTTTCTTTGCTCTAGTCCATTAAATTTGTCTTATGAGTTGCCTCAAGTCATCCATCCTGGTTTTTTATTTGAAACTGTTGGAGAATATCATCTTGTATGAGGATGCCATTTTATTTACTGATCCCGGGGAGGCTATGAAAGTCTTGGATATATGCTTAGAGGTGCTTTTGGAATAATTAAGGTATAAGGGCAAAATGTTTATCCAGATGAGGCAGAAATACTTTTGGGGGAAAGGAAACTGATGTTCAGAGTAGAAGGATTCTATTAGTATTTGGCAGAGCTTTATTCTTCCACAAGAACAAGCTCATAAAGGCGTTTCTCTGTGTGCGTGTTTTTATATATCATTGCTTAGCAACAGCTAAGTTTTTTATTACTAATTTCAACTGACATGGGAACAAAATTAATCTCAAAGATGATTATGTCTATGTTTTGCATCTATTGGGCTACCAAAATATGGTTTGTATGGAGTTATCTTAGAACAGAAACAGGAAAGTAGAAGAAGGCTCATCCGACTGGTGATTTATACAAATTGTTTTGATCAAAGAGAGCATTACTATCAGCTGAGAGCTGGATTCAGATTGTACAGGTTTATAGTGCTATTCTAAGATCAGCTGAGAGCTCAGAGACCAAGCACAAGAGAACGGCCCTGCAAGATAATGCTCAGGTACCATAGATGACAAAATATGCCAATATGTTAGGCTATTCCTATTTCTATGAGGTCATCTGATTATGATATTGACTAAATGATTGGAAAAAGTGCTCCAGGTTAAAACTCCCCCAAACCTGCATGAAATGTTTTAGAGAAACATTAACAAGACAGGAAATGTTAGAAATAATTGGAAACTCTATTCAAAACTGTATAAAGATGAAGATCACTCAAAAGTAACAACACCCACGAAAGAGGAAATGCCAAATATCCTAGTGGAGGAAGTGTCAAGTGCCATAAAATCAATGAAAAATGGCAAAACTTCAAGAAATTACTCTGTTATAGTTGAAAGCTGGTGGTCACAGTTTACACAATCTTACTACAATCAATATATGAAAAAATAATGGCAACAATTTGCCTTAATGATCTTAAAGTAGAAATCAACATCAAATGAGGTGTACGACAAGGTGATACAGTATCACCCATCCTTTTCTCAACCTGTCTTGAAGAAGTATTTTGCAAACTTGACTGGACAAAAGATGGAACAAAAATCAATGGGGCCTATTTAAATCACTGAAGATTTGCAGATGATGTTGTTCTCTTCACACAAGACCCAGAAGAGCTACAAAGACACATACAACAGCTGCACAAAGTAGGAGAACCATTTGGCTTTAAAATAAACCTGAAAACTAGCCACGTTATGTTTAATAAATTCATCAAATAAAGAAAAAATATATATCTGGAAAAAAACTAGATGTAGTAGACCACTACATATACCTTGGCCAATAGATATCAGTGGAAGGCGATACAATAAAGAAAACTGAAAGGTGTGTTATATGTGGTTGGCAGGCATTCGGTAAGCTAAGCATAATTTTCAAGAACAATCTCCCCCCCTGAAAAGTTTTCAATCAGTGTGTGCAACCTGCTCTAACATATGCCAGTGAAACATGGACAGTAACTTCACAATCGATACAAAAGCTACGAGTGGCACAAAGAGTCATGGAAAGATACATGCTCAGCATTACAAGATAAGATAGAAAGACCTGCACATGGATTAGAGAACAAACAAAAGTATATGATATCAACAAGAGGGTAAAACAATTGAAATGGAAATGGGCCGGTCACATAGCAAGAAGAACTGATGGCAATTGGACCAAGGCAGTCATAGAGTGGATTCCACTTGATAAAAAGCATCCATGAAAGAGACCTAAAACAAGATGGATTGACGACATCAGCAAGTATCAAGGACTCAATTGGCAAAAGAAAGCTCAGGACCATATTGGTTGGAAACATACAGAAGAGGCCTTCATTCTGCAGTGAATAATCAATGCCTAAAATGATGATGAATGATGACTTTAATACCAGAACAGCTAAGAATAAATTTAAATTGAGCGAGGTTTGGGTTGGGTATGAGATGAAGGCAATAACCTATGAGCAGGTCAATAAAAGAACCTGTTGTGTCATGTTCATCCGGGATATGGGATGAGGAGAAATCCCCTAGATTTAAACTAGGTTTTTTTTTATTCTGTAAGAGAAAGAGGAAGATAAGAAAGAAGCGATGAAGAAAGGATGGGTTGATGATAGTGATGATGATGATGGATAAGTAGAAATATACAGTGTTGCTTCCATGCAATCCATCAATCCATATATATATGGATTGACATATATATATATATCATGTCATTCCTGCGCAGATCAGATCCTCATTTAAGCATTTCAGTTTTATAAGTTGACTCCCAAGAGCTATAAAGTGCATAAAATTCTATAGCTGGCTTAGTTGCACTTGCTTTGATAGTTCTGAGGTTATCTTCCATATATCTGGGCAGCTCAACCAAATTCCTTCCCCATGAAACTGGCATGGTTCTGTGGAATCTCTGCTCTTTATTTAAGCACAGTGATTGTTTTAAAATCCCTAGAGTTGTGTCTCGGAGCTAAGAAAGGAATCATTTCCCAGGCACAGGGGAAAGGGGTAGTGATTTAACACACCCCTGAACTCTCCATATTTTAATACAGTGGAATAAAGTTTAAATCTAAAATGAGAGATATTCTGCAATAAGGAATCTCCTTCCCTTATTCCTTCACTGTACAGCCCTTTTAAGTTTCAAAAAAAAAAAAAACGTGTTATACTCATTGATATACACAGGGTAGGCAATATATTATTTTTATGTGCCCAAAATACAGAAGTTCATAATTTCAGATACCTCACAAAGCTGCCCAAACAAGTCATTACATGCATCAATAAAATAGTTTCCTGACAATGGAACTGTAGTTTCATTTAACAAAGATAGCACCGGCTAAGTACAAATCCTTTGTCTTCATACCTCTTTACAGAAATATTCTGCATTTTACGCGGAGTGGACAATTACCTCTGACATAGTTCCAAATAATTTTTCAGCATTATTTTTTAGCATTTCATCACACACACAAACACACACCATTTGATGAAAAATAACTTGTATTTTATTTTTTTGAATCAAACATTGAGAAATGATCAGAGATGGGATTTGTAATCTAGCAATTACATTTATTTATGAGGTGCCTGTACTTGGCTATTCAAATTAACCCCTCCATCACTATACAATCAACTCTGTTAGCTTCCTGGCTTTCTACCCTTCAGTAAAATCCCAAGGGATGCCATTGTATAGAAGCCACTTTTCTCTCAGGGGACTTTCTCTGATTGGCAAGCAGAGTCACGCAGGAAAGGTAAACGTGATAAAAACATATGTAACCGACTCAACATCAGTACCGACAACCTGTACCTTCTTGGAACAGGGTAGAGAAAATTGTAAGGCATCACCAAAAAGAAAATACATCATCCTTGTGAGGTTAAAAAGCAAAGGCAACTTTTAAGAAACGGGGGGAATTTCAGCACAGTATTGTGCAAATTGCCTTTGCAACCAAAGGCACATTATAATCTGGAAGGGAAGTATATTACGAAAGAGAAGTCACCAGAATTTAATTTACTTCTTTCCAGAGATGGCAACTAAAATGACATTATCAGAAATCTGAGTTATGTAAGGAAATAAATACAGATTATACCAGTGGTGGTGAACCTATGGCACGCATGCCAGAGGTGGCACTCAGAGCCCTCTCTGTGGGCACATGCGGCATTGCCCCAGCAGAGTTTGCCAGAGTAGCAAGGAGGTGGTGTTTGGAAGTGACAGGGCAGGAAGTGAGCGAGCAAGCAGCATTAGCCCCCCCGGGGATGCCCCAGAGATGGCGAGGGACTGGCCCCGGCCATGCTCACCCAGTCTGCCATGACCACTGCAGCCACGCCCACCCAGTGGGCCATGCACCCCCCACCCCCCACCCCCCGTGAGGGCACCACAATGCTGATGCAGCCCTGGCACTTTGTGATAAATAAGTGGGTTTGGGGTTGCAGTTTGGGCACTCGGTCTCTAAAAGGTTCGCCATCACTGGACTATATAGTAGCAGCATTCTTCTTTGGCAGAAGTTAACCAATAGACCCAATATTCATAAACTTCCAAAACTAAAAGCTTAAGGAGTTATTTTTCCTTAATCAGATCCTAGTCACCAATAAAAGTTTACTTTCTATAAACTGTATGTTTATGTGTATTACTGTACAATACATTAGTCTATGATTCTGTATGTTTTAGGGCTAAGCGTAGCACTGAAGGAGTGATTCAGTTTAAAGGAGATTTGATCAAATCCTATATATCAGTTAAATCTTCTAATCCATTTTTAGCATTGAGTCAAAAGCAAGTCTTTTCAAAGCCTCCAGAATGAAACGATTAAAGAGCAAATTCAGAATAATTAACAAAGATGATGAATAGAAGTCAAGATTGTGGTATACTCGGCACTGAAATGAATTCTTAGGAAAGAAACCTCATGGACAAGATTCCAGAGGCGAGGCAAAAAACTGAGAATTCCAACACATACTGAATTTTCAGTGATTTTACAACCTTTGATTAAGCTATTAAGATATGTTGTTGTTGTTTTTCCTTTTAAGCCTTACAAAGCTGACATATTAGGTTTTGATAGCAAAGCTCTTAAAAGGAAGAGAGATTGCTAATCAGTAGGCTGTGCTAGGAGTACTCATCTATCAATTTGTGCCACTGGAACTATTTGAGAAAATCGTTCTGCTGAAGATAACATCATCTAAGTTGTATCTAAAATTGGGGTCATGAAAATTGCCTACAACTTTAACTCCATTACCTCATTATGTAAGAAATGATGTGTTAATTCTACTATTTTGGCCAATGATACAATTCTTTCCTTTAAGGCTTACCTTTTGTGATCTATAAGAAGCAGGGGGTAAAAAAGCATAATATTGTGGGTTTTTTTAAAAAAAAACTGGTTTTCGATTATGCTTTAAATCACTTTATGAGCCTTTGTGAAAATGACATTGTAGTTGATCTTTTAGTTCAAGGAAATCATGTGGGTAGTGCTATGAGATAAATATTTTGAATCTGTATCATGTTTTGTTTTGGTCACTAATATGGAGAACATTTGACTTTGGAGATATCATTACAATTTTCAAATGCAAGAGTTCTACCTTTGTTATTTTTTTTTTTAAAGTAATGCTAAAAGACTAGTGCATCACTGCATTAGTTCCATCTATCCCTAATGTTTTTAAAATAGCTATGTTGAAACTCTGGAAGTGAGTATTCAAAGTCTGGATATTTAGGCTAATTGTAGTGTTAGAGGCTTATCCTTGGGTATGTGGTTAGAAGCAATTACGAGTCGAAATCCTATTAAAAGTTGGAAACAATCCTGGCCACACTGACTTTTAAGATGAATCAGTTGGACTGGAAAGTTATTACTTCTATGCCGTAAGATGTGGTTACATTTCCCCAAAGGACAAAGGTTATATACCGATTTTCTGCTGGTTGTCCAGATGGCAGATTGTAGTTTCTTCTTCTGGACAAGCATTTGGACTCAGTCATACATGTTTTGTTTTATTAAGTTCATTTTGGTAATTTGCTTTATTGAGTTCTCTGATATTTAAGTAAGCTAGTCTTTGAAAATAATACAAAAGGTTTTACATAAAGCAGCTCACCATCAACTAAATATATAGAACATATTCTCCTTCATCATCTTTTCCTTAACTACCTGATCCAGTTTAAGTTCTTTTGATTTAAAAGTTCCACATCAAAGATGGATAAGTATTACCATTTTAGAACTGTCAATGATAAAGTATTATGGGAGTTATACATGACCATACTTTGCACACCTCTGTCATATCTTGGTAAGCTAGAAAAATATGAGGTAGAAAGCATCACCACCAAATGGATTTGTAACTGGCTGACAAACCGTACTCAACAAGTAGTTTTTAATGGTACTATATATAAATGGAGAGAAGTAAGCAGTGGGGTACCACAAGATTCCATCTTAGGCCCGGTACTCATCAATATCTTCATAAATGACTTAGATGAGGGAATAGAAAGGGAACTCATTGTCATGGTTCCGACTAATGAAACACTTCAAAGAACTTCCAGGCATTGTTTATCCTAAAAAGTCTTTATTCGTGTAACAACGTGTCGGCACGGCATGGATGGATGCCAAGATCTAAATTCCCCTCCCCTGAGCACATAATATTCCAGCCTATTTCCCTCCTCTTATTTACAGTCATAAATCATGTTCTTCAATCAGTTTGAAGGCCAAAGGTTCTCTTCCATTTTGCAGCCCACCAATTCCTTATCTCACTAATCCCCCACACACATTCTTTCTCCTCCCCTCCCAGCATCATTTAAGTTAACTCTAAAAATACCACACAGCTCTGCATATTTTGTCAGAGTAAGAACATCCAATGTTAGCAGCGTTGACATCCTGCCCCCCTTACAAAAAGGATAGGTCCTGTATGTAAACAAAAGCATATGTCAGGGATTATCTCTTGGTTTGTTGGGGTTTTTCTCATGAAACTTTTTGATGAGTCGGTCAGCCTTCACATCGCTAGATTTCACCCAAGTAGCTTCGGACAGTGAGTACCCCTTCCATTGTACTTGGTACTGCAATTTCCCTTTAAAAATTCTAGAGTCAAGAATACGTTTCACTTCATAGTGAGTCTGACCCGCTACTACGAGAGGCCCTGGTGCTTTCTTAGGGGGAGGTCTTAAAGTGGAGCCCCGACAAGGTTTTAACAAGCTACTATAGAAGACAGGGTGAATCCTCCCTAAAAGCCTAGGGAGTTTCAATTCTACTGTGACGGGGTTGATGATCCTTACGATGGGGAAAGGCCCCAAGTATTTTGGTCCCAATTTCTTGCTGGGCAATTTGAGGCATAAATATTTAGTTGACAGATAAACCTTTTCCCCAACTTGGAGTGTTCTTTGGGGAGCCCTCTTTTTATCAGCCTGCTTTTTATACATCTCGGAAGACTTTTTTAACGCAGTTTTCGTGTTTCTCCAAACTTCTTCCCACCCCCTCACCCATTGATCAAGTGTCTGGGAGGCGGAGGGCACCTGAGGGTATTCAGGTATTGGGCTGAACTCTTTTCCTATGGCTACTCTGAAAGGCATGTAGCCGGTACTGCTGTGAACAGAATTATTGTAAGCCACCTTGGCGAAAGGGAGGAGGTCAATCCAGTTTGTCTGTTGGTAGGAAACGTAGCATCTGAGATATTGCTCCACCATTTTGTTAGCGGATTCTGCAGCCCCATTGGTAGCTGGATAAAAAGCAGATGATAAGCCTTGAGATGATCCAATTAATTTAAGAAAACTCCTCCAAAACTTCACTGTGAACTGCACCCCTCTGTCCGAAATTATTCACTTAGGGGCGCCATGCAGCCGGTAGATATGTTTCAGGAACAATTTAGTCAGTTGTTGGGCAGATGGGAGTCCTTTGCAGGCAATGAAATGAACCTGCTTCGAGAACAGGTCTATCACAGTCCAGATGACAGTATTTCCCCTACTTTCAGGTAGGTCTACTATAAAGTCCATAGCTATTTCTTCCCATGGTTGAGAGGGGTCAGCCACTGGTTGCAGTAGCCCAGGGGGTTTCCCTGGAATTCTTTTCATTGTGGCACATACAGTACAACTCCTGACATAATTTTCCACATCTCGTTTTAGCCCCGGCCACCAGAATTGCCGGTGGATGAGGTGTAGAGTTTTTAAATATCCAAAGTGCCCAGCCTGTTTTACATCATGGCTGTGTTTGAGAGCACTAAGATGGAGGGCTTCAGGCAGATACAGTTTTTTCCCCTTGTAAGCCAAACCATCCCTGCATGTTAGGTAGGTTTGATTATCTTTGAACCATTGATCGGTGAGGAGCTCTTCTTTTATCTTCTTTACCCCAGGGTCATCAGGATTAGGGACTCTGCGAGGTGTAAGTTGAGTGGCAGTTTGTGGGTTGGAGATAATTGCCTCGTTAACCTCCTCACGTTCGCTTTTGTACTGGGGTAATCAGGAAAGCGCATCAGCTAGGAAGTTTTTCCCCTCCCCTGAGCACATAATATTCCAACCTATTTCCCTCCTCTGATTTACAGTCATAAATCATGTTCTCCAATCAGTTTGAAGGCCAAAGGTTCTCTTCTGTTTTGCAGCCCACCAATTCCTTATCTCACTAATCCCCCACACCCATTTTTTCTCCTCCCCTCCCAGCATTATTTAAGTTAACTCTAAAAATACCATACAGCTCTGCATATTTTGTCAGAGCAAGAACATCCAATGTTAGCAGCGTTGACACTCATCAAATTTGCAAATGTACTTTAGAGTGAAGTTGAAGGGGTTAAAGTACTGTGCCCACCGCACTTGCTTTGGGGACAATTTGTGGGGAATTTTCAGTGCTTCTAGATTTTTGTGATCTGCCCATACTTCAAATGGCACCTTGCTCCCTTCTAGATAGTGTTGCCAGTTTAACAGTCCCCACCTAATAGCGAAGGCCTCCTTCTCCCAGATTGCCCATCTTCTCTCGCTTTCAGTAAATTTTTTAGAGGTGTAGGCACAGGGTTGTAGAACTCCACTTTTGTTCTTTTGCAGTAATACAGCTCCGACTGCCACGTCGCTGGCATCAGCTTGGATTACAAAGGTTCCCCTGGGCAGGGGTGCTTTAGGACCAGTTCAAGCAAATAGTCTTTTTAAATTCTCAGATCTTGGCATGATGTCATGATTCTGACTAATGAAACACTTTGCAAATGACTCTAA
Source organism: Azemiops feae (assembly GCA_023970755.1). NCBI lineage: Eukaryota > Metazoa > Chordata > Lepidosauria > Squamata > Viperidae > Azemiops > Azemiops feae. The sequence goes on along the minus strand of JALGBA010000118.1, from coordinate 796,882 downwards.
GCTGGCAGGAACAGCCAACACCCCAGAAGACAAGCTCAGGATCCAAAAATATCTTGATAGATTTGAACAATGGGCCCTATTCAACAAAATGAAATTTAATGTGGAGAAAAGCAAGGTTTTATACTTAGGCAGCAAAAGCCAAAGGTACAAGTACAGATTAGTCGAAACCTGGGTCAAAAACAGTAATTGTGAGAGGGACCTTGGAGTCCTAGTGGATGATTACTTAAATATGAGCCAGCAGTGTCTAGTAGCAGCCAAAAACCCTAATACAGAGGCATAGAATCAAAAATACATGAAGTGTTAGTACCACTTTATAAAGCCTTAATAAAGCCACACCTGGATAGTTTTGGTCATCACATTGCAAAAAAGATTTTGAGACTTTGGAAAAAGTGCAAAGAAGAGCATTAAAGACCTGGAGACTAAAACATATGAAGAATGGTTGCAGGATTTGTGTTTGGCTAGACTAGAGAAAAGAAGGACTAGGGGGGAACATGATAGCAGTATTCTAGTATTTGAGGCTGCCACAAACAGGAGGGGGTCAACTTATATTCCAAAGCATCAGAGTGCAAGACAAGAAACAGTCAATGGAAACTAATAATCTAACTAATAAATAATCAAGGAGAGAAGCAACCTGGAATTAAGGAGAAACTTCCTAACAGTGAGGACAATTAACCAGCAGAACAGCTTGTCATCAGAAGTTGTGTGTGCTTCATCACTGGAGGTTTTTAAGAAGCAACTGGACAGCGATTGAAATGGTATACAGTCTCCTGCTTGAGCAGTGGGTTGGATTAGAAAACCTCCAAGGTCCTTTCCAGCTTTATTCTGATTGACTGATTGATTGACTGACTAATTGATTGATTGATATCTAACCTTGCATACATCCCCTCCTCTTTGCTGAGTGGCTATATAGTGTTCTGCTATCTGTTTTTAAAGCTTCAAAGAAAGAGTATAGAACATTGGAATTGCATACACATCAATTTCTCTTAAATTGATTGTTAGTTTCTGTTTCAATGTTTCATGAAAAAGACAGTTAACTTCATTACAAAGTAAAATGTGGGGAAGGGAGGGGGTTGCTTTCCCAATTCTGACCCATGAGCTCATCTGAACATGATTTGTGTTGTGTTACCCTCCCAGTGATCAGATTATAACTTCAGTCAAGGGATTTTAATGAAGGAATATATATTACAGGATCTGTCTACAGTGAGGATCTTCATGGTGTTTTCATGGCCATGTCTAAAGTTATTAATATCTGGAAGCAATTACAGATGTATGCAATGGTGTCTATGAGAGACTATATCCTTGATTATTTTCTTCTCTGTTTCTTCATTTGGCTTTCTTTTTCTAATGAAAAATGAAAACATTTAATTAAAAAAGTCCATAAAGGGCATCAAAATATGTATGGGTGTTCCATTTCAATTTTTTAATCAAACTGATAAAAACACTGTATGCAACCAGATAGCTCTGGAAAGTTGGTAAAACTACTTATGAATCCTAAACTTTATCCATTCAGAAGTCCTACAAAGTTCAGTGAGACATATTCTTAGTCCTGTCCACAGTAACCTACATGTAGCTCTCCCTTTATTTAATAGGATTGCCCTCTGAGTAAATAAACATAGGATTGCATTGCACATATCAAAATAACCTGTGTGACCTCATTCAGTGGGAAAGGCCAGTTCAGCTTAAAAAAGACCAGCTTAAGAAAGACCAGGTAATAAAATAGACAAGAAAAAAAATGAGTAATAAAAAGACTGGAAAACTCATTGAGAGATACCAATATCAGTATCAGACATAGCAAGAAGAACATGAAAAGAGAATAAACAAATATATAAAATACACTGTTGTTTAGATTGTCTGGGTGACTGTTGATTGATACCGACATTTCTAAAATCAAAGCTTATCAAATAATAATATACCAATAAATGGCCATCTCTTGATTCATTTACACAGTATTCTAAGATATCATTGCATTCCATTTCACATTGGCTTGAAACAATATATACTATCAACAATCAATTTTAAAATTATTTCAGTTATTGTTTTGAGTTGTTTTTGCATTATACTGCCTTCTAATATTTAGGTCAGCTTTGAGCACAAATACTATATATTTGCCTTAATAGTTCTGTTCATAGATATTGTGTCATATCTATGTTCCAAAACCTCAGAAATTCTTGAAATCTGAAGCATAATTAATTTCTCATACACAGTAAAGCTAGAATCATATTTGAAAAGATTGTAAAAAATATCTAAGGACATTATATCAACATGTTTCCAACACAGCATTTTAATTTTTGCTTAAAGGAACTGTATCACACTGAGAATGAATAAAGAAAAGTATTTTATATTAAGGACTAAACAATAATTTGGCTAGAGCAAACAAAAGTACAGAAGAACAAAATAGACTTCTGCTTGCAAAATTAATGCTGCTAGATATTCAGCTTCGTAATTCCATGTTTATTCAGAAGTAAGCATCAAAGGATTCAATATTTATTCATAGGTACAATATGTGTGACAAAGTGTTACTATATGTATGACAAAGTCAGACAAGCAAATAAAGTTAATTAAGAGACAGGGGGCTTTTTAAAAGAAAAAACTTTCAAAGTGACTCTTCAAATTATCTAAAGAACCAAAAAAATGAGGTCTATTAAAATTTCAAAGCGAATCAAATCAGATATGTTTTTTAAAATAAACAATATTATAAATAGATAGATAGATAGATAGATAGATAGATAGATAGATAGATAGATAGATAGATAGATAGATAGATAGATAGATAGATAGATAGATAGATAGATAGATAGATAGATAGATAGATGTTTGTGTATGTTATTCTGTGTATCTGTGTGAGTGCGTATTAAGATAATTTTTATTACAATTTTTAAAAATAACATAAACAATTAACTCAAACTTTAACAAGAATTAAAATTCTTTAATAAAATATGCACTACTATTCAAAATCAAGAATGTATGACAGCAAGATCTCTGCGAAAAAAATAAAGCCGGTTGAGGCAAAGGTTAATAGGGCTTAGATGATGCTGCAGACAATATAAAGAGAATAACTATTTATTTTGATGTCCTAGTAGAATGTCAACAACAAAGGCAATTGTCCAAAATCATTACTTCTGAAACAGTCACTAAAAATGTGGATGCTTTTGAATATTGCTACAAATAATAGTAAAGATATGTGATATTTTCAGTATCTCCCTAAAAATTATTTTCCAGCAGGTGATTCTGAAATCTTCACTAATTACAAGGAAATTACGAAAAAAAAAAACATGATGATTTCTACATCTTCTGAATATTGAGAGGAAAAAGCATGTCTTAAATTCACATCAAAAGAAAACTAATATTCACATTTCAAAGTACAATAGTTGCATATCTTCCATTGCCTCGTATAGAAAGCACACAAAAACAGCTATTGCTTTCTCAATCTGTTGCTTGTATGATGAGGTGCATTGCAACTCTTAGAATTTATGAAATTTGTAGTCCCCTAGAACCAGAGAATGCCAGAAGACTTCTTTAAATTTCAGAAATAAGCAACTTCCCTTATTGTTATAGGTGTGTTCAAAATGTGTAGTTAAGTCTCTATAATCTATAAATCCTATTTATGTAAATATTCATCCAAGGAGATTTCTTGACTTTTATGTGAAGTGGAATAACACTTGAAATACTTCATTATATGTTATTACAGTATTTCCTTTTTGTGACTTTCTTTTCTTTCTCTTTTCAAACTTATATATCAACTATTTTCCAGTTTATTGCAACTTCAAAATGTCTTTGTTTTGCATAATGCATCCTCATGATATAGGGTCTCCTGCTTAAGCAGGGGGTTGGACTAGAATACCTCCAAGATCCCTTCCAACTCTGGTATTCTATTCTATTCTATTCTATTCATTTCCCTCTCTCCCATTATTAACATAGATCATTGCCTCTGCAGAAGCTTACTTGGACGGTAATAGTTGTCCAGTCTGGGGACTTTTTAAATTCTTCTTCCTTCTTTTTTATCTCATCCAATTTTTTTCTCTTTTTTTTTTAAAGTTTACTGTTATATTAAAGGAAATGTCTTCTTATAAATTTATTTCTGGCATCCCAAGCAGTTCCTATTTCTGCAGTTTTGTTAAGATTACTCTTTTAAAAAAAATATTTTAACTTCATTTTGCAGTCCTTCACTATCTTTTTCTTTCTCAGTAACATCTCATTTAATCTTCGTGTGAAAGATTCATTTGTCCTTTTAAAAATTAAAGTTACTGGGTTGTGGTCTGAGAAAATCTCCGGTAATATCTACCCTTTGTGAACATTTGTAGCCAAAGATTTAGAGGTACAAATCACATCTATTCTTAAAAAGATCTATGTCTTTCTGAAAAATAAGTGTAATCTTTTGGGTTACCATTTTATATAACGGCTATTATAAAGACTGAAAGAAGAAAGGCATCAGGTCCAGATGGTCTGCCAGCCTTTTACTACGAATGTTTTGAAGATGAACTTTTACAACCTTTACGACAAACAATTAATATTATTTTACAGATTGATTCTTGACAGCTGGAAAGAAGCCAGTATAGCATTAATACCTAAAGAGGCCCAAGACCTGACTTTAACAAGAAATTATTGACCAATATCTTTATTAAATAATGAGTATAAGTTGGTTTGCAATGATTTTGGCTGAAAGGTTGAAAATAATTTTACAGGACTTTGCTCGTGAAGATCAATGTGTGTTTTTACCCAACAGACAGTTATGAGATAATATTAGAAATGTGTTGGATATTCTGGAGTATTTGAAGAGACACAATAAAATGCAAGCTGCGTTGATCTTCTTGTAGGCAGAAGATGTTTAGTAATTTAAACTGGATTTTCTTGTTTAGATTACTGGAAGATTACTGAACTTCGGAGATAATTTTCTTAAGTGGGTAAGATCAATTTACATCTCAGAGAAAGCAGAAATAATTGTTAATGAAGAGTTAACAAAATCTTCTGAGATTCAACAAAGGGACATGGATGCCTGCTGTTATCACTCTTGTTCGTTGTATTTCTTCAGGTACTGAATAGAAATATAAAACACAAAGAGAGAATCATGGGAGTAAAAGTTAAAAAAAGAGAGACATTAAGGGCATTTGCTCTTGGTACCTGGTGCTAGTTTTGGACCATTTGTTAAAGGCAGTAGAAACATTAATGGAAAAATTAAAAGACTTTGGTATGCCAATAGGTCTGACATCAGTAAGAAGAAGACAGATATTAGTAGCCAAATACAGTAAGACAATAGAAGATCAAAGAAAACTGATGGAGAAAACTGGTTTTAAGATTGAGAAATACTAGTTCCTGCATTTCTGACACGACATAAGACAAGATTGAGAAAAAGCATCATTATAACAAATATGAATTGCATGTTATTTTGAAATAATTATGATAAGACATGGAATGAATTTAAGAAGATGGAAGAAATTAAAATTGTCACTGTTAGAAAGAATTTCTGTGATAAAAATGAATGGTGTTTTTGTTTCAGATAATTTCAGTTCTCACAACTGATGTACCATTCAAGCAATGGAAAAAAGGATATATCTAATTTTTATGGCAAGGAAAAAAAATTATGAGTTAAGTACGATTTGATTTACAACATGTAAAGGAATTAGGAAAATTATATGTAAAACTGAATTTTGTAGCTTGCTTGGCTTGGTGGAAAGAACAGGAATTGCTGATAAATAAAAGACTTTTAGAGTTAAAACACTCTTTTCCAACAACCCAAGAGACGTCTCTACACATGGACATCATCAGACGGTCAACACAGAAATCAGATTGACTATGTGCTCTGCAGCCAAAGATGGAGAAGCTCTATACAGTCAGTAAAGACAAGACCAGGAGCTGACTGTGGCTCAGATCATGAGCTTCTCGTTGCAAAATTTAGGCTTAAATTGAAGAAAATAGGGGAAAACACTAGGCCACTCAGGTATGAACTAAATCATATTCCTGATGAATATACAGTAGAGGTGACAAATAGATTTAAGGAATTAGATCTGATAGACAGAGTGCCTGAAGAACTATGGATGAAGGTTCGTAACATTGTACAAGAGGTAGCAACTAAAACCATCCCAAAGAAAAAGAAATGCAAGAAAGCAAAATGGCTTTCTGAGGAAGCTTTGCAAATAGCCGAGGAAAGAAGGGAAGTGAAAGGCAAGGGAGAAAGAAAAAGATACACCCAATTGAATGCAGAATTCCAGAGAATAGCTAGAAGAGATAAGAATGCCCACTTAAATGAACAGTGCAAAGAAATAGAAGAAAACAATAGAATAGGGAGGACCAGAGATCTCTTCAAGAAAATTGGAGATATGAAGGGAACTTTTCATGCAAAGATGGGCATGATAAAGGACCAAAATGGCAGGGACCTAACAGAGGCAGAAGAGATTAAGAAGAGGTGGCAAAATTACACAGAAGAACTATACAAGAACGAGCTTAGCATCCCTGATAACCACGATGGGGTGGTCACTAACCTCGAGCCAGACATCCTAGAATGTGAAGTGAAATGGGCCTTAGGAAAGCTGAGCAACAACAAAGCTAGTGGAGGTGACAGTATTCCAGCTGAGCTATTCAAAATCTTAAAAGACGATGCAGTAAAAGTGCTACACTCAATTTGGCAGCAAATTTGGAAAACTCAACACATGTGCCATAGGTTGGAAAAGGTCAGTTTACTTCCATTCCAAAGAAAGTCAATGCCAAGATGTTCAAACTATCGCACCATTGCACTCATTGTTCACTGCAAGTAAAGCTTTATGCTTAAATCCTCAAGCTAGGACTCCAGCAGTATGTGGATCGAGACTACCAGAAGTACAGGTCCGGATTGTCGAAGAGCAGAGGAACTAGAGATCCAATTGCAACATACGCTGTATTATGGAGAAAGCTAGGGAGTTTCCAGAAAACATCTTACTTCGCTTCATTGACTATGCTCAAAGCCTTTGATGTGTGGATCACAACAAATTGTGGCTAAGTTCTTAAAGAGATGGGATTAACAGAGCATCTTATTGTCTCGTTGAGACCTACATATTGTGTCAAGAAGCAACAGTGAGAACTGGACACAGAACCACTGATTGGTTCAAAATTGGGAAAGGAGTCCGTCAAGGCTGTATTCTGTCGCCCTGCCTATTTAACTTATATGCAGAGCACATCATGAGAAAGGCAGGGCTAGATGAATCAAAAGTTGGAATTAAGATTACCGGGAGAAATATCAACAACCTAAGATATGCAGATGATACCACTCTAATGGCAGAAAGTGAAGAGGAACTAAAGAGCCTCTTGATGCGGGTGAAGAAGGAGAGTGCAAAGGTTGGCTTGAAACTCAACATTAAGAAAACCAAAATCATGGCATCTGGCCCTCTCAATTCCTGGCAAATAGATGGGGAAGAAATGGAGGTAGTGACAGATTTTATCTTCCTGGGCTCCAAGATCACCACAGATGGGGACTGCAGCCAAGAAATTAAAAGACGCTTGCTCCTGGGGAGGAAAGCTATGGCAAATTTAGACAGCATACTAAAAAGCAGAGACATCACCCTGCCAACAAAAGTACGTATAGTCAAGGCCATGGTTTTCCCAGTTGCAATGTATGGCTGTGAAAGTTGGACCATAAGAAAGGTTGAACGCAAAAGAATTGAGGCCTTTGAACTATGGTGCTGGAGAAGACTCCTGCGAGTCCCTTGGACTGCAAAGGCGATCAAACCGGTCAGTCCTAGAGGAGATCAACCCTGACTGCTCCTTAGAAGGCCAGATACTGAAGTTGAAACTCAAGTACTTTGGCCACCTAATGAGAAGGAAGGACTCACTGGAGAAGAGCCTAATGCTGGGAAAGATTGAGGGCAATAGAAGAAGGGGACGACAGAGAATGAGGTGGCTGGATGGAGTCACTGAAGCAGTAGGCGTGAGCTTAAATGGACTCCAGAAGATGGTAGAGGACAGGAAGGCCTGGAGGAACGTTGTCCATGGGGTAGCGATGGGTCGGACACGACTTCGCAACTAACAACAACAACAAGTTAGCCTAATAAAGCTGTGTATCTTAAGCATTGAAAGGAGGAACTAGCAAACTACGGGGCAGAAGGAGGCAAGCTAGTAGAACATAAAAGGATTGTTATACACCTGTAGTAATAGTATGAACATCCTGACCTGTAAGGTATGTGACTGAGCTAATTTACCTAGCCAGGGTTTAAATAAGTGAACTCAAAACTTTCTGATGCATTTACCACAAGATGGAGCTGGAATTTTAATAATGGCTAAATGTGGTGTTTTGGGGTTCCTGATGTGTACAGCCTACTTAACTCCTGATTAGTCTGATGAATGGCTACATAACTCATTATACAATATAAAATTTGATGCTTGGTCAATTTTGTCCAGCTTTCGTGGAGTCTTTTTGAAATTTTCCATGCTTCATGCTCCATTCTTACAAGATCCTTGTTCCTATTCCAAAATGATGTAAGCTCATCAATTCCCCAAACAAATAAACCACTTATAATATATAAGAGTATGTCTGGATTTTTTTTTTAATGTCTTAACTAAAACCTAATGAATCTTTCATGTTCTTTTTCTAATGAAAGTTAACCGAATTAACAGAATAACAGAATTGGAAGGGATCTTGGAGGTCTTCTAGTCCAACCCTCTGCTCAAGCAGACAACCCTATACCATTTCAGATAAATGGTTGTCCAATCTCCTATTAAAAACATGCAGTGATGGAGCACCCACAACTTCTGGAGGCAAGTCATTCCATTGATTAATTGTTCTAATTGACAAGAAATTTCTCCTTAGTTCTAGGTTGGTTCTCTCCTTGACTCATTTCCATCCATTGCTTCTTGTCCTCCCTTCTTGTATTTTGGAGAATAGGTTGACCCTCTCTTCTTTGTGACAGCCCCTTAGATAATGGAACACTTCTATCATGTCACCCATAGTCCTTTTTATTAAACTAGACATACCCAATTCCTGCGATCATTTTTTGTATGTTTTATCCTGCAGTCCCCTTAATTATCTCTGTTGCTCTTCTCTGTACTCTTTTTAGAGTCTCAGCATCTTTTTTATATTGTGGCAATCAAAATTGGGTGCAATATTCCAAGTGTAATCTTACCATAGCATTATAAAGTGGTATTAACACTTCATGTGATCTTGATTCTATCCCGTTTTTAATGCAGCCTAGAACTGCATTGTGTTTTTTGGCAGCTGCAGCACACTGCTGGCTCATATTTAAGTAATTGTCCACTAGGACTTTAAAATCCCTCTCACAGTTATTACATTGAGCCAAGTACCTACTATTCTATACCTGTGCATTTGGTTTTTCTTACCTAAATGTAGAACCTTACTTTTCTCACCATTGAATTTCATTTTGTAAGATTGGGCCCAGTGTTCCAGTCTATTCAAGGACCTTCTGAATCTTGAGCCTATCTTCTGGAGTGTTGGCTATTTCTGCCAGTTTGGTGTTGTCTGCAAATTTGATGGATTCTCCTTCTATCCCCTCATCCAAATCATTGATGAATATGTGGAAGAGTACTGGGCCTAAGACAGAGTTTTGGGGTACCCCACTGCAACACTTCCCTCAATGTAGATGCAGTTCCATTAAGGATTACATGCAAGTAAATTATCATTACAAAGTAAATTTTCATTACACAGCACTCTCAAACAATGTGTTACAAATGTAATCTGTCCTCTCTGTGACAGTGATACCTCTTTTTTGTTCTCCAAAGTTTGTCCTTCCAAACTCTTCTCAGCAACAATTCGCTGTTTTGCCTTTCTTTGAGTATCAGCTTTCTTCTTCCCCACCTAAAAAAAATAAAATAAAATCCACTTTAGCTGCCTATTCTGAAAACATTCTGTTGATAACCTGAATCTTAACTAAAAGTTAAGATACCAGAGGCAAGCCATGGGCCAAAATAATTGTCTGCACATTGATAACTTAATTGAATTTCAGCAAAACTTTGAGCTCTGGGAAAGCAGAAGGACAACTTCCCCTGAAGCCACACTTCTCAGTTTAACAGTTCACTTCATCAAAAGCTGAGGCTAAGATGTACAGATTGGAAAAGGTTGGCTGTATAGTGGAAGGGAGAAGAGAGAGAGAGAGAGAGAGAGAGAGAGAGAGAGAGAGAGAGAGAGAGAGAGAGATGTTTCTTCTGCTTATGAGGTATTTTATCTCCCAATTTCATTTAATAATGGGGTAGCCCAAATCAAGATTCCTCCAACATTTTTACAGTAATGATATTTTTGTTAATGCATTTCATTTTCAAATTAACATTTTCTGGTTTAAATACATTATTTTGTAAAACAAAAGGAAGTCTGAATTATTTTAAACTTTGCATTTACATTTAGATTATTTATTTTATTAAATTTATGTGCCACATCTTACTATTGAACGACATAACATCACTTTTAACTCAAGACCATGTCAGCTAGTGGTTCTACTGCAGATAGTCCTCTTCACATTTAAGGACTGTACTTTGCTATCCTGGTCAGTTTGGATTTGCAAATAGATGACATTTTATCTTTCCAGTCTTGAGTTGAGAAAGAGGGACTGGCTCAAAGTGACACATTTAGGTTCCTTGCAAAAGGAGAAATAGAATCTGGGCATCCCTGCTCTTAGTCCAGTACTTTAACCACAACACCACATTGGTTCCCATATAGTTATAGTTATATTTTATTTATAGCTAGAGTTACAGTTGTTATAGTTAGTTACTAGACAAACATTTGATCCATCTGGTCATCATTTCAGAGCTACAGTATCTCCTTACCAACTACTTGCATACCCTTGCATATTCTCCCTTACCATTGATGCACCTCCTTCATATACTCATATACCCCTTCACATCCTTATGTACTTTCACACAATCTCCCTTGACTACACCCTTGTTTACACCCCCCTTGATCCGTGTTGAACCCTTGCACATCCTCCCAGACCCTCACTGAACCTCTTGAGAAATCTCCCCAACTTGCATCTTCCTGCACCATTCTGACTTATGCCATGCTCCTATGCACCTTCCCAATCCTCATATCTCTGTCACACTTTCCCTCCCTTCCTTCTCCACTCAGCAGCAGCCATTTACCTATTTGATAGCCTTGGACTTGTAACTTCTACTGGCTTCCCCACTTGTGGAAAGCTGGCAGGAAGCATTGGAAATGACAATCATGTGACAATGGCTGTGGTGGTGACATGTCAAATTGGCATCATTGAAGCAATTGAAGCAGATACAACTTTGCCAAATTTAAATCCCATGGGAGTCATGGGTCCCAGAGTTTGAATGCATTCTGTAAGCCCATTTGAGGTAAGTTGATTAAAAAAATGTTGCCTTATGATGCACCATTTTACCTAATTGAAGACTACAAAAATCAAACAGACTTTTAGTAGAATGTAGATAGTCAGTTGTTATAATTATGTCAGCTTTTTTGTTTGCTTCTGTTTTCTGAAAGAGTTCAAATACTCTTTGAGGAAAAAAACATTTTTGGCTAAATTGAATGGGTCACATGCTGAGAGGTATAATTTTGGGGATTAAACTGTGGGATATCTTTTTATCATGCAATTAGAAATAAGCCTATACAATTGCTTCTCAATTTGGTAATTTTTTAAATTAGTTTGGAGTTAAAATAAAATTTTCAAAATTAAAATAAAATAATAAGCCACCAAATGTTCTATTCAAACAAATGGGAAATTGCTTTGGTTCCTCAATCTTATATGGCTCATATTTATCAAGCTCATAGAACATGTATTAAAGATTGTATTGTTTTTTAGAATATTGCTCTTAGGGCAAGGCTGAGTGTGCTGTGAAATCTAACAGATTTTTTTCCCCTCCAAGATGTCCCATGAATGGGGAAAGCATAAAAAAACCCCTCCTCAGATAAACATTTTAAGGGAATCTTCCATATAAAGATATACAGAATGATTTAAGTTTCTGGCAGATCACAACATGGAATGGATCTGCTTTTTTCAAAGGGGAAACTGTTTTAAGATGTTCCAAGTTGTATTTATGCATACAATTTACTGAGAACAAAGAGAACATAAATTTCAGAGACAATCAAATATAAAGCAAAATATAAATCAAATCAAAGATCAAATTCTAACCCACTGCTTATTTAAGTTTTTTTTCCCTATTCCTCTAGAGAAATGGTGACAAATGTAATAAATGTTATCTCTGGGCAAATTTATAACCAGGATTTTTTTTCCTGCAAATTCCTGCATTTTTCCTGCAAATTCCATTTAAATCTGAGGTTGGAAGATAAACGTGGCCTTCATTTTCTTCCCTCACTTCAGCATACCATCTGTTCCTTTTTTCCCTGAGGTTTCTAACTCTTTCCAATTTTAGAAGACAAAATATTTTTCTTGTATCTTCCAGAAGAGGAAGAGCTGAGAAGTTCACCTTTAGCTACATGTTCAAATCCATGCTTTAGTCAGAAACATCCTGCTTGAGATAGAGTTGATATTGTATATAAAAGTAGTTAATTTTTATGCTTTAATAAAAATTGATTTCCAATATTTTTAATCAAAATAATTATTCTGCTTGAATTGTTACTATTGTGATGATTTCCCCTGCAATTAAGATGACATGAAATTCAGCAAGCATATCCCTTCTCACCTCTATTTTTTTAACTTGTGTAAGAAACTTTGGACTATTTAATTAGGCAATCTGGAGGACATGCAGAGGATTTGAATAGCAGGAACTGCACAATGCTGTTGTTATATGCAAAGAATAGATTAGACCTTTTCATGATGATCAGATATATTTATCCAGCTTTGTGAAAACATGGCGAAAACAAATCTCACTTTTAATTAATATACATTTTTAGAGTATTGCTGTTGGAAGGTAGAAAGGAATAGTAACTAATCGAGCTAACATAAAGCTGACATGCCAATTAAAACAAATATTATTATTATAAATAATCAATAAAGTTTTATGTTCAGGTGCAATGTCCTTTTTCTATTCCAGGAGAGTGCATATGTGAATACTTATAAGCCTAACTTAACAAATATAACAGAATTAGTTACTGATCCCCTTTTAAAGTTTCTTAATGTTTCAACTGTCTGCAGATTTTGCTTCTACAACTCTCCTCATAGCTGCCAACCTAATCCCATGGATATATTATGCTAATCTCCTTCTTAGTTTAGCCTTATTTTTTTGCTTTCTTGGGGGAATAGCCTTGAATATCTTAGTCTGATAGTAATCCAGAAGAGGTGAACCTTGACATTTATAGCACTGAGAAGAACATTTTTTTTCATCTAGAAATAGTTGTCTATGTTAATTTCAGTGTGGTATCTTAAACAAATCGACATTAATATTAAATTTTATGTGCAATTTTCAGATCCTATGGACTTTTCTTTACAGCTTAGGTGGTCAGAATAATGGAGGTATCAGTTTTCCAGTTTTTAAATTATTTAATTTATAAAAGTCTAGCTCAATAATATTGTAGAATTTATGTTATCTATCTATGATGAACACTGGTAGATTATATCTGAATTGTTGCAAAAAAAAGAAGAAGAAAATCTGCCCTGATGAGTGAGTTTGGTCTATGTCTCAAAGAATAGGGGCTGAAACCTTATAGTTACAGACCTCTAGTTTAGATATCCAGAAGGTAGCATTATTGAAATAATTTCAACTTTTGCATTTTTCACCCTTTAATTGTCAGAATGGCAGCACAAATTGTGAGAACTCCATCTCTCACACATATCAGAGATAGGGAAGAAACTCCAAGTGTGACTCATAGTGAAGAAGTGTAGTGGCAGAAAGAACTACTAAGCTTCCAACTTAAAGCAAGTAGTGGGGTCAGGCTATGAAAACCCAGAGGCTGTACACAGTGTAGGCTCAGCTCTTAGGCTGCATACCTAAATCTAACATTACTTCTTTAACCAAAATAAAGATTCTTATACTAACTAAATCTGGAGAATTAAAACAATAAACCCTGATATACAGTAAATCCTAATAAATAATTTTTGTATACTAGTTGTTACTAGCTCATCTAATTTTCTGTCCTTTTTCAGAATTGATTCTTTTCATACTAGACATGAAGTATTCAGAACAATGAATCAGGCATAGCTATACATCTGTGCTTTAAGAATTCCAATTTCCTAAATAATAGAGTTTGTCCCCTTCCTCCAAAAAAAAAAAAAAAGGAAAATGATTGGAATGAAAGAGGATATAATTGGTCTATAAATTCCTGAAGATAAAGAATATTTCAAATAGTTGCACATACCAATGTATAAGTGTTGGCTGATGTAGACTTAACATATACTTAAGATTATGTAGCCTATATACTGTAGTTTCCTTCAACCTGAACATGATTCAGCCTTGGGTAAAATGTGATGTCCTTTCACCTGTTCAATGACTATTTCAATTACTGTGCAAAATTTTATTTTCTAGCTTCAAAATAAAGCGTTAAGAGTAATAGAACCATTGGGGAAAACATCGGTGATGGGAAGTTCCTTGGAAATGTGTTTGAAAATTATTCTTATGCATTCACCAATAAAAAGGGAAAATGTCAGTTCAACAGCATGGGCTCTTATATTGAACATTGGCTGGTAGAAGGTATTAAGCTTCTTTATACCCAGCAGATATAAATTTTGTTTATTTGTTGTTTTGTCTTGAATTAAATGAAACCTTACTCAGCTTTGCCATCTATAAGTAAATTGAATGAGTATGCATTACTGCATTGTGCCTTCTTCTTGTAGCCAAACTAGGTTTTATATCTGGAATAACTAAAGGAGACAAAAACAGTATCATCTCCAGCATTGGAAAGACATGTATGCACTCATTTGGCTTTCTTGACATAAGAAAAATAATCATCAAAAATAATCAGATTTATATTAGGATCTGCCTGGTCTTAGACCTGTAGTTTTCTGCAGACTTCTTTCAAGAGTACCTGATGTGCAATTTGCTGTGATTAAATAACACTATCATTAAGATATTATATGCTTGTAGTCCTTATTAATCAATAGTACACTCTGTAAAATTACAAGATACCTCTTAATTTTGTTAGTTGTTTATTTCCTGGCATTTCCAGAACATCTGCTTTGTGTTGCCAAGAAACAGCCAAACACCCCATCAAACAAGATGATACCAGAGAGTAACCCTCGTTTTAGCCATCTGTTGATTTTTTAGTTGTATTCAGAAATTATTTTAAAAGGGAGGAGGAGAACCTCTCGTGGCCAGTACATTGTGCAAGACAATTATTAGGCTGAAATATACAGCTCCTCTTTAATGCCACATGCTATTGTTCTGGAGAGAAAGAAATAGAAAAAAAAATCAAAGAAAATAAATATCTGATACTCAAATCTTCAAAATAATCTTTTGATCATGGGATGGATGGTGAATATAATATTTTGAACATATCAAGGACCTCATGTCATAGAGTGAGCATTTTGAAAGGAAAACTCACAGAACTGAAAAAAAGAATATAAAATGGTTTCTCACTGATGTCCAAAGCATTAATGAAAAAAAGGAAGAAATGATAAAGATATTGTTTATCATTATAGCGAGATTTGGTATAAAAATAGTTGTTAAGAAAAATTGTAGCAATATGCAATACATTAAGAAAATTCAATTCGATGGTTCTTCTATAGTTGCCTTTGTCATAATTATTTCACTGATAAAGGAAAAACTCAATATTGATTGCTATCTATATGCTTCCATGCAACAATAAAAACTTTATTTCAATGAAAAGAGAGTACAGATGCAAATACAGTTACAAATCAGTATCAGTAAAGGTATAGATTTCATATAAAGGGTTCCTGTGACCAAGAACTACTAAAACAATCATGAGTACTGAAATGATCACAATTGTACTTCATCCTTCCACCAATAAAGTTTAACATGTATCCCACTAGAATTCTATGGATGTCAAGTTTCTTCTAATGTAGGCAATATTGAGTAGTCAGTATAAGACATTTTCACATATTTCTAGGAAAATAATCATTAGATACCTGAATTGTTAGGCTAACAGACCCTTTAAGGTTCCTTTATTTAAAAACATAACAGAATTATTATCCTATTTATAGGGTTGCATTTTTCCAAAGACCACCTTACCTGATTGTAAGATACATACTGGGTATTGGGGGATGAATAAAATAATCACTAACCACATGTGAAAATGGGTGCATTATGACATGAAGGCTACTACTATGTTCATGTTTGAAGAACCTACCATGGCAATTCCCGATTGAAAGGATTAGCCAGCGACATTGGCCATGGATGCCAGAGGAGGCTCTTTTCATGTTCCTGGTATTTTCCCACTGAAGTGGTACCTATTTATCTGCATGCATTTGCATGCTTTCAAACTACTAAGTAGGTAGGAGCTGGGACAAATTGATGGGAACTCATTTCATCACACGACTCACTCTTTGGTTTTGAACTGCTGAGCTGTCGACCTCTCAAATCTACAGTCTACTCTGTAGGACCTCAGTTCCATCAGATCAGGAAGGAAAAATCAAGATAGCATCTGTCCTACCTTTTGCCTCTCATTGGAAAAAGACAGCAGCTAATAGAATTTTAAAAAATAAAAGTTGCAAAGTTACATTCTTTAAGCTACAGATCTATTAAATTTAAGAAAGCACCCTCCCTAAAACAAACAACAAACTTGAGGATTCTATTCTATTCTATTCTATTCTATTCTATTCTATTCTATTCTATTCTATTCTATTCTATTCTATTCTATTCTATTCTATTCTTCCATTAAATTTCTATAGCCATCCAACTCAATCAATTGACTCTGGATGGTTTTCTCCATCTAGGCCATATTTCTCTATTAAAGTAAACTGAATAATCTTTTTATGATAGTCACATTTCTCAAAATAAATAAAACAAAATTTGGGAAATGGAATGTGATTCTATTGGTGAAAGGATATATATTCTGTTTCCTCTACAGGCATCAGTTTAACAATCTAAAGACAGCAGCAGTGGCTTGGCCAATCTTACTGTAACTGCTTTAGATGAAAATCCAAGTTATTTTAATTGGATAGCCTGCTCTATTTGGGCTATATTGAGCTACATAGCAGACTGTGATTCATTAATCACCAAAACCTTTGTTTTGCCAACATTATTTTCCAGGCTGTAAGAATGGGCAGTGTTTGTGATGTAAGAGAAGATAACAGTGGTCTCTGCATCACCACCTGCAAATATGAAAGTACTATTGATGAATATGATGTTCACAACTCTACTGCAGGAGAAAGATGCAGATGGTCCCAAGTGCAAACAAAGGAGGTGATTGGCCTCTGTTAAGGTAAAGCTGGGCACATACTATTTCCATGGACAATAGCAACTTGAAAATGGAAATTCATGTAGCAGCTTTTCCAAAAAGATTTTTTTTGTTATTTCATAAAACACTTGCATTTTATAAAATCTCACCCATCATTTATGATCTATCCTGCCTTTTTCCCCCCAGATAGCAACCACTGCAAAAAGCTTTACAGCACAGTGCTCATATATATCAGCCCTTGAGATAGGAAGCATATGCAAGCAGTTTTATCAGCAAGATATCTCAGATCAAAATGCTATGTTACTATTACAAGGATGTCAGTTCTGTACCTCAATAATATTTGTCAGTGCAAATATTTAACATCAGAGTTGCCAAGAACCAGCAATTAAATCTTGATGTATGTGTAGTAACTTGCAATATGACATCTTGTTTTCAGCTTCTGTTAGCTAATTTCTGCTCTTTAAAAATCCTCCTACAAATTAATTGTATGGCTTCTAGACTTAGGTGCTTTAATCTGTCATCATTGATAATAAGAGTGTAACTATATCTTGCTTTAGTTAACTAAATTTAACCAACTAAAGAAACTAACTAAAGTTTCTGTGATATCTGGAGTTGTTCACCGTAACTGTGGAAGGGACTTGCAAAGGATAATGTACTTGCAAAGAATGCCACAGTAGCATGATTTTAATTGATGTTATTCAGTTTTCTGTTACAACACCTGCTCTCTGGAACAGCATCCTCCAGAGAAGGCAACTATTCAAGGAAGCCCTTAAACCTGGCTCTTGTCCTAGAGATGAGTTGGGTGACAGACCTTTGATGGGAAGATTTTAGTTTTTTGGATGTTTTGCTATTTTTCTTTTAGTTGTTATTGTTAACAATGCATATGCAGCTCACCACCTGCTTCCTAGTGCACAAAAAAAAAATACCAGTCAGACTCAACATAAGGAGAAACAGAAAGACAGGAATACACAGAAGCAACACATAAGGACCCATCCTGTTAGTGTCTCATAAATATCCATACACAGATGTCAGGTTATTCCAAGCTGACAAAGCAAAATAATTCAATAATATATTTTCCATGACATGGAGACTCAGATAATTAGATTTAGTTTAGTTTTTAAAAATGGATCCATTATGAGAGAATTCTTGAAACTACTGAATGTCAAATACATTCAGTGCTTAATTTGTGTTATAATAAATGTTCAATTTCTTCTACCTGACTGCTAGAAAAATAGTTTTGGGCAGGTGACAGAGTTTCCATCTGGTCCTTGTTTTAGTAATAGTTTGATCTCCTGTCATATTACTTAGTTTTGACTGTGTATAAATTGGAAAAAATAAATGCAATGAATTAGAATCTCACAGACAATGCACACATAGCTGACACGGTATATTAATACTGATTAATTCCTATAAGAAAATAAGTATAAACACACAAACAAACATGTGTGTGATATGTTAGTTCTTAAACAGGAAAAATGCTGATATATCCTATTTTGCAGGATCCAATCTGAATCAGTCACCAGGAGCAGAGGTTCTGTCTTCTGAGCTTTCGGACTCATCTGGAACCCACCTTCAGGGAACTTCTCTCTAGCAGAGTGTGTGCTTTGGGCTGTTCTGTGTGTGGTGTTTATATGGTACCTGTTGTATGTGGCTTGTTAGATGTTGATTGGGGTGTTGATGGCTGGCTATTAAGTTGTTGGCTGTTGTTTGTTTGTGCTGCCCAGCCCTTGCCTCCTAAGTACTTGATAAGCTGGTGATAAATCAGCACTCCTGTTGACTGATGAGAGGCCCATTTCCGAGGTTTCAATAACTTCCCTGGCTGTTTTTATGCCTGCTCATCCCAGTGACCAACCTAGATTGGATCCTGCAAATTATCCTGGGACACATATCCTATTTTCACCGCTGGCACAGAAATTGGTTCCGGGATCATATCTGCCAGCTCCTTCAGGACTCTGGGATATAATCCATTTGGTCCTGGAGGTTTGAACTCCTTGCCTATGTTGACCTGCATTCCTGTTCTGTCCCACAGGGTGCTGCTTTTCATAGAACAAATGTTAAGTCCATTTATTTATATGGCATTTGTATTTCAAACTATTGGAATTTTTGGATTCCATATCCCTGCTGTCAACTCTACAATGAACCTGGCTGCAGCCATCTTGCTCGTTCTAGGTTGCCACAGGAATGGGAGGGGGTATGGAGGATTTCTGCTAGTCTAAACATTTCACTGTGAGAACCAAGGTCATTTCTGTCGGTTAGACGGGGGGGGGGGTGAGCATTTGGTTAGAAAGCCCGCCAAACTATTCTATTGGGAAACTTGGCTGATTGCATAGCAATGGGATGGAGAGTTTAACTTTGTAATAGTGTTTCTCTTTGAAGGGGATTTCAGACTTGGTTTCACTTTTGACCGTGCCGATACTAGGTAGCCAATAAACATGTTCTTTGAAGAAACTTCTAGCCTCGGAGTTCTGATTTGTTTGGTCTCATCTATCGTAACCTTGACATTAAACCAAGTCTCTTACAAAATGTTAATTTCTCTGGGGTGCTGAGTCCCAGCTGCCTGCCCACCACCTTTGGGAGGACAGTGAAGACTCAGTGAAGATTTTGTTATGGAGAAGAAAGATGAATCCACCGCCGGCCGCACTGGGGATTCGGCCATCAGAGTACAAGCAGCTGCTTTGGCTGCTAAAGAAGTGCTACAGACAGGAGCTCATCCGAAGATTCAGATAATTCAACGTGGAAAGTTGGTGCCGCAGGAGGGAACCACAATCCTGATGCACCTCTATCAGGTGGAGGCAGCTCCGCAGCGCAGAAGCACCCCCAAGACTGCTGAAGAGGAGCTTTTGTTGATTCTGTTCCATTTTAGTAGAGGGAGAAACTCATTATGAGATAAAACACATTCTTGACTCTAGATTACATAAGGAAAATGTACAATATTTGGTGCAGTGTAAAGGTTACCCCAGTGTTATTTAAAGAGAAGAAAGATGGTCTTTGAGACTCTGTGTGGATCTTAAAGGTTAAACGCTGTCAGCATAGAAAATATATACCCCCTTCCTCTCATGAAAGACATGCTAGCCCACCTGGCTAAGGGCAAAATTTTCACAAAACTGGATTTGAGGGAAGCCTATTACCGGGTGCGAATTAGAGAAGAGGATGAATGGAAGGCAGCCTTCAATTGTCCTTTGGGGACACCAATTCAAAGTGATAGCTTTTGGACTCTAAGGGGCCCCTGCTGTATTTATGCAATTGATAAACCAGGTGCTACATGATCACTTATATAAGGGGGTTTTGGTTTACCTTGATGATATCCTCATCTACACTAAAACCATGGAGGAACATGTCAAGTTAGTTCGAGAGGTGCTCAAGAAATTATTGAAAACTAGCCTCTATGCTAAACTTTCTAAATGCAAATTTCATCAGATGTGCCTCGATTACTTTGTTTAGTCCCATTTATTGGAACCTTGACACCTGCAATAATATTATATATTTATAATATTTATTAATTATAACTATTATGGTGTCAATTTGGATAACTGAAATATTGGAATTTGACACTTAAAACAAATAGAGTTTAAATTTAGACAGAGCAGCATGAAACTTGCAAGATAATTTTTTTAAAGGAAAAATGAGAATATTTGTAGCTCAGGATGAAAATGAGGGGTAACTTGGTGCTGGTGCTTGGTGCTGAGATTGGTTGTTTTCTTGCAGACATTTCATTACCCAAACTAGGTAACATCATCAGTGCTAGTAGGGAATTGTTCTCAATTTATATTCTACTGGCTTGCCTTGTCAGTATTGGTGGGAATTATCTTGATGGTTCTTTTATTGGCCTGTTTACTCTTAGCTTGTTTGGCAGTTCCTTAATTGGGGGTTGTTTACTTCTTGATAATTGGTCTGATGTTAATTTTGGTGTTAATCTATGCTCATCTGGGTGCTGATTGCTGGTGAGAAAGTGTTTTGTTTTTTTTGTTCCTTTTTAGTTTCTTGACTTGTCTCGTGCACAGTGCATACATGTTATTTATGTCTATGGGTCTATTGATGGCCAATTTGTCAGAGTGCCAGGCTTCCAGGAATTCTCTACCATTTTTGGACTTGACTTGGTCTAGAATGCAATTTCTCAGTTGAAATTATGGTTAAGTCGGTTCATATGTTTTGAAACTAAAAAGTTTTCATTAAGTCTTCTGATGTATTCATGAATGTGTTGTTAGTCTTTTACAATAAATACTTTGAGAGATCTGTTGATAGAAAATAAGAGTCATTTTTTTTACCAGTGTGAGACCCACCTTTATATGTTTGACTCTTGTACTACTAAAGTAGTCATACAAGTTTGCTAGTTGCTATATAATTTGTATTAACATAGTCCTAAAGTTAGTCACTTTAGTTGACTCATTCCATATTTGCTTCTCTTTAAACATTACTAATTTTGATAGAAGCAAGCAATAGAGTTAGGTCCATGCTATTCAAGTAACATTTGCATCAAATATAGACAAGCTTTAACCTGAATGACAGACTAACACTTTTCTGATTATGTATGAAAGAAAGTCTTTTTACAAGCCAATGAAAAAAATTATGGAGACAGAATTTCCATATATTTCTTTAGTACCCTATTTATTATAGTCCTCGTATGTTCAGTTTGACACCTGAAATGGGCTACAGAAAAAAAATCATATACTTAAATTTAAAAGATATAATGTATTAAATATATTAATCAATGCAAGTAAGTTCATACATAAATTCATACATAAAAATATTTTAAATATGAGTTCAAAAGAGTATCTTGAATGTATTTTCTCTTTCTGTATTTAAAAAAATTGTAGATTTTCTCTCAATTACTGATTTTTAAGAACCTAGGCAACAACTTTAGGGATATAGGTAAATCAGGGGGAAAAACAGTAATTAATGCATTTATACTACAAGCAGTTCATGATAACTTCAGCCATTCATGGAAAACACAAATTTTAGCATGGAACAGTCAGAAGGTCTTATTTTATTGCTTAAGTAAAATTAACAAGAAATTAGTTTTTCAGAGACCTGTTATCCTTTGGGAGGGGAGAATTTATGGTTGACTATTGTTAGCTTGCCATCTCCCTCATATCTAATGTTCACATAATTTTGAATTGGTGATATGTATGAATTAGAAACAGTGCCCAGATCAATAGATGCCCCCTAGTGGTAGGATTTTTACAACTGCAAAGCTTTATTTGGTAATAGTAAAAGAGCTGAAATCCCCTGCAGTGAGTGTTCCCTCCGACCACAGAGACTCAGCTCCCATTGGAGTGTTTTTTTTTAAAATTCTACTCTTCTGTTTCTCTATCTCTGACAGTTCTTGTTCTGATATTTCTATATAGACACAAAGAATACAGATTAGATCATAAATGCAGTTTTGGTTCAGCTAAATTTGGGAGCAAGGTTATGAATTAAACTTAATGTTACCAACTTATTAATATTGGGTATGTCAGATACATTAAAATATGAAAAGATTAAAACACAAATTAGGAACAGGTAGAGAATAAAATGTCAACAGATAGAGAGAATGTAGAAGAATTTTCCCTCAGAAAAATTACTATCTATTCATTCAAACTCAATTAGATTTCTAGTTGCAAGCATAAATACTTGATAGGAAAACCTATTGGATAAAATGAGACTGACATCTGAATAAATTTGCACAGGTACTGTGCTCTAAATTTCCAGTAGTATAAATATTAATAATCGATCATAGAATCGAGATTTGAGAATTGGGAGTGGGCTGGTTCTTTTCTTTGTACTGGGTTTGGTTCCAATGGGTAATGATGGGGGAGATAGGAAAATATCTGATCTATGACTCTTACTTTTTGGGATGCCTTAGGGCTCCATTGTCCCAAAGGTGTTTTTCCAAAAGGCAACTGGACTTTCTTGGTGTTTTTTTCTTTGAAATAGTTTTGCTTCTCATCCAATAAGCTTCTTCAGTTTTAACTGACTGGTGGGGAATGCAATGATTTATATTCTTAGCAGTCATCTGATCGTTAGCACTCTGAGGATTAGTCATTAGCTCTCTGAGAGTCATAGAGGCCATTTGGGGGATCATCTGTATCCTCAAAGTATAAATCCTTCCAAAATTCTTCAAAAACCAAGAAAGTCCAGTTGCCTTTTGGAAAAAGCACCTTTGGGACAACCATGACCTGGATGATTGAGAATCTTCATAGACATTTAAGGCTTAGTTCTCTCTCATTTCCTATTTAACATTTACTGAGATCACTGGGTGGGCTTGTATGACAGTTATCTTCAATATATCTCCACCCTTGGGCCACCTGATAATGCCATGGATGGCCTGTCCCAGTTCCTGGAAGCTGTAATGGTCTGGATTGTGTGCAGTGGGCTTTGAGTCACCCCAAGAAAGACTGAGTGGTTCTGGGTATTTGGGGCCTTCAGTGAAAAGATTGTCCCATCCTTTGATCTTGGAATGTGGTGACACTACCCCAGTCAGACACACCATGCAATCTGGGGTAGTACATGCTAGAAGAGCACATACCAACTGTGGCTAGGACAGTCTATACACAACTTTGGGTTGTACACTGGTTGCATCCATGCTCTCATTTAGATAACTGCAATCAGCTGTACATCAGCTGCCCTTGAAAAGCATTCAGAAACTTCAACTAGTGCAAAATGCGGCTGCATGGCTAATAAATTGTGTCATATATTTGACACATGTAAAACCACTAGTACATGAGCTTCATTAGTTACCTGTATATTTCCAGATGCAATTCAAGGCACTGGTTGTCACCTTTAAAGCTCTTCGTGACTTGGGAAAGGTTCTCATTTTGTTGTTTATGGGTCAAATACATATTTCTTTTGAAGCTTCAAACTTCTTTAAAGTTTTAAAGTTTTAATTAACTTTAACTTTTGAAAGTCATATAATCATCAATATAATTTAAAACAGATAAATCATACTACAGTGGAGTTCAACATTCTTTTACTCTTCTGCTCTTTAACAGGAAACTATTGAATGTCAATCTTATTTGAAGAAGTTTAGATATTCTCTTTGTCTCCTATTAAATATTGACTTACTGAATGCTAATCCTAATGCTATTCAAATAAGCCAAATGTTGAAAAAGGTTAGATTTATACAAGACTCTATAGGATGCATTATTATATACCTAGGTAGGTAGTAGTAATAGTAATAATAGTAATAATAGTAATAATAGTAATAATAGTAATAATAGTAATAATAATAGAGTTGGAAGGAACCTTGGAGGTCTTCTAGTCCAACCCCCTGCTCAGGCAGGAAACCCAGTGGTGGGATTCAAATATGTGAACAACTAGTTCTCTGTGTGGATGCCGCTTCCGGAAGTCCATTCTGGGCCTGGGCAACAAAAAATTAGCTACCGGTTCTGCCGAAGTGATGCAAACCGGCTGAATCCCACCACTGAGGAAACTCTATACCATTTCAGGCAAATGGTTGTCCAGTCTCTTCTTAAAAACTTCCAATGTTGGAGCATTCACAACTTAGTTCTAGGTTGCTTTTCTCTTTGATTAGTTTCCATCCATTGCTTCTTGTCCTGCCTTCAGGTGCTGATAGATAGATAGATAGATAGATAGATAGATAGATAGATAGATAGATAGATAGATAGATAGATAGATAGATAGATAGATAGATAGATAGATAGATAGATAGATAGATAGATAGATAGATAGATAGATAGATAGATAGATAGATAGATAGATAGATAGATGATATTATAAATAACAAAAGCAGTTTGTTAACATTTACTTATGTATTCATTTTTCTGAGCACTGGATATTTTTTCTTAATTCATTTTTTCCAGGTCTTGTTTCATCTCAGAGAAAGAATATACAAATGAGAGGAAGAAATAGAACACAAATATAAAACATATATGTTGCATTCTGAATGTCAATCTCAAAGCACGTGTTTGATGTTGCTACCATTGTTGTTTCTCAGTTTGCCAGCGCACTAGGAGGGAGGGGAGGAGGAAATGGAACGCAGACTTCAGACAACAAGAAGTCAGCCCATGTCAACCAAAGACGTTTCAGCAGATGTGCTCAATCAAGTTTTGCATTAAGATATTGGATTGTCTCGATGGTGCTTATTCAATTGGGTTCATCAATCGGAACCTTGACACTGAATTCACTATGGAGAAAAAGAGAAAATGTTATTTCTCCTTTACAGATCCTATTGAGATCTGCTGTCTATATAAGTGAATGTGGTTTGTGAGATCTTTCTTTCTTTCTTTCTTTCTTTCTTTCTTTCTTTCTTTCTTTCTTTCTTTCTTTCTTTCTTTCTTTCTTTCTTTCTTTCTTTCTTTCTTTCTTTCTTTCTTTCTTTCTTTCTTTCTTTCTTTCTTTCTTTCTTTCTTTCTTTCTTTCTTTCTTTCCTTCCTTCCATCCATCAATCAATCAATCAATCCATCAATCCATCACACACCTATACCTATCTACAGCCCTTTTGAGTTGGGTAGGCTAGATAAAATAAATGTAATACACAGGAATGACTTTTTAAAACAGTATTTTTGTATCAATTCAAATAAAAGAATAAGTAGATTGAGGATATCTACTAATTGTATAGTTTTGAAGCCTATATCATAAATCATGTAGCAAATACATTGCAGTATGGAACAGCAAATAACACCATCTTTTTTTATAAAAAGTTTTACATGTTTTTAACTTATTATTTATTAATTAATTAATTAATTTTAATTTTAATTATAGTCCTAAATACTATAGCCTCGGCATGCTTCTTAGAATATCATGAGTGGCATAATCTTTTTGTCCAAATAATTTTTCACTCTTGTGAACGCTGATGGAGGTTGTATTAGTTCACAGTGAACTTTATGAACCAGTTATTCCCAGTATAGAGAAAACCATAATGAATCTGCTAAACATTTGACCATGAAAAGAAAGGGAGAAAAAAAAAGTGGTACCACCAACATGACAAAAGACATATTATAATTTGAAACCTGAATATTAATCAATTGTTCATGAGTTTCAGTAAAGCTGTAAATGTATAAATGCAAGCACTAAAAAGATTAGCAAATGATATATTAGACACAACTGGTAACAAAATTATTAATGAGCATCTGGATGTGATAGGTAAATGATAAATGAAAAGTTTTATAATAATTCTTTAAATAATTCTTAAAGCATGAATGCACTAAGTTTTATCCTTGTTATGATTTATGACTTTTATAACATCGATTCTTTTCATAACAATTTGGTGAAAAAAATGTAACTAATTTAAACTAAAATGAAATCCAATCTTATAGTATAAAATTTTCAAGTCCCCAATGAAGCTTGCATAGTTTCTATGCACATCCTCCAATTTTATAGACCGGACAGTTAAATTTGAATTACCGTAAAACCAACATCTTCATATAGACATGAATAAATTACCCACAACACTTCCAGAACATGTGGAAACTGTGAGGGCTTTTTTTTTTTTAAGAAAAAGAAATCTCTCTTGGCGATAGAGGAATAAGGTGTGTACTAGTCTGGAAATAAAAATTAGCTAGCAGCAGAGTCTTTCAGCCTCTGATGAAAATACTTTTTCTAGAGGAAAAAAAATTCCAGGGAAACTGAAAAAAATGGAACATCTGAGATACAAAGAAAGATAGCTCATGTTATCATCAATAACAGCAACAGTCTTCTAAACTGTAACTTGTGTAAAATAATTTCAGGATTTTTTTTATTTTTAACTTTTTTAATTAATGCATGTTGTCAAGTAACAAATCTGCAAACAATAAATATATGAGGCCAAGAAGATAATAATAATAATAATAATAATAATAATAATAATAATAATAATAATAATAATAATAATAATAATAATAATAATAATAATAATAATAATAATAATAATAATAATAATAATAATAATAAGTGCCGCCTATGCAAACACACTGAAGAAACAGTGGACCACCTGGTAAGCTGCTGCAAGAAGATCGCACAGACTGACTACAAGCAGCGGTATGACAAAGTAGCAACAATGGTGCATTGGAAGATCTGCAAGAAATATCATTTGCCTGTAAGCAAGAACTGGTGGGATCATAAAATAGAGAAAGTCATAGAAAATGATAAAGTTAAACTGCTCTGGGACTTCAGAATTCAAACAGACAAGTACCTGCAACATAACACCCCGGACTTAACAATTGTTGATAAGAAAGACAAAAAAGTCTGGATAGTGGACGTGGCAGTGCCTGGAGACAGCAGAATAGATGAGAAAGAACTGGAGAAGATAACAAAATACAAAGACCTACAAATAGAAAGACTGTGGCAAAGGGAAACAAGGGTAGTACCAATAGTAATAGGCGCCTTGGGTGTAATCCCGAAACAATTGGAGCACCACTTGAACACCATTGGCACTGACAAATTCGCCATTAGTCAATTGCAAAAGGCGGCCTTACTAGGAACTGCTTCCATCCTGCGACGATATCTGTAATAACATCAAACATCCACATCTGCCTATCCCAGGTCCTTGGTAAGGACTCGATAGGTAGACAAAATGCCAAATCCAGTCTAAACATCTGGCTGACTGTGCAATGATCCATAATAATAATAAAGTTGGAAGGGACCTTGGAGGTCATCGAGTCCAACCCCCTGCTCAGGCAGGAAACCCTACATCATTTCGGACAAATGGCTGTCCAGTCTCTTCTTAAAAACTTCCAGTGTTGGATATATATATATATATATAGTAATAGTACTTATAAACATGCATAATACAATGTATCAAAATCTCATTAATTTAAAATATACTTTTATCTTAAGCTTTGACATTCTTACACTACAACCAAGAAAGCTCTCGCTTCAAGTCCAATATTAACTATCTAATCCCCTCCCCACTCATGGTACCCAAAGCAGGAGATGAAGAAATGACTATTATTTTATTAAAAGTCATTCTTTGTCGGCTAAAGGCTTTGAAATCCATCCAAGAATTTATCTCTACTCCCCAGGCATTGATTCATAAATGATTCATAAACATCTTTCACTTCAGGTTCAATAGGTTATAACTGATATGACTGGACCTTTCTTGAAATTAATTGTTAAAGCTTCTGGCATAATTATTATGATTAACAATGATTGACTTAAGTTGGATTCCACTGCCAGTTTTAGGAGTGTTTTAATTATTTAGATGATATATCTTATGATCATACTATTATGGGGAAATGGTTTACTGAGATTTTAGAACCTAAATTAGAAGAGAATACTTCCATCCATAAAAGGGAATCATTAATGAGAAGTATCTTTTGAGCATACATAGATGAATTAAACTTGACTGTTCATCGGCATACTGAACAATGGAATTATATGTTGCATTCAGCTGTGCATATTTTTTTGCTTCTGATTTGATTATGTTTTGTATTCCTTGGTGTTATTTTAATATATTTAAGTATGCATAATTGATTTCTCTTATACATCAGATCACAGCCCAATCACTTTAAATTTACAGTTTCAATAGTTTACTAAACCACCTGGAAGTTAATATTTTAAATTTTTCTAATGAATGATAATGAATTTAAATAGCAGATTAATCCTGAGACAGTGCAGAACTTTCAATTTAAAAAGGGAAAGACTAGTTCCTTATTCTTTGAGTAGAAGATTATAAAGCATATATGCATTGTTATTACAGACACATAGTGTAAGAAGAAATTTAAAATATGTTTTTTATGTGTATATACAATATGTGTGTATGTGTGTACATACACACAAACACTCATGCGCACCAAAATATAATATAAAAAATAGTTAAATCTGAAAAGTTTGCATTATATCCAAGGTTGTACATTCAAACTTCATAACTATCTGATATACTATAGTTAAAAATACATGCCAAGAATAATTCAAAAGAGGTATTTATTTATTTATTTAATGTGGAAAAATAAATTTAAACTCTGACTATCTGTTTGGTAGGACAGGTACAGTATGAGCTGAAAAATATCAAGCTGAATTGAGTTTGTGTTAAATTGTTTATGTGAAAATACTAGGAAAATAATGAGTGCCTTGGCCATATCTTGGCATATCGCTGGCCAAAGGAGGGGAAAAAAAAGAGAGAGGGGAATCATTATAATCATCAACATTCCCTTGAAAACAAACATTTTCATTTTGTTTAAATTTTACTCATATTTTATAGTAAACTTGAGATCCTATGTGATGAAGCCTTTTAAAATTAAATTTTACCTTCCATAATTTGATTCCACACAGTAACTAATATTAATGTCTTCTTTGACGATGGAGGAGATTTTTAAAAAAGTGATTTTGAATATGAATAATAGTAAAGCAGTGGATTGGATAATTGGGACTATTTCTTAGTAGATATCCTCCAACGCAGGGATCCCCAATCCCTGGTCCGTGGCCTGGTGTCAGGCCACAACCCATTTGGAACCAGGCCACGGAAGTGGTGGGCAAGCACGCAAAATGAAGCTGCATTTGTGAAAGTGGTGCACATGTGCAAACCCATTCTCTTCCCCTCCCCCACCTCTGCCTCCACTGGTCTGGCGAGTCGAGCAAGAAAAGTTGGAGACCGCTGCTCCAACAATTATTCCTTGTTACCTACAATGGTTCTTACTCATAACAGTACATAATATTATATTTAATTCTACATTTAAGAATGCCAGAAATGTCAATTATTACAAAACATGGCTTCTAAATTATCAATTGGTACATTATTTTATTATACTGAAATATCTACACTAGTTGTCAGTTGTTTTCAAAGTTAAATTCAAGGTGTTAGATTTTAATCCTTAAAGTCTAAAATGTCTTAGATTTAGGTGCAACTGTGGGAGTACATAAAAATGTCCAGATGGCAGCAGCCACAATTATATCATCAAACTTCTGTCCTTTTTTCACATGTGTCACACAATTAAAAAGGGGCAGGGCTTCAATCACACAGTTGTAGCTGCCATCTGGATTTTTTTGACACATAAATGCACCTGCATCATGTCTTTTTTAGATTCTATTTTATTACAAATTGATTGCAAGAGATTCCTTCCAAAGATGTTTCTTCTTATAGAGACTCCTATGTCAGTTAAGATGGAAAAAGCTTTATTATTTTCATTTTGGAAAAATAAAATACATTCAACATAAAGCTGCAAATTGTCCTAAGGAACGAGGTTAAGTTGTATTTTTTTAAAAAAAACAACCCACTTTTTATTGTTTTATAATTATTGTTGGTTCTTCTGTCAGTATTTGTAATTCTTTGTTTGTACTAACTTGTGTTTGTTTAGATACTTTGATTCCATTTTTTGGTGGAAAAATAAAAGAAATCTGTACTTGTAAAATGTCATTATTATAAAAATAAGTTATTCATTATTTATAATGTTTATGCAAAGTATTCCTTGTTACATCTTTCTGAAATTCATGTCTAAATTCGCAAAGCATTCCAAATGTTCATTGGCATATGTATTTTAAAAATATGATTTGAATAACTTCTATTATTATTATTATTATTATTATTATTATTATTATTATTATTATTATTATTATTATTATTATTATTATTATTATTATTATTATTATTATTATTATTATTATTATTATTATTATTATTATTATTATTATTATACTGTGTAGGCACATTTTATACAATACAACAGCTGTAATATAGCTATATGAAAATCCTTAAAGTTTTCTTTCTGAAGCTTTATATAAATTATTAAAATGAATAATCATAAGATATACTGTGATGTCAAAGGAGACCTAAAGTGGGGGAGCATATTTGACATAGTTTGGATAGAAACAGAAAGGGGACACACTAGAAAAAGTAAGGGCTTCTAAGGTTGAGGACAGTTGATTGGATTGTTAAGAATATTGTTTGGTTATCCACAAGATTATACAAAAACCAGCAACTGCCAACCAGCAGAGAACATAGCAGCCCAGCAGCTCAGGACAAAACCATAGCCTGGCAGTGACAATCTGCTGGAGAGAAGGGTATATGCCAGCTACTGCAGTCAATTGGGCTGCTAGAATGGAATACATTGCTGGATACCATTGTCAGGCATAAGGAGTTTCAAATTTTGTAAGTAGTATATTTTAGGCCTCTGCCTAAAGAAATATTATTCAATTTACCATTCCAATTCATTATCCTGGAATTTCCTTGGGGCTTTCCACCTAAATACTACTAAATCTGACCATGATCAGCCAAAGTCCTTTGTTCTTTCTGAAAAGTTCTACTACCTCATAAACATGATCCTTAAAAAAATGTATTTTCTAGATTTAACCTAATTTTTAAGTTGTTAGTAATATTTCTCAATGTCTCTAAAAATAAATCCATGTAACTTGTATTGCCTATGTAATTATTCCTGGACTGCTGAACTACATGTTGAAAGATAGATAGAGTTTATATAAAGAAACAATGCATTTATTCTTGCCACAATATTACAAAATCACTAGCTTATATTGTTTTTAAAGCAGGTTAGATATATTCATAAATATGTCTATGAGCTGTATATTCAAACAATTGTTTTTTCCTTGATGATAATCACCAAATCCCCAATATCTCAATAATGATGTCAGTTTACAAAGCTTCTTTGTGAAAGTTACTAATTCTATGCTTACTGCCAGCATTTTGTGTCTCTGAAAAAAATACATAGGGCTTAACATTGTACGTTTGCCACCAACAAACAATAGAATTGGCAGCTTAAGTAATTTGAACCTGGTTAAAAGTAATTTCATGGCTCTAAATAAACTCAGGGAATCCTGTATTTATATCTATGTAAACTATTTAACTCAGAAATAAAACAGAGTTAATGAATGAAAACAACAGAACAGCTCTCAAAAACCCCTATTCAATAGCAGTAGATACATTTGAGATCAGTATACTGTATATTATATACATACAGCTGGAAATCGTACACATTTTATCAGAAGGAAAATCTGGTCAAAAAGTAAACTTTCAGAGGTTTTATCTGGTTGCCAAATAAAAAAGTGTATTGTTTCAGTCTAATAGGCTTGATTCAGTTTTATGGGATAGAGGAGTGGAAATGTTTCAAAATTCTTTTGAACTCTAATCCTCACTAAACAATTAGAAGAAATTCAAGATTTTATTTAAAGGTTTTAATGTAGAACAATGAGAAAACAATAGATTGATTTATTCAGGATTTTTTTGAGGGCTCAGTTGGAATGCCTGTGTATTTAGCTAAGTTTGATGCTGAACTAGATTTCCTTTTTTCTGAGTTTGTAATATTTAACAGCTATGTGGAAGAATGTACAAAGTAATGGAATGTATATAACTGTACCTATTGAATCTGGCAGCTGCAGATGGATGAGAATATATTTGTTCATTTTTTTAAAAGCACTGATGCAGGAAGCAGAAAAGCTAGTAATGAACCAAATGCAGCCGTAGATAGATAAATCAAGAAAGACATGTATAATCTAGATTTAAAGAGAGCAGGTCTAGTAGACATTGTAATATAAGTACTAACTAATTATAATCTTTAAGTAAAGTATGATGTGAAAAACAATTATGCATATAGAAATTCACATAATATGACAGGGACTTTGGATCTTCATGTATTCAAAGGAATAAATGAGAAGAGTTTTAGGCTCTGAATGTTATAGAAACTTTATTGCACAAAGCATAGCAAGGTCTTCTCGTACCTTGCACTCACAGCTTCAATGAAAAGCAGAAATGAAGGCAACACTTACTCTAATATAATAAATAAGACTACTATGTAAACTCACATTTTCCATATTTCTGGAAACCCTTGTTCTTTTTTTTACCCATCACTCTCATTACAATCTGCTGTCTGAAACAATTTTGCCCACCAAATATGAAATTAATTGGTGCGATATCCTGCTGTGTTTATGGCATGGGTACATAAATTCACAGTGGTAATTGTCAACAGCCAATTGATAACCGTAACCTCAACTCAACACATTTGGTGGAGGGAGGGGGAGAAAAAGCATGAGGCAGCCAAAGTAAGCAGATTTAATTGATTGATGTACAAAACTTACTGCTGGGCAAAACTTTTTAGTGGGCAAAAAATAAACAAAGCCTTTCTAGATGCAGTGAAGTGATAAAATGTTACATTGTTGAATTAAATACTTTACATTACAGTGTGGTCACTGAAAACAGTAAAAGGCATTTCTAATATTGCAAAAAGGATAGCATCCTGGATAGTACCTTTTTTGCATTAAAATTTGTACTGGATATAAAACAAGGGGCGATTTTAGGTTTAAGTGTCTCTGCAGGAATAATGATTTGTTTATATTTTGTTGATGACAATATATCATTTTCATCATATTCAGAATAATTAGTGTTTCAAGTACTGTTAGAAGTATGTAGCGCTCATGAATGCAAGCTCAGTGGGAAACTAAAATGAAAACTAAGAACGTATCCCAAAGAACACAACATTCAATCACACTGCAATTTCTAAGGTAATTGGGAAAAAATGAAAACTCCATATCTACAGGTTTGTTTTCTGCAAAGGTTCTATTAAAAAAAATATTTGAGTTGCGTTGCAATGTAATGTGGATATATTTTTCCTACAAAAACTAAGGGAAACAGACTTTTTCTATTCTCTGCTATGAAAATTAACAGGGATGTACAAAAGATATAATGTTGCTGATGTCCTATAGCAATAGGAAAAATCAGATCATGAGGTTGTGAATATCTTTCTTGATGCCCGTCAGATTCTCCCTCCATGTGATCTTCTTTGTTCATCTTCAGAATAAAAACTGGGAAAAGACATGTTGCAATGCAAGTGCCAGCTTCTAGCATCCTCTTAATTCCAAGAATGTAGGATGATTAGATCTTTGCTGCAAAGATTTGGACAGCCACTAGTTGGCACTGAAAGGTTATAGATTTTGTATGATGTCATTTAGTGATTATACAAATTGTTGTAGGTCAGATCTGATAAAGCTATAAGAATCCACTAGGTCCTACGCTGGGGAGAGACTTTGGAAAATAGAAGTGGTAGATGACTAGAATGCTTTCATTGCTTGAAGGTGTTCCCTTCTAGTCTGAAAAAAAAAAAGGCAAAGGTAAGGTAAAATAAGTCTAATAATATAATAGAATATTATTATCTAGAAATATGATGGAATATACATCTCAATTGAGATGAATTTGAAGAGATAGCCATCCAATTCAACAGACAAAAATCTATGTAAGTTTTTCCACCCACCCTAAATTAGGGTCTGGGGTGAAAGTCATATTTTTAACATTGGGACTGTTTGGAGCTGTATAAATATTGGAAGGAAGGCTGATTCAGAGCATAGGCAGTGACAGAGAAGAAAGATTCAGAAAACCCTTAAAATAATAGTGTCAGTGGAAATATTATTGCAGTTAGCTAAAATTCTAAATAATCATTTAGCATGCAGTTGTGAATCTAAGAATGTAATGTCAGTCCTGAACTTCCAGAATCTGGAAAACTATGGTATTCAAACAGAAACCCATTTGCAGGATCCAATCCAGGTTGGTCACCGTGACCAGAGGTTTAGTCTTCTGAGCTTTCGGACTTATGCTGGAGCCCACCCTCAGGGAACTCCTCTCTAGCAGAATGCTCGGAAGACTAAAGCTTGGAAGATTAAATCTCTGGTCCCAGAGACTGACCCAGATTGGATCCTGAAACATGGAACAGTATATTTACCTTCATTCGTGAGACATCCATTTATTTAGTACCATAGTAATAAATATGTAGCAATTTAACCGTAGCACATGACACTATTATTTATATTTTTAGATGTACATTTCTTAAAATATTCTGAATTAGTGTTGCTTTATTTATATAAATCATGTACTTTTTTTTAAAAAAAAAGTCTTATTCAATAGTTGAACTAGTAATAGTTGTTTCAGTAAAGCTTCATAGCTGGAGATGCATCATCGGTATTTTTCTTATTTCCATAATTAGAAGCTTTAGGAGAAAGAACAAGTGACTGTGGCTTTACGGTGAATGAAATAATTTGAAATATCCATCCAGAAATAAGCTGATTCGGAAAAAAGAAAACACTAATTATCAGCCTTTTCAGTATGACTGAAGTATAACTGTCAGGAATGCCAACTAAGTCAGTGGTGGGATTCAAATACCTGAACAACCGGTTCTATTATGTGATGCAGGCCTGGGCCTCCGATGCCTAGAACGGACTTCCGGAAGTGGCATCATGCACTTCTGGTGGGCTGTTCTAGGCCTGAGAGGCCTCCTCCAGGCCTCCGATGCCTAGAACAGACTTCCTGAAGTGGTATCCATGCACTGAACCGGTGCGAACCGGCTGAATCCCACCACTGTCCAAAGTGCTTGAACGGGCACAGGTTTCCATCCCTTCTCGAGAATCCATAATTAAATAATGTTTCAATTTATGTTTTAATATTTGTTTAATTATATAATAATAATAACATTTCTTTGTTTTTATTTTGGAAAATAAAGGAGCTATCTTATTTCCTGGAATATTGTGAGGTTCCTTGGGATGCACCAAATTAGAAACTTTTACTTTTGAAATCAAGGGCCGGGCAACTTTTGTGAAAGGCATATAGGTTTGGACTAATGTCAGAAGTCATATACTAGCTATACATTGGAATGATTTTAGTAGTAAGTAGACCAGAGTCACAAAGGTTCACAGTCATCTTTTTCTCCTAAAGCCATCTTATTTAGATATCTCTCTTTTATTCTTCTCATCTTTATAAAAATACAAATTCATGTACTAAATGTTCTTACTTGAAGTCTGAATTAATCACTTGCACAGTACATTGAAAATACACAGGAAGTCCTATTTCAGTCTGAGGTTTTCCCATCCTTTCCTACTATAAAGCAATTTTATCAGGTTCTCCCCACTTTGGGGATTAAGACTCTTTCCCTATTTAACAGAGGATACAGCATGTCCAAATTAATAACAGAGACTGGACTTTGAAGATGCAAGATAAAAGGAGTATTGACAACTTAAACTTTGTTGTTGGAGGAGATTCCTTAGAATACCATTGATAGCAAAGAAAACAAACAAATGGATCATCAAACAAATCAACCTAGAGTCCTCACTGGAGGCTCAAACACCAGGTTCATATTGACATATTTTGAACACATTTTGTGAAGACCCAACTCTCTTGAAAACTCCATAGAAAGTGAATAAGAAAGCCAGTAAAAAGGGGGATAGATTTAATTATAGCAATGATGAATCATTGAAAGACCTGAAGAACCAGATTAGGAACAGATCATTCTGAATAAAATGGTTGTTGGATTGTTTTAAGAATCCACTCCATATGCGTGGCTTAAAATCAAACAATACAGTACTGTATAACCATATATACAGTATTTCCAGTACAATTTCCAATTTATTAAAAAAAATCCTTAACATTGGTAGAAAAACCTATATAGCAATTACTTTAATTTAAAAAAAAAGCAAGGACTCACAAGATTTTGGAACATACTTAGTATGTCCGCCAACTCTAAATAGATGCATCAATTTTTATAACAAAGTTTTACTTTATTCTGTGCTTTAATTATTCAATTATTTCCATAATCTTTTACAGCACGTTTCTCAAGTACACTCCTAAATATACTGGATTTTATTTTAACTTAAATAAAATATTTAAATTAAGGTTTTTACAGTGGTCAAAAGAGGAAAATAAAATTATTTATTTAAAAGGTTATTCATAGAAAAGGGTAATTTCCTGTTGTGTACTATCTAGATCCCAGGTTAGGGGAAGCATCTCCTAGTTTATGAGCAGTTTGTTACAACAGAATTTCTTCCTCAAATGGAAGGGGACCACTTGGAAGAATAATCACAGCTCAACAGCCTGGAACTCAAGTAGAGAGACTGTGATGATAATGGGAATCTTAGGGAGGAATCTGGCAGGTGAATGTGTTTTTTGTGACACACATGCCTCACTTTACCTGCTAGAGAATCACTAGCATACATCTCCCTCCCTCCCAATTCCCAGTTACCATAGTAACACATACTATGGTTTCAACTACTGGGGAAATTACTGATTGCAAAATTGCTAATATGTCATAATTTTATTTTTATAGTTTACAAGGATGGACAATGTTCGGGGTCTAAGACCACAACCCAGGCTCCTAATAGCAGAGCTAGCACCAGAAAGTCACAAAGATAAGTAGCTAGTTTGATTTTTTTTTTATGTCAGATCTCCCCCCCATATTTGGTGGGAAATTTAAAGATAGAAATTGTAAGGAAAGGTAAAAATACAGAAATGGTCAAGGGTTGTGCTATTGGTTTTTGGCACCAAATTATTTTTCAGGGTGTTTTTTTTCTTTTCCCATTTTTGGTGAAGGATTGCTTTTTCAAACTTTACTTCTGATTTCAGAAGTGATTTCTATTTGGATATCAAATATTGTTAGTGCAATTTCAGGATCTTGGGGATGCACATAGAATTCAGGCAGTGGGACACACATTGTGTGTGAGGTGTAAATATTTCTTTGTTCATAATATTTTGTCCTTTGCTTAAATATGAGCTTGGCTTGCTACATTGAGGATTATCTGGGTGGCAAACCTCACTGACATTTTAGAGAAATAACTACAACTTGTTAGTTGTTTCCATTTGCAGCCTTTACAGCAATGACCACTATGCATGAAAAAAAACCATGAAGAGTAAGAATAAAAGCAGCTTGTTTGACTCCTCTGCTAAACTAAGAAATGTGTTACTTGTTTCATTGCCTGGAAGATAGCAAGTGACCCCTCAGAGTATAACTCTTTCTTCCTAGCAACTCCATAATGGAATTCTGTAGATACACTTCTGTTTCTCTTAGGTCAACTGAGCAAAAGAAATAAGAGGACATTCTCTTTTCTGCATTATTCTGCTTTTTGGAAAGAAACTGAGAAGTTGAAAAAATGCATCTAAGTTCCAAGAAGAATAAATGGGATTTGCAATAAGTGATGAAACAAAAAGGACAGAAGGTGTATATCTAATCTGCAGGTTATGGTGAACTTTGCACTGAAAGCAGATTTCAGTTCGGAAATTAAACTCATTGATCTCATCTCTTACCCAATAGATCAGACATATCAAACTCGCGACATCACGTGACGTC
This sequence comes from Azemiops feae, assembly GCA_023970755.1. Taxonomy (NCBI): domain Eukaryota; kingdom Metazoa; phylum Chordata; class Lepidosauria; order Squamata; family Viperidae; genus Azemiops; species Azemiops feae. The sequence continues at coordinate 758,743 of JALGBA010000118.1, read as the reverse complement.
GTGTGACGTATCAGAACCTTTTCTCCATTGCCAGCAATGGGGTGGGTGTGGTTTCGTCGTGACACGTCTGGCCCACAGGCCAGCAGTTTGACACCCCTGCAATAAATAGTAAAACCATTTGAATGTCCAATAATAGAAAGTTCTTTTAAATTTCTCATTTATCATATTGGATGAATGACTCTGTACACTATAAATTGTTTAAATATATCATGGAAATGTAGGTTAAAATAGATAATGCTTATTATAATTAAAACCATCTGGGTTTTAAGAAAAAAAGAGACTAAGATCCAACCATATATCAGAGGCATATGGCTTAAAAGATTCACTTAAATAGTTTGGTGATAGAAAAATAGTCATGCAGTAGCTTCAGGTCTAAATACATAGGTAAAATAAATAGATTTCATTTTGTAATGTTCAACTACAGCCAAGGCCAAAAGGTTTGTAAATGCTCAGCACTCAGCCATTCTCTTCAATACACGTGGTCAAATTTTCCTGTATTCAAAAAGCCATCACATGCTTTTTATATTAATTCATCCAATTATTATAGAAGCAAAAGGGTAAAGTTTTGTCAGATAATCCATCTGAAAACTCTAAAGCAACACTCTAAGGCTCTAAGGCATTACTGACAAGCAAATTAATACTCTGGCATTTTGTACTGATATTTTTACACCAAACTCAGCATCAGAAGTGAGCTATGTATGTATGATGTTCGATTCTGACTAGAGTGCTATGCAATGTCTTTTATATTGCTATATTTAAGAAGTTTGTCAGTATTAAGGTCGTTATCTGGGGAGTAATATGTTAAGGGTCTTTGTGATATCAGTTGGGCACATGTCAGTGGGAGAGGGAGAGAGACTATGCTTATATTTAATTTCATTCTGGTAAAGGCATATAATGCCAGGCAAAAGGAGGAGGTTTATTCAGCTGGTGTTCAAAGAATCTAATAGTTGCTTATTTTGAAATGGTTTACCAGTACTGTTTAAGCATGAAAACAGGGTTCAAAGCAAAACATTTAGAAAGCTTAGAATGTAAATGAAAAAGAGTTGCACAATTTACACCTAATTTCTGCTTGAGAAGAGAATTTACCTTTAAAGGAGAATGAAAGATAGACTGGGATTCAAACTACATCCATAGAATAGTAATGAAAAAAGGAGTAAGCAAGTTCTTATATAGCCAAGTGCAGGCAAGATATTTGGAGTTCTGTAGCCATAAGAATCTGATAGAGTGAGTGAATAAATCATAGGGGAGTCAATGTTATTATTTTGTAGCAGAGCTACTCCTCAAAGTACAGCCTATTTCAGTGTAGAGTTTCTAAATGTGGGCCTATGGCTAAAGGTTATTTTAATTGTTTTGAATGGATTCTTTTAGCTTGAACTTGCCTTGGTGAATCTAATCTTCATTCTGCCTTTCATTTTGATTCATGGGTAATCTCAGGTTGGGTGTTGTGTAACTTACATAATTTTTGTCTGGTTAGTAATGAAGCCTGAACTCAACTCTCATTTTTCAATATACAAATGCCTCTGTGTGTCTCTATAAAAGACTACATTCATCTTTGTCCTAGATTTATAAATACATACATTCACATGCCAATGGCAGGGATTGCTTCATTACATAGGGCAACTGAGTGTGAATGTTATATTTTAAATAAGGACAGCTTTGGAGCTAGGAAAAAATGTGTCAGTAGTAAGAAGGGGGATTTAAATACAAATTGACAGCAGAATAGAAACTCCAGAAGAGGGACAGTTTATACCATGGGTGTTAAACGTGCCGTGTCACGTGATGTGTCACGTTGTATCACAACTTTTTTTGCATTGCCAGAGCTGGGGTGGGTGCGGCCTCCATATGATGCAATCGACCCACGGGCTGGCAATTTGACACTCCTAGTTTATGCTGAGGTAAATATCAACAGCAAAATATAACCCCTGGAAGAAATGATAAAGAACACATGTACTAATTTCAAGGTGATACATAAACTACTTAGGAGAAAAATAGTTTGCATGTATTGCATGCTGTGAAGAGTACATGCTTAAAAAGGTATTTCCTTTTTCAAATTTCAAGAGGGAAATACATAATAACTTGCATCTGCAGCATCTTTTAGAATTGTGTTGTGATGTCTCCATTTCTTCAGTTCCATGTATTTTATCATTATATTTTATATTGGACGGCATTAGAGAAAGAACTGGTAATTGCAAATATAATACCTAAATAAAGCTATTTTTTCCCTTGTTCTCAATAAACAGTGACATTTTTCATTCAGTCTTTGTTTCTAAGACTCTCCTTCAGCATATAAACCACATAAATTAAGGAAACACTTTTCTAATTCGGCATACAATGACACATTCAAAAATGAATAAAACTGTACAGGCAACCTATAGTTATCAGTTTAGATTAGTAAAGACAGTTAAAAACTACAAAAACAAATCATAGAAATATAGCATTAACAATTTGAGGCACTGCAGTTGATAGAAATATTTTAACTGAAATACAAACAAATGCAACCTTAAATCTATGATCACTCTAATGTTTATGAGCTATCTTCAATGAAAGACAAAAACAGAGAAAAGTAAAACTTCCAACTGCCGATCATTCAAATAATTTATCTAATTTGCTTGGAGTTGCAGATCTTTCCAGATCACATTATGATCTGATTCAACAATTTTATTAATTTGGAAAGTCAATTTAATTTGGGAATTTTATTGAATTGCCTTCAGATCAAATTGTAAGATAGTCCTGTGTTTTTCTATTCCTATGGAAACCACATATTTGCTCTTGAAGATATGTCTTCATAATGGATATGAGAGTATGGCTGCAAAATGAAAGAGAAAAAACTAGGAGTGTTACTACATATAATTTATATATGGAAACTCAAATGTTATTTTGCATATAGTGGTTATTATTCTTAGATAAATATGCAGAGGATATCACCTTTGATTTTTGAATAGAAGGTAATGTAAGGAATGACTGTGATTGATAAAGATTTATGTCTGTATTCCCTTGAGTTTTTTTCTTTTTCTTTCCTCTTCCCTGAACACCTTCTTTCTCCATAAGCTATACATTAAAGTTGTGAGGGAAAGTTACTACAAACCATGTGATGTCTTTCTGGAATGAAGACATTTATAAGAAATAAGAGCTACTCTCCGTCAGCTTTTCTTTCCACTTAACCACAGCCACAATGCATATGTACTGTACATAAATTGACTTAAGCTGGGAATTCTTCAGTGTGACTTAATTTTGGTTATAAAGCACAATGTTCCCATGATGCTATGGATCTTGAGATAATTAACTTCCATCTCAGTTGCTGCACCAGAGGAAATGCTATATCATTTTTTTTGTAGTTGCCCAGTGGGATTCTCAGAACCAGTGCTCAAGACATTCAGAGGTAGCATGAGTCAAATTCTGAGAGAGAGAGGAATTGGTAATGATGCACACATGTATTCATGAAGTATGTTTCCTGCATATTTTTCTCCAAACAGATAATTAGTGCAGTTTTGTAGACTTTTATATTAAATTTATGAGACTGTAAGTATGTTTGGGATTGAGTGCAGGATTTAGTCTGTATTTGATTTATAATATTGCAGACACAGGTGTTCACATAGCTTGTCCCAAGCCTGCCAAGTTGACAAAAGATGTGTTACGACATCATGACCAAGCCTATGCTTTTGAATTTGGATCATTACATCACAAATCAATAATCTATATCAATCATATGCTATACCTTTTAAAATAATAGTTAACATGTACATTACCATTTTCAAGAATAGATGAGTGGAAAGAACTGCACGGTCATTTCTATTTGGTGTCACATTGTATTTACTAAGTTATCATTGGATGTGATATAGGTCATAGTGATTCATACATAATTTATAATCCTACTGTAGGACAGACTAGACTGTCAACTGTCCAGTTGGCATTTCCAGAAAAAGAAACTCCTGGACATAATTTTGCCAAGAGTATAATACTTTACTGAAAATCTACACTGGCACAGAAGAAGCAAAACCAGCTCTGATTTTCCTGCTCGAAGGGTTGCTTAGTTAAACAATAGACTCCTTCGTCCCCACCCACTGGATCCAATAGTAACATTTCTTCTTGTTATGGAAACAGTCTACTTCTCCATCGAGCACCTGCATTATTTGACTTTGGTTCTCAGAAACTTTGTTGCCTAGATACCACTCCTATTTTGTTTTATCTTTATTTTCTTATAAAAAAATAAATTTAAAAATGAATGCTCAGTTTGACTCTAAAACCTCCAAAATTAATTTGTTTCTCTGTCTGGATAAGAGTTTGAATATAAAGCATGTAAGCCAGTGGTGGGATGCAGCCGGTTCGCATGGGTTCGGCAAAATCGGTAGCTAACTTTTTGTTGAGTTCGGTGAACTGGCTGAAGCCCTAGCCCTTTTTCACAAGACCCAGAACGGCCCTCTGGAAGTGTGTGGATGTTGCTTCTGGAAGTCCCTCTGGCAGTGCGTGGACGTCGCTTCCAGAATTCTGGAAGGAGGCCTTCCAGGCCCATAACAGCCTTCTGGAAGTGTGTGGACACCGCTTCTGGAAGCCCGTTCTAGGCCACGAAGCAGCATTCACACAGAGAACTTATTTGAACACGTATTTGAATCCCACCACTGATGTAAGCCCTAGAACTTATCCTTATAAAGTTTGTCCTTTATATATAGACTTACTATTAATATATAGAAAACTATTAGTATGATATAAGTTTTTGTGTTAATCAAGCAGATTTCTTTTGCTTCTTTTTGACAAGATTGTACATATTTATAACTTAATGGTCCAGATGTATAGTTGGAAAAATCTGAACAAGTCCTGTTATTATTTTATATGAAAAGAACAAAACACCCTAAGGCAGAAAAAAAAATAGAATGAAGATATTTTTTTTAGCTACATTTCATATGGATCTTCACATGAAATATATTTCTTGCTGCAATATCTTCTTTAATGCTTCCAGCCTTTTTTATTCTCAATCAGTAAGTGCAGGAGCAGTAATGAAAAATAGAGAAGTGAGAATGAGAAATGAGATTAAAAGAAAAATGCTTGAGCAACAAAGAAACATATGTAAGAAAGACAGGTGGGATTGCAATAGTTAAGGATCTGTCAAGTCTTACATTACCATGGCAGTGGAGCTTTAAGTGAATGTTAATATAAGCGAAGACATATCCTGTCTGGAACATCTCAAGAGCTGTTCAGAAAAATAATAAGAGCAGCTTAAAAATACATGAGGAATAGAAAAGGTGTGAAAAGAAAGAAGATGTGTTTTAGCACTGACATAGATATACTGTAGACCCATATGAGTTTGAACAGGTGACAAAAAAAAACCAAAATTAATGTTTTATCTTATCAGTTCCTGTCTGAGCAATAACACTGAATTGCATGAAACAATTTGAGAGCTAATACAATGAGCATATGCACATTATGTGAGATGTGCATTTTCTGACTTTAGAGTTCAAGATTACTTTTAATTTGATTTCTAATCCAACCGTGTCCCTTGTCCTGCACTAAATTAGAGCAATAAATCTAACAGAAGCTGGAATGCAATCAGTTATGTATATGCATGTATGTATGTATAACATAGTGTATATGCAACATACATAAACGCAACCACACATGAACATAAGCACAATGCTGTGTGTGTATGTGTATATGTGTATGCATATATAAATGTGTGTGTGTGATTGCATATCATATATAATTGAAATTTACTTGTAAACTACTCAGAGTCATTTGAATATTGATATTGGCAAAGCCTAAATTTGATAAATAAAAAGTTAAGATAAAATTGGTTTCACTGTGAGAAATCTGCTTTTTAGGCAATAGATACTTCAGCTTGAGTAAAGTATGGCAAGTGTGATTTGAAGGTGTTTAACCTGAATCCTGTGTAGTTTTGTCATAATAACCCTGAAGTAACGACTTCAAACAAGAATGGATGTATTGTGGGAGAAAGGAGGGAAATAACAGTACTGGAACATTCATAAAGCACTCAAAGAAAATCAGGACAGCACTGACCCACTAATTCTTTAATTATGTATACTAATGCTCAGTTTATGGGAAATAAAGAAGTAAAACATAAACAATACAAGAAAGCGAATATAATTTTAGACATAACAGAAATCTTTCAGGATAATTGCCAGCATAGTTATGATTAGAATTTCAGTACTACAAAGATATATCATTTGGTAAAAGTAATCTATATTGACACTTTTGAAGAAGTTTTCCATTGCAAGAATTTTTATTTTGTAGATATATAACGTGCTAAAACTAAACTGGTACCATCAACCAATAAAACTTTTGGTTGCAGCATTCTTAATCAAATACTTTATTTGAACTTTTTTACTGTACAAATACTTCATACATAGTTCATATTTAATACACTGAGCATACATATACTGTTGATTTATTTCTCTGAAACTTAACATGTAGAATAACACAGCTTGATCCAATCAATTTAAATAAACATTGTTAAAAAATAATTATTTGGACTATTGTGGTTAAGGAGTTCACTGTATTGGGCACATGTTATGAAATATACAAGAAGAGAATAATACATTGAAATAATGTATTATTATCTATGTAATGCATTGAAGTGACATGTTTTATCAAATAATTGTCTATTGTTGGAGAATCTCCATTAAAGGGGCTAAAATATATTTTTCTGTCTTGTAAATATTTATGACCAAGTGGTTTCCCTCATTAGTTTGTTCCTCATTTTCCCCACAATTCTTATATAAATTTGCTCAGCCATCCTGAAAAAAACAAATATTCATTGAAAACAAAAGATAAAGTAGATTTATATCTGCCTATATATCATATTTCTGGGAGCATATGCTTTTAAGGTACAATTTCAGTGGTTTGTCTCAGAGAAATGCCTGAATCATTCATTAGAAATAATTTCAGAATTTGCCACCCGTATTATTAGTTTTCATCTGAAAAGTATTATCTTTTGAAGGCTGACATAATATTCATAGTTACGCAGTTAGTAGAATTTGAATTCCCATCAGTTAACATAGTGGAAATGTAATAATGTGTTTTTCAGGCTCAGAAAATATTAGATTAATACTAGAAGTCGACACAATGATTCTGTTTCATTTGTTCTGACAATGAATCATAATTTCCCTTACAATTTATCCTGCTATATGCAAACTTGGATCAGTGCAATCTGAATGTGGAATATGAATTATTCAGATAGTACTTGTCTACAGGAGAAACACAAGTTACAATTACTAAAATACCTGGTAGATTTGTTTTTAATGACTTCATTTTCAGAAGAGAAGCAGATGTGTTTTATAGGGTTATGTGATCCAGTTCTGATTAGATTCAAATTTGAGATCTGATATTTGATTAAAATTTGATTTGATTTATGATTCAAAAATTCAATTTGACTCAATCCAGGAAATGACTAAGATATAGACAGACAGACATTTCACTTGGTAGAGATTGTAGCAATAAGGAAAGAACAACAAACCAACCTGCAAACAAAGAGGGGTATTTCCACAGAGAGACTGCTAATTGGGCCAGAAAGATACTTTGCTAACAGTTTCAGAAGGATAAAAATTTCTGGCAGCATTTTCACTTAACTTTGACCCACCACAAAGGCAGCTTGCATTTACCTTTCCTATTCCACTTTCAGGGTGATGTTTTCCATGTTCTGTTAATGTACACCATGATGTTTGGATGGTCCATAGCACCTTCAATGAGGTACGATTAGGGACTAGCTTCTGTTTTCCATGGTCATTTATTTTTTAGTAGTAGGAGATTCAAAGAGACATCTCCTCCCAGTCTTGCAGGATCCCAGAATTCTAGCCTACCAAGAGAAGTCTATGGTGAGAGGGAAACAGAACTTTAGCTACTACATCTTCTACCTTATGAAGGTTGTCTGTGGATTGGAGAACTGTATAGAAGTAGAGAGGAAGTTGCTGTTTAGCTGCCAGGTACCATAGTTAAGTTTCATACTCATGCAGAGCTGACCAGGCAGAGCAGTGCTTGCTCTGCAAGGCTGTGGCAGTGCATTTTTTTTAAAAAAATATATCTATAAAAATGCACCCTACCCTTAGATCAGGTAGTGTACTGTCCAATTAATAGAAGTGAGTTCAAAGATAAGGCTTGGAGCTGACTACGATGATGTTCAGATGTGGAAGTGAATGAAACCCAGGCCAATGTTAGCCTTTCTTCTTCCAAAGAACTGCTGAAAGGCAGCAAGTTTAATCAGGTCATAAAAGTTATTGTCTGTCAACTCATGTCAATATCTGTGAGACCAGGACACTACTTATCAATGTCCATCAATGTCGCAACTTTATATATTGTCTGCAAAAATCCCAGACACAAGAGAAAAGCTATCAAATCTCCAAAGTGCTTCAAAAGCTAGGAAGTACTTTGAAGCCATCTGATTTGCTTCAATGTGTCAAAGTAGGTCTCTGCTTTGATTCACAAATCTACTTTGATGGGAGGGTTTGATTGAAGTTTTGTTAAATCAAAGTGCCTCTTTGAAGTTTTGTATAGCCCTGGTGTATTATCTCTTTCTGATTAACATAAATGAAGCAATAGAGCTCTTGTACATTTAGGGCTTTTCCTGATTATTTTGCCAAACCTGGATTTGGTTCTGCTAATATATAAATAAAACTAATATTAAATATGTAAACAGACAATACCATTTAAGAATTGTATCATAACAAAAAAGTGTAGACCAGAGTAAACAGATAATAGGACAATTTTTGCATGCTTCACTTAAAACAAAACTAAACAAAAAACCAAAACAATACTTTCTCATGGCTTAAGCTATACCTGAGTAATATGTATTTGTGTTTCTAGAATATATCTTTGGACACTACTAAATTCTGTCCCAGATTCACTTTTCCCTACTGGAACACTATAAAACAAAAACAAAACAAAACAAAACAAATCATTGGGCAGGCACAGTTACCCAATGAAGCAGGAATTGTCCTCTTCCTTGAGTTGCCCAACCAGGTTAAATGCCTCTCACCTGTTTATCCAGTATCTAGTGCTCTTCATAAAACTACCAAAGTCATGATTAAGTAGTCTTCTTGCAGCTGACAAGTTAAAAGATTATTGTTTGATAATATAGGAATTTCTTTTTTAGTGTCTTGAAGAGTTCCACAACAATCCTATCAGATGTTCTGCTTTTAGACACCCTGGAATTAATTTTGACAGATCATTGTACTATGAGGTCTAGCCATTGATAAAAATGAAAGGGCTAGCCTCATTCCATATTAAGGAGAGTGATTGGTAGATGTTTTCCCAGTCACTGGTGCAATTTTGTATGAAGTGAGGAATATTCAATGCCAGTGGATTTCACCAATCCCTTTCTTTAGAATGTCTGACATGCAGAAAATAGAAATAGTGCTATTTAGTGGCAGCATGTTTGCAGCAGAATAAAGGATAGCAATAGAATAATAAACATTTTGCTGACTTAGCATATTATTTTGGCAATGAAGAAATGCCCTTAGAAACTAGGGAAATTTGAGTTAATGAAAAAACTTTTTTGAAAGCATTCCTTGCTAATTAGAAGAGTTTCAACAGAGTTTCTTGGCTTACAGGTCAACAAAACCTAATGATATAAAACATTTACCTAAGTTAACTGAGAAAATAAAATACTACACTAGTTTTATTAATAGTATTAACTGTTATATTGGTTCAGAGTTGAAGACTTAGTATGTGTGTACTAGAATAATTCTCATTTGTTCATGTAGTTCCCTCTTCCTCCCATCCCTCCTCCTCAACCTATAGGACATGCTCTTCCAGAATTGCTGCCAGTCAGGCATAACTGAATAGCCTATGGGGGAAATAGCAAGTGCAAATAATCTTCTGACACTCATTAGAAGTCTTGCTAGTGAATGTATAGAAGAATCATCTTGATACCTCAAAAGAAAAGCCTTAAATTTACAGCCATAAAAATCCTTGACACATGCAGAGACAGTGGCTGAAGTTGCACAATATTTGCCCTAAATTGCTTCTCAGAAAAACAAGGAGCTTGATGGAAGCTGCTTCAATTGACCACAGGCTTCTCCATTTGTTATGTGCCTTACATACTAAAACATCCCTCAAGGTTAGGTGTAAAATGCAAGGGTCCCTCTCGAGGTCAGTCAAAACTCAAAAAGGGGTTAAACAGGGGTGAATTTTGCCCCCCTTGCTTTTCAACTTCTATTTTAATGAAATGGTAAAATGGTTAAATAAACAAAAATACCATCCCCCAAAAAATAGGTGATCAAAGCATTGCCCTGCTGCTCTACGCAGATGATGCTGTGATCCTCTCCAGGACACCTGTAGGTCTTAAAAGAACCCTACAAGCCCTCGTCCAGTATATGATAAACTGGACATAAATTACCAGAAAACCAAGGAGACAGGATTGATAAAAGTTGAAGCAAATATCTGTATAGCTTCTTTAAACCTTTGGCTAAAGTTTAATTTCTTTTTGCAAGGTCTTGTCCATTAATCGTCCAAGAAAATTTTTCCTCTTCAAGGATCAAGACCATTGAGACCAACCTTGCCAAACTAGGCTTCTCTCCAGCCTCAATATTCAAGTTGGACTACGACCAAGCAAAACAAACCTTGCGACAAAGGATAGAGGACATTGAGAGGCAAGTGGACTTAGGGATAGCTCCACTGTTTCTGTCTCCAGACTGTATTAGATATGTTGTTACTCCTGCCAGTTATCTTAGCCAGTTGGAGATGGCAAAATACCGGAAAGCATTTTTACTTGCACAGTGCTATGTGCTTCCATTGGTCATCCTGCATGGTAAAAAGATAGCATTGACTAAAAGATCCTGTGGCTCAGGAGAGGTTGATACTATTGGACACATATTCCTTTGATGCTTTTTTTTAATAGAGATATTAAAAATACATATCCTCCCAATAATCGATAGGTATCCTGGCCATTCTGACACCTGGTCATCTCCAGTGGCTACTTAAGGATGAACAGACTGTGATTAATCCACCATAGGTATTTTACACAACTAACAGAGCAAACCTTTTTCCATTACTATTCTTTTGCATTTTAGTATTTAATGACCAAGGGCCTCAGAGTTTAAGGATTGATATTATAATATAATTGGCCATGCTATGTTTTGCTCATGTGTAACTGACAGATTGGATGCCAAATTGTGATTTTAGTATAGATTTTATCTGTTATTTATTATTTTATTTTAGAATTTTTACTGGATATTCCTTGAGTGTTTTTAACTTGCTCTGGTCTCTAGTCTTTGACTGTAATAAACTTACTTGACTTGACTTGGAACTTGATCAAGACATTTTGATTCTCAACAGGGTGTAATGAAAAGTCAATAGGAAATTGACTGTAGCTACATTGAGTGTTTACAAACTCCTGGGAAACAGATTTGAACAGAGGTAGCTGTATAGTGTTAGTGAGATCCATCTTTTTGACATAGGCAATAATGTCCTTCACAGATATCTATAACGTCTCCTGAAGAGTTATCTTCTTAGCCTTCTTGGTGAACAAGCCATTTATATATTTATAAATACCTATAAATATATAAAATATTGTATAAATATATAAATTATAAATACATATAAAATATAAATACATATAATATTTATATGTATTTATATGTAAGGGTGTAGGCATATGCATATGTTGCATATAGCATGTTTATATGTGTGTTATGTATATGTACACTTTTGAGAGTAGGCAACAGAATTTCATTTTTAATGTGTGCCAGTGTGCCCACAGTAAAAAATGACAATAAAGCTTATCTTATCTTATCCTATTGGTGGTGGTTATTGCATAATGTAGGACATGGCAAAAAATAATGGAATCATACCTCATGTGGAATTATTTACCCCAAAGTGTTAGATGGGTGAAGTACATATAGTCCTCACTGAACAGTCACAATTGATCCTGGAATTTCCATAAGTTGTTGAGGTCATTATGTGGGTTATCATGTGATCTGATTCAATTTTATGACTATTTTAGGATGGTCATAAAGTGAATTGCTGTGGTTTATTCATTTATTTAGCATATGGTAAGTCTCATGGATGAAAGAAGATCTTATAAAAATAAAAACAAAGAAAAATATAATGAATTGCAGAAACCAATTAGAAGAAAAATTTGACTGGCAAAAGAAAAGTGGTTTGCAAAGAGATGCAACGAAACAGAAGAGATAGAACGTATGCATGATAATTTCAATTTACACAAAAAAATGAAAGAAGCAGCAGGCCTCTACAAAAAGAAAACCAACAACTTAGTTGACAAAGAGGGGGAAATTATCTTAGATGAGGATGAAAAACTAAAAAGATGGAAGGAATATGAACTTTTTGAGGACACTAGGGATGATATAGATATGGGAAGTATAACAACTGGACCAAACATCATTATGGAGGAGGTTGAACATTCAATAAAAATAGCAAAAACAAGAAAAGCCACAGGACCTGATGATATCCCAGTAGAAATTTTAAAATTGCTGGAAGACAATAGGAATATTTTTTTACTGCAGCTCTTCAATCAAATATATGAAACAGGAAAGATACTAAATGATTGGCTAAAATCAACCTCTGTGACAATCCCCCCAAAAATAAATGCAAAGAAGTGTACCGAATACAGAACAATAAGCTTAATGAGTCATGCCCTAAAAATATTCCTGAGAATAATTCACAAAAGAATATACAACAAAATTGAGGAGCGTCTAGGTAACACACAATTTGGTTTCAGAAACAATCTTGGTACACAAGATGCGCTATTCAGCATTCAGGTTCTTGTACAGCGTTGTAGAGATGTCAATCACAGTGTTTACATGTGCTTCATTGATTTTGAAAAAGCATTTGATAAAATAAGACACAGCAAACTATTAGAAATCCTGAAACAAGTGGGACTAGATGACAAAGACATCCAAATCATAAAGAATCTATACTGGCATCAGGTAGCAAATGTGAGACTAGGCCAAAAATACTCAGCTGATGCAGAAATACGAAGAGGGGTCAGACAGGGATGTATTCTGTCTCCATTGTTGTTCAATATCTACTCTGAGTCAATCTTCAACGAGGCACTGGAGAACATCGATGCTAGCATCAAAGTAAACGGTGTTTGGATCAACAATTTAAGATATGCTGATGATACAGTTCTGCTTGCCAGTAAGCATGAAGACCTTCAGCTCATCAACAGAGTCACAGAAATATCTGAAAAATATGGCTTGAAGCTTAACACCTCAAAAACCAAGATCATGGTCGTCAGCAAACAACCCGTTAATTTACCACCAATAAATTCGGAAGGAATATTATTAGAAAAAGTTGAAAGGATCACGCACGTCGGTTCTAATTTACATGAAAGCTGGGACATGACCACTGAAGTAAAGACAAGGATAGAGAAAGCTTGAACAGCATTCTTCAAAATGAAAAAGGTCTTCTGCAGTCATGACATAAGCCTAAGATTGAAAATCTGGCTTGTCAGGTGTTATATTTTTTCTATCCTGCTCTATGGAGTAGAGAGTTGGTCTCTGACAAAAGGCCACCTGAAGAGACTAGAAGCATTTGAAATGTGGATTTACAGGCAGCTGTTACGTATAAGCTGGGTTGACAAGATCAGAAATGAGGAAGTGATAAGCCGCCTGGGAAAGCCAAGGGAAATCATCAAAACAATTAAAAAACGAAAGTTAGAATATTTTGGACATGTGATGCGACACCCAGAAAAATATGGCATACTCCATTTAATCCTCCAGGGAAAGATTGAAGGCAAACGAGGTCCAGGCAGAAGAAGAACATCATGGCTTCAAAATCTAAGGGACTTTTTTGTGTGGCTGCTGATAAAAACAGGATCGCCAACGTCCGATAACGGATATGGCACAACAACAACAAGAAGTCACTGTGGTAGTTAAGTGGATCACATAGTTGTTAAGCAAACCACATGGTCATTAAGCAAATTTATTTTTCCAAATGGGAATTTTTTTTTGCCAGAAGCTGACAAAAAACCACCAGAACCTGGCAAAAACATTGCACATCACAGCTCACATATCTCAGATTGCTGCAACCAATTGTAAATGTGATCCAGTTGCCAAGTGCTTGAAATGCAATCATGTGACACAGGGAAAGGGTACGGCAGTTGTAACTTGGAGGATGGGTAACTTTTGGGGGATCCATCATAACTCTGAATGGTGATTGGTGAATGGTCATTAAGCATGGACTACCTGTATAACTGATGAATGGGAAATTATGATGCTTTGAAATAGGTGAGAGAAAATGCAGTTGTCTGTTTCTGTGCAACTAGTTTCTTCATGGATAATATACTATATTATCCTTTAATATAAATATAATATGATCCTAATAATTAACTAATTCTTGAAATATTTTTTTCTTACACTTGGAGTTGTGAAGTATAATACGAGTAACAAAAAACACGTATGTGGCTTTGAGCTCCTAAAAAAGGCATGATATAAATGCAGCACTTTGGTTCTGAAATATAAATGCACACCAGTAAGCATTTTGACAGTTCTGCACTGTGAATTCAACAAATCTGATGATGAAAATCAGTATATACAGTAAAATGCCCAATGATTAATGTTCTGTAGTCCAAGGCAGATTTTAATTTGGCATTTGATGGTTTTGGATCAGTGCGATTTTCAATAGATTTCTCCAGAGATTTTTCAAACAACATTGGCACATATATATCTAGTAGACATGCATATTAACTCAAGTCGGTATTTTACTATGGAAGGATTTTCTAATAATTTTAAATACTTACAGCCTGTTTTCACAACATACAGTACTTAACTGAGTCAATGGGGCAGTTAACTAGAATAAACAAATAAGTAAATGTTATGAGAATGTCAAAAATAAGGTTGACTAATCTAATTAACTAAGAAAAAAGAATATTCATAGATCAGGTTTGAATTGTGAGGGTTCTTGATGTGCCTGAGCTTGGTTGTTTGCTTTCAGACATTTCATTAACCAATTAAATTATAGGATTCTTTCCATGATGTTACCTATTGGGGTAGTAAAATGCCTGCAGCAAACAACTAAGCTGAGGAAACTAAAGCAACTATGAGAAGAACCCCAATTAACTTACTCTAGCGTAAAAAAATAACCCAAAAGAGACAAAGTGAAGCCAAGAATTAAAAGAAGACCAATTCTGAATTGCACACTAAGCTGATTATCACTCATGCTATTCTTTCTTAAACCAACTTCAAAAAATTCCATGGATTGCAGAAGGATGATAACAGGGCTGGACTGGAACTGATTAATTCTCATTAATTCTCATTCGAGATTACAGCTATCACAAGATCTCATTGGTTGTTTCTTTGCTTCTTGCCCTTCCTCTCTATGCTTGGAAGGCAAGTCTCTGAATTAGCTTCTGGTTAAACTGGTATATTAGTGCCTGCTTTTCCTTTTATAATTTGTTGTCTTTTGGCTAATCTCTGGCCTTTCTTTGCTTCCCAGCAATTTACACATATGCATGCCTTCATTCGTCCTTCCTTTTTTTAAAAAAAAAAACATTTATATACTTTTTATTAAAAGTTTTAAAAAGAAAGGTAAAAACTAATACAAGCTAATATAGAGTGAAGAAGAAAAAAGAAAAAGAAATCAAATAGAGAGCTAAAAGTGCAAGCAAGAAAGAAAAAGAAAAAGAAAAGAAGGAAGATATAAAGAGGTGCTTTCTGATCTTCTTTACAGCAGTTATTAATACAATTATAAATTTATCGCTTTGTTTAAAGATACTATACTTCATGACTGTCTTTATTTAATCTATCCTATCTAATCATCAAACTATTGATCATAAGTTTATTTTGTTCTGTGCAAAAAGTGTATAAGGATTTTCCAGTCAGCAATAAATGTAGATATTGACTTATCTCTAATCAGACAAGTCAATTTGGCTTACCTAGGCAAGTTCCATCATTTTCAGCAAACATTACCCATTGCAGGTATTGTCGAATCTTTCATACAATAATTCCGTACAATAATTTTGTTGCAGTTGTCACATACAAAAAACAAAGTTCCATGACTTTTTCCAACTGTCCACCACTACCAAGAGGAATACCTCCAGTCTCATATGCTTCTTAAAAATAACTTATTTGAATCCATAAGGTGAATGTAATTAGTGAATATATGTGAGGAAGTATGGGTGTAGGCATATGTCATTATGAATGAAAGGGCTAAAATAAAGATCAAAGTATTGTATCAAAGTATTGTATACGTATTCAAAGGTAGAAATCCATTGTTTCGTGAGCGATACATTTTATGGGAACATGACAACAGAGTATAGAAAGGAATTAGACCTTTCAGAAACTCATTAATGGATGAGCATTTTGAAAAAGAAAGTACTTTAATTTTTTACCTTTATTTACCTTTATTTAATTATTTTGAGTATTTGAGTAGTTTTCTGGAAAAGGCTCTCTTTATTATATGTATTTTTGTATGTAAAATTTTAGGCACGACTAAAACTGTACATTTCAATGAATTCCTATGTGAACAGAAACTAAATCAATTTCTATATGATAGAAAAAGTAAAACAACATTATTTTGCAAATTTGTAGCAACATCTAAACCCAAAGCTTATATTCTATTTATGCACAACTGTTTTCAAAAGAAGAAAATCATGAATGTAGCAAGGGTTGAACCATTTCATTCAAGTTTAGAGTTGGGTCTTTCACTGTTGGAACCTCAATATTACAGGTTGTTAAAAGATTTATGCATTTCAGAAGTTTAAAAAAGGAACTATAAATATAAACAATATAGGATTGATGATATAAGGGCAATCAGATGGTAAGCAGTTGACAATTTATTAGGATATAGTACAAAGAATATTTGAAGCTAGTACACCAAGCAATAAAATAAGCAGTAGTTATAAGAATTTAGCTTATTGTTCAATTTAAAGAGAGAAAGGCAATGAGTTCAGAGTACAATGCATTCAGTTCAATGAGTCAAAGCAGGAAGCAATAGAAATGGGAATATTTCAAAAAGGGATTTTTTTTTTTACTTAGTGTTCAGCTATTGGTAAAGTCAGATTCTTGTAACAACAAAGAATTTGGGAGGCTTCCTCACATAACAAAAACGGAGATACATTTACAGAAGTAGCAATCACACAAATATACTGGCCTAGGTATTTTTGTCCGGGTACAGCTTTATTCCAGAATGGAGTATAACTAGAGAGACAATTTCTAGATTACAGGTGGAAGATGAAAAAATATCAACTGGTTCTCAAAAAGTCAGTATTAGATGGATCTCTTAAAAATTCGAGACGAAGAAAGTTAGGAGTGCCTATGAAGAGTTAGACTCTCTAGAATATTCTTGAAGTAACCTTTTTTTTCTGTGATTGTCATAGGAGAAAAGTTCCTTTCCTCATGACAGATCAATGAACTTCTGACAATGTAAGAATATTCAGAAAGGTCTGTCCTGAAGATCTGAGTAACTCAGTATACTTCATAGTTAAATAGCTATCAAAATACGCAACGCTTCTGTTATGCTAAAATAAAATAAAATAAAATAAAATAAAGGGTTGTAACCAGAACAGCTTTTTCAATATGAACATAATCTGATTCCTGAATTTTGTACCAATTATTTGCTACACTTTGCCTTAGCTCCACATTGCAATCCTAGCTTGCTAGTATAGAGCTTAGTATAGAGAATACTATAGAGAATATAGAGTATGATTACTGAATCCAGCTGGTTCAGGGAACAATCACAACTGGAACACTAACTGTATTAGTGACAATGTATCCTTATTAGAATTGCAACCTCTAAAGGCAGTGATAGCAAAGGATCAAGAAGCTCTTGGAGTAAAGTTTTATTCTTTCATAACACTGCAATCTACTCAGAATTATCTGATTCCAGCTCCTGCTTGAAATTCTGCTTCTCTTTTTTTTTTAATTTTAATTTTTCCTTTTTCACTTTACAATTTACAAAACAAAATACATTTTTTTCTTCCTTAACAGTACTGTGTCCTCTATTTCTTACATTTATTTACAGTTGGTTACATAGCTTTCCTACTTTTTTGTTCTTTGATCTAACCAAACATAACACTTGTTCCATATCTCGTAATATTTTGTTGCTTCCTTATCCTTTATTTCTAAAGTAAGCTTGTACATTTCAGTGCATTCTAGTATCTTATAAATGATCATGTCATTTGGTGGTACATTCTCACATTTCCAATATTGTGCGTATGCAATGCGTGCCGCTGTTATTATGTGTACAATGATGTATCAAAGTTGTTTTTTTATCTGCTTCTCTTGATTACTGCGATTGCTAAGGTTATGATGGTTTTCATTGTTTATGCAGTTGCCTTTACCTGGCAAATAAGCAATAAACAACAACAATAACAAATAGGCATATAGGAGATTATATCATGTTTATATTGATACTTCTATTTTTCTGATTTTAGTGTGATCCATTTGAACTGATAAGTTTTTTAGAATACTACCCAAATACCACCCAAAGACTCCAAGAATTTCTCTAGTGTGCATTACTTCACTTGTGTTTTAAGAATAAGCAATTTTATACAGAATGTAGATTTAGGCAAGCACATATAGCTTCAGCCCAGAGATTTACTAGGTTATAAAGCACTGAAAATAGAAAGCAATAAAATCATCAACAAACATAAATAGGGATCATGGGGCTACTTATGCATACTTAAATCCCATTGAAATAAAATTGCTGCTATAGTTCTTATATTACAAATATACCAATTATTAATTCTTAACATGAAAGTCTGACTTGTCATGCAAAATTTATCAGAACTTCTACCTACCATAACTATATTACTATAGTGCTATATACAGAGAATGCAGTAATCCTCTCAGGGACACCCATTGGACTCAAGAGAGCTTTGAACACCTTTGCACATCATGGTAATAGCCAGTTGGAAATCAACTATTCTAAAACTGAAATAATGACTATACTATACTTCACAAAATGCAGATAGGACTCCAGCAGCTATTTTAAGATTTCCTAATTCCAGAGAAGATAGGAGAGGGAGGGAGGGAGGGAGGGGGAGAGAGAGAGAGAGAGAGAGAGAGAGAAAGAGGAAGGAGCAATCCTTAACCCAGGCTGGTGAACTGGGATTCCATGGTGAATGATATTGGGTCCTGCAATACCCATTGGAATGCTAATAAATGTATAACAATCTACCATTGCACTGCTGGCCCCCAAACAGCTAACTGATAAGAGAGAGATGCAGTCTCTAAGCTCTTTGAGGCCAAGTCCCTACCACAATTTCTATATGGTCCACTACTTGGGCCACCACCACTCCAACCTTTCATCACTGGAACTTGTTCAATATAAATTCTTAAGAGCAATTTTCCAAGTTCCTCATTGTGTCCCCAATGCCTCACTATACAGGGAAGCTGGAATGGTGAGAGTGGAGACTAAAACATGAAAATATACAGTATGTTTCACTACTGGTTGAAGCTGATACTTTTTCCTATAGGCTTAGTTCCATTGATATTAAAGGAAGTTTTCAAATAAGATAGAAACAAGCAGTTTACAACCAGTTCTTTCTCCTAGGACCCTCCCCCATGGACTATTTCTAGGCTATGAACAAGGACCACACATAAGCAATGGACTGTCAAAACGATGCTGGTAATACCACTCAGCTTCCCAAGATGGGTAGCCTGAAATATTCTTTGGCACCAGCTATGTATATCACACAGCTTAACATCCCTCATCAGATAAGAGCCTTCACAGCCTGATGCAATCTTCTCTCTTTACAATTTCTATCTGGAAGACACAAAAAGATACCATATTCATTATGAATATGTCTTTGCAATTCAGGACAGATAGAAACGATAGTACATGTTCTTGTGTATTGCCAGTTTTATACACAACTTTGAAATGCCCTAATTATTCCCATCCTGACTAGCAAAACATAATATAACAATCAACGGTATAAACTGGTTTTTTTTTTTTTTACTTTCCAACATAAAACACTGAAATAACACACAAGATTGCCAGGTTTTATTGTATGTGGTGGCATGCAAAATCAGGCAAAGAATAATTAAGAGTAATTGAACCTGTCTGAATATGAATAGCCAGAAATGGCTCCAATACAGTATTAACCATTGGCTACTTTTTAACTTCTTTTGTTGGTGTGCACATCCCGTGTCAACTATAAGTAATCCTTGACTTACAGCACTTGTGTAGTAATGGTCAAAAATTAAATTGCCTTCAGAAAAGGTGACTTAATACCGGTACTTGCACTTATGACCATTGCACCATCCTTGTGATCATGTGATCACAACTCAGCACTTGGAAACTGGCTCACATTAAGAAATGTTTGCAGCATCCTACAGTCATGTGATTATAATTTGCAAAAAAAAATTGCTTATTTCTGGGAAAAACCATAAAAAATGATCATTGGGCAAATGGATTTGCTTAATGACCACCAAAGAAATTGTCATAAAATCAGGTCCAAAGTGATTTACAAGTACAATGACTTATGATGGAAACTGTGATCATAAATCAAGAATTACATGTATTATACATATTCTTCTGAGGTTTGAAAGGAAACTTACAATTGTTAAATCCCTTTTGGATAATTTTATTGTTTTATATATATTAATGCATACATCTGTGTGTGTGTGTGTGTGTGTGTGTGTGTGTGTGTGTGTAAGAGAGTGAGTGAGTGTATTGATATTTCAAAGTTTATATTACCTAGATTGC
Organism: Azemiops feae; assembly: GCA_023970755.1. Taxonomy (NCBI): domain Eukaryota; kingdom Metazoa; phylum Chordata; class Lepidosauria; order Squamata; family Viperidae; genus Azemiops; species Azemiops feae. The sequence goes on along the minus strand of JALGBA010000118.1, from coordinate 738,130 downwards.
CAATTTTTATCTCTTTTCCCTTGGCATATTTTGATTTGTTATTGTCTTTTCTCTAAAATCCTTTTTTTATATGTATCTTTTCTAATTATCCTGATATTGTCAATTTAGTATTGGCTATTTTAATGCCAATTCCCTCATACTGGTTAATAAGAGCAATGAAGTTATTCATCTCAATTTATACATAGATTTCTGTGAAACTGGTCTTGTAATTCGATATAAATTTCAATTTTTTTGCATTATAACTAATTGGATACAATTTAAAATAGTATATTTTAAACAAATAATTCTAAAATAAACAAACACCAAATTTTATTACTGTACTTATATACTAGATAATGTTAAAAAGCTCAGACATTTGCCTGGAGTTATTCCTTTTTTATGCTTATAAGTATAATAGATAATAGGCCATGAGTAACCGAATGAACAAATGGAGTGAAATCATGTCTTTACAATGAGATTATTGTATTGATGAGGGAAAAGTTGACCAGCTGGTTTTCAGTCTATGCCAGTTTTGTGGCTATTCAGTCAGAAATCTGTTTCTTTAAACATTTTCATGGAAGAGTTGGATAAGTTCTTATCTTAGTAAATTCACGAGGTGATGTAGGAATTTTGTGGCTATAAATTCCAACATTTCCTGGAGTGGTCAGGTAACTATATAACATTGAATAGCCAGAGGATCATTCACTGAATGATTGGAAACTACAAGACTGTAGGGTTTCTTTTCTCTTTTTCTCCATATTGAGTTCTAACACTTTGATACATGTGGGTAATATATTCTCATGTTGAAAAAAAAGAAGGGATGAATTCTAAACAAATTATTCCAGACAGTGACTGAAACTTGATAAATGCTCAATAATAAACTTGACAATGTGGTAAACTACATCCACCTTTCTTTACAGGTCATTGTAATTTACACGGTGAAAATACTGCAGGATGTTCTTGCCAAAAATACATTCCACATCCTGTAAATCCACTTCAAATAATGTGATGAAATACATATGGAAAGGTCTCTCAAAATATTATTATGTTTATTCTTTTCTGTTCATACTAGCATACATTTTGGATGTACTTCATCATATCTTCTGGTTGTTATATTTCACCAGTAAAATATTTACTCTTCCTTCATCTATATCAAAATACGAGATACAATAAAATTTACTATTTGAAACAGATCTTTATTGTAAGCAAATAAAGAAATCAAACAAAACCACAATCCTTGTACATTTTCTAAATTGCTACTGTAACTCAGTAGTATCCAATATTACCTATTCCTGTTTATGGAGTAACCGATAAGGTCTCAAACTCAAGTATTAATGATGTAATGTTAGGAATTATTAGCCCTTTGAAGTAGACAATATCAGGAAAAAGACTCCAGAAGAATGACTACTTTATATAAGGCACAGTAACAAAAACTTGAAAACCTGAATTATTTTCCCTCCCTTTCTCTTAAAGCCAAGAAAGTTAAGGCAGAAAGTCATGTTAAGATTTTTTTCTAATGCTTTCTTCCTTTTCTGATCTTAAATCAGTTTTTTTAAGTGCCTTCTCACAATTCCTCCAAGGCCATTACAGTGTTCAAACAGATAGTTTCCATATCTAGATAACATATAGAATAGAGCTGGAAGGGACCTTGGAGGTCTTCTAGTCTAGCCCCCTGCTTAAGCAGGAGAACCTATACCATCTCAGACAAGTGATTGTCTAGCCTCTTCTTAAAAATCTCCAGTAATGGAGTGCCCACGATTTCTGGAGGCAAGCTGTTCCAGTGGTTAATTGTCCTCAGTCAGGAAGTTTCTGCTTAATTCTAGGTTGCTTCTCTCTTTGTTCAGTTTCCAACCATTGTTTCTTGTCCTGCCCTCTGGTGCTTTGGAGAATATATAATATTATAGAATCTAATAAAATCATATACTTTGCCTCCTGCTGTAGATTTATTTTTTAATATTGTCAGAGAAATGATTTCTGAATATTTCTGAAACAGGATTAAATACTGAAAGTCCTTCTCTTAGCAATAGTCTTAGCAGAAATTGTAAAGCAATATCTTCACATTTTTTTGTAAATTCAGAAAAAAAGTATAATGCATTCAAATATCTGGCAAATGTTCCGTGTTTAAACTACGAATTTTCCTTGTATAAGAAGTTTATACAGTGTGCAAAGAAAAACAATCACCAAAATTTAAGTACATTTACAAACTAAACACTTTAGTGATCCAAAATGTATCATTGGCAGCTTGGTGACAGACATCTTATATGAGAAAATTCTCTCATGCTTTGAGTAAAACAAGGAGTGTCAATTTCAGGTCCTTTACCTGTTCTGTTTCTTGCGTTGGTATGCATTGAATAGGCAGGACTCAAAAACAGGTATTTCTTTATTCACAGTAAAACAGAACACAGAACTAAATGGCTCCACCCCTTTTTATACCTTCGGCCTGGGGCGTCGCCAGCCAATCATTGCAACGTATTTTCCCGCTCAATTGCATGCTAGTCATTGCTTGCAGACAGTAAGTCTGGCCCAGCAGGCCACATGGTCTGCTGACTGTGCTGGTGCAGCTCCCTGCACTGTTCTCAATTAAGCCCAGTACATAACATTACCATTGACACCAGTAAAAGCAACTGGCAATCTTTGCTCCTAGAAACACTATGGTTATCAATAAAACTGACCTTTTTCACATGGGGTTAATTTTTTTTGAACACACAGGCAGCACATATTAATAAGGATCTGACTTTAGACTTGACATGTGCTTCAGAAAGCACCAGCCAGGCATATCATGGATACCTGCCATACCTTTTGGGTATCATGCCAGTCCATTAGTGTAAAACAAACTGACGATACCCAGGGGCACTACCCAAGAGCAGTACCTAGAAACCAGAAATGAGGAGTCATATATACTGCAGTCCAAAATAATAAATAACTCAGATCTCATATCCAATCAAATCATTATCATAAACACTGCTAAAGCACCAGAAATATTTCATATAGCAAAGTTTGTGTCAGGAAAAAATGGAAAACACTGTTTTAATTTCCAATCAGCTAAAAATGAACTTAGGAGAAGTTACATTATTAATGACCTGAGACAAGGCAATATCATGAAGAGATATCCTAAAGTACTGTATATACTTTTGAATAAACTTTGTGACATTTTTTTGCAACTCAGTTAGGAAAATTTGATGAAACATAAGTTTCTCAATATAGAGATAAAGAAAACAATGGCTTTATATTGTGGAAGTGTTGTGGCACAAAAGAGAAGGCAACATGAAAGAAGACGGTAGCACAATGTTCATTTGCACTTTAATAAATATGGAACTTTTGGAATATGTTTGCTACAATGCAATCATGGCATCAAATTAAGCTTGGAAATTTGAATGTGAAATTATATTTTGGTTCCTCAGAGAGTCTCATGAACTAAATACTTTTGTTCAAGTGTTTTGTTTGATTTATTAATTAAAAAAATAAAAGATAGATTTATTTTCTTCAAAGGAGTGTGCTGATCTCTTTCAACTTATTTTCAGGAATCAATTTAAGAAATTGGATATTCAAATGCTATGAATATCTACACCTATAGTATAATGGACAATTAAGAAAAGAAACCAATGAATCATTGAACAAATCAACCCAAAGTTCTCATCTGAGGCACAAATGACCAGGCTAAAAACAATCCCATTTTAAACATATTATGCAAAGATCCAGCTATCTGAAGAATGGTCTAATGTTGAGAAAGGTGGGAGAAAATAGAAGCAAGGTGGATCAGCAGCAAAGTGAACCAGTTATAGTGCCAATGAATGTACCACTGGAAGACATGAAAGGTCATGTTATGGACATATTGTTATGAAGAAAATTTATCTATGTGCTAGGGAAAAAAAGATTGGTGGACATAATCAATCAATTGATCAATCAATCAATCAATTAATCAAAATTTATTTATTTGGGCCTGTTGGCTGTTGTTTCCTTGTGCTGCCAAGCCCCCACCTTCTAAGGATTGCATGCATTGCCTCTGTGACTATGTAGGACAGATGGGAGGAAGCTAACCATCAGACTGCAAGAACACAAGTGAGTAGTCAGACGAGGAAACCCAAATGCATTGGTAGCCTCATATTACAACAAACAGGGACATACATTCAATTTTGCAGCTACTAAGATTGATGGACAAGCAGGCACAAAAGCAGCCAGGGAAGTGATTAAAGCCTGGGAAAAAGCCTCTCATCAATCAATAGAAAATGCTGATTTACCTTAAGCTTATCAAGTACTTAGGAGGTGGGGGCTTGGCAGCAAAAGGAAACCATAGCCAGCCATAAACCCCATCAACACCCATCTAAAAAGCTATGTACAACAGCCACCATATAAATACCACACACAGAACAGCCCAAAGCACACAGAGGAGTTCCCTGAGTATTGGCTCAGCATGAGTCCAAAAGCTTGGAAGACAAAAACCTCTGGTCTGAGTGATCAACCCAGATTGAATCCTACAATATTATCCTGGGACACATATATTAACCTTCATTCATGAAAAAGGTTTACAGCTAAAAAATGAGGCTAAATAGTTGTCCTATATTACAAGCACCATATTGACAAACCATTCATATTAACCACTGGTGCTTCATAAAGGGCATTGAGTCAATCTAAATCAGTTTATTCCTATATTAAAAACCATCAGCTACAGTTTTATTAGTCCATGTAAGTGAAAGTGTTATGTCATTGCATGCACCATTGAAAAGCTCTATTATTCTTGTAGGATGATCAGTTTGGACACAGAAATGATTGCATAGTGTAGAATTGGCTACAGGAAGCCAAACAGGATTAGAACTTTGAGATTAATATATTCATGGAAAAGATAAAACAGTTATTACTTTACAAATGCCAATCAACAGCATTCATATCAAGGGTTCTGGTCAGTAAAATAAAAATTGCAGATTTCTAAGAGTATCAACCATGTGACCATGATATTCCTGAACAACCAATAGAAATGTGACTTTCATTATTTATTTCATTTATATCCCACCTTTATTATTTTTATAAACAAGTCAAGGCAGAGGTCAGATCCAATGCATGTAGAATTGTAATGCTTATGGATCTCCCTGAAAAAGGTGTTGTCTCTTATTCTACACTCAGAAGACATTATCTTTCCTTTAATTTAATGAATAGATAGTAGAGCAGTGCATCATAAATATACTGGGAAAAATTACAGTGTTAAGTGCTCTGATGTTATTTGGAACAAAAAAAAAGTTGCCTCCAGTTAATTGCCACATTAAATGATGTGCTGAGTGAGTTAAATTTAGTTAAAGAAAGTTTGAAATGCAAATGTGACTGTCAGATCATTTTTTTCTGTAGCCCAAGCCATAAAACACATCATTCCAAAGTACAGAAGCTGAGCAATCAGGAATAATTATTGTGGCAGATACATCATAGCTATGCACAATAAGCATGAGTTCTTCCTAAAAAATGCCATGAGAATTCTTTTTTACTGATCATTGAACAGAATGCAGAGTATAAGTAGGCTTCATGGTAACTGGAGTCATTATTAAGTAATACCATTGATCTGTGGAGATGAACTTTCAGGGATATAAAGAAAATTACTCAATTTGCTGCAATTTCTTTCATTTCTAAGTATAATTACATGTTAATTCCTATTGCTGCAGTAAGTGATATAATTATACTTAAATTATGGACTATTGTATTGCCCACCAGATGTAGTCCATTGTATTTCCTTTATTTTTCTTAGCTCCATGTCCAAAGTAACTAATAATACATTTGTCTTTCAAAATGTATGTAAGATTAATCTTACATGGAGATATTTCGCCGGGACATATGGGAAACAAGGATGTGACTATTTATAATGTGTCTTGAGAGAATTCCAAGTATCCTGTGGGTAGCAATATGACTGTACTAAACTAAGAAAAGAAATAAGGATACAAGTGATTCTTAACAAAGGACAAAATGAGATAACTCTGGGGGAAAAGTGTTTTTGCCAAATTTAGCAAAATGGGTTTTGTTATCTTTATTCTTTGCTCTTAACATTGTAAATTTCTTGTGGAAAGATCTGCTGAAGAAATGAATATAAACTGTTGAAGAGAACTCATACTGTAATTACTACATCTGCCTCTCCCTTCTCAGATAATGTTATATCAAGGTCGATCCTGATCCATTCATTATTAAGTCATGGTGAGGAACCCAACCATCAGTCTCCAAATATTGTAAAGGTCCACAGAGCTTGGTCAATCACACAAAGGACACATTAGCAATGCTGCCAAAGTGAAAGACACCATCCTACCATTCATTTATTAGGAGTAAATAGAACAGAATTTCAGTAAAAGGAATTCCAAGCTATAGTTGGTTCATGAATGTTGATGCCTCTACTACCAAGATAGGGTTCTAGATACTTGGTCATCTTTTCTACATGAATACTTTGTTCTTTACAAACACTACAATAATGTTAATTACACACAATTAAGGAACCTTTTGAATAAACTCAAACAAGATAGATACTTTGATTAACTTATTGTGCTTAAATGTCATAGATCTTTTAAAGCTATTATGCTTTAACAGTTTACTTCTTCTCAAAGAATAAACTTTAAAAATGACAAAAGACTATGTTCTTGTGGTGATGGAGCAGTTGGATCACTGACTTATGTATTAGTATACTATATTTTCTGTAGAGACTTTGCAACTGTCTAATAATAAGGAAAAAATAACTCAGTGGCCATAGAAACTATGCTGAATTGTGAGAGGGGAAAAGGTCATCTCATGAATAGCTGCTGACTGCAAGGAATGTGTTCTAAGAGCTGTTAGCTACCCATTGTGGGTGATTGCATAATTGCTTCCTGCTGAAGGTCAAGACTATAAGGGAAATTTAGGAGCAAGGTTCCAAAAAGTAAACACATTGAGCAAATGAACAGGGACATTTAGGAAGAGTTTGCCATGAATCTAACAGGGAAGTTAACGGAAAACCTTATCCATTTTTTTTTCTACTTAGAAATTTCTACTTTCGCAAATGCCTAAAGATGGAAGAGGGAACCAAAAGAAATGAAAACTTTTCAACTGATGGTGTAATATGAAACAAAACTGATGATGAATGGATAAAAACTACAGTTGTGAGCTGCAGTACACAGAGAACATGCTTGGAAAGACTTTGAACTGCAGGAGTATGGGAATAAAATAATAATAGTAAGATTGTTGCTGAATAGGTTCTTTCATACTGCTAAAAAAATCTGAATGAATACCAACTCATAAAATTCATGGTCTTTGCTGTTCATATACTAATATGAGTATGGAAACTGACACAATGAATGCAATACAGAACAGTAAATATAATTTAATAAAATTTAGCTTATAGGCTAAATTCCAAGACTAGAATATAGAAATTGAAGGGTACAATTTGTACAGAAGCAATAAAAAGGTGGATTTGCATGCTATATTATTTGGAAACTCGAATGAGCACCCAGATTAAACTAAGTGGGGGAAAAAATAAATAGTACTGTTGTTACTATTTACTATCACCCATCCAGATAAGGAGAAGATGTGAGTTAAGGGCCATCTGGATCCCTAGGGATAGAAAACTTCAACTAACCTAATATGTTTTGGGAGGTAAATTCTGCAAAATATGGTCCCTGCACAATGATATTTTTTTTAACTTGCCTTGTTGAAAACATTTTGAGAGCAGTGAAAGACACAAGAAGACAGCAAGTTAGGTTACAGAAGAAACTAGCTAATGGTCTGTACAAAATCTTATGTATCATTCTAAATACTGTAAATCTTGGGAAACTGGTGAAATATTAAATATCAAATAACTTCTTTTTAAAAATTTCTTACATTTGTTTTCATAAACAGAAATGAAGATCTCTTAAAAAAAAGAAAGTAAACATACAAGGACAAAAAAAATGAACAAACATATATGTTTGGTTGGTTTCTTGGTTTCTAAACACAACATTGATCCTATAATACTGATCAGTTTTCCATTGCATCAGTAGACAGCCATTTCATTGAATAACATCATATCTGGGATAGAACAACCTTTCAACTGTAAAACAGTATATTTTTTTTGCTCTATCCCATATTCAGTAAATCCATAAATCTTTTTTATTTCCTGCCTTGGAATGAATATTTTCTACTCCTGGCTGAAGACATGTCTACAAATGAGCAGAAGGCAGACTGCCCCAAAGTTCCAAACTGCAGTTATCCTGAGACTCTGGAACCAATTCCTACTTTGCCAAGATCATCTAACTCAACAACTCCACAACCTTGACCAAGTGACACTCATCCTGATCTGCAAATGTAAACACCCATCCGTCAGGAAAAATACTGACTCAGATTACAAAGCAATAAAAGTTTGGATATGTAATTTGTAATCACATTTACAACTTTATATTGTATCATTTCCCCAAAAAAATCAAATTAAGAAACATATGGATTTTAGTGGCAAATAAGACATTAATGGGGAAAGACCATATTATATGATTAACCATTTTATTATGTGGGGAATGAAGAGCATATTATTGTTAAGATTTATAAATTGTTATTGAAACTGAACTTGGAGAATGAGTATGTGATGATTCAGTGGACAAAGAATTTTGGATATAATAATGCTTGAACAGTGAGAAAAAGTGGATAAAAAGTTTAAAATTTACATTAAATTATAATTGAGAAGAAATTTTTTATAAGATGATGTACCGTTGGTATCTAACACAATTAGATAATGTACTGTTGGTATCTAACACAATTGTCAAGCATGTATAAAAATACTTCAAATGAACATTGGAAATATAAATGTAAAGGAGGAACTTTTTACCATTTATGATGGACTTGTGATAAAACAAAGAAATATTGGAGCAGGATTCATATCTTAATACAGAAGATTCTTAAAGTGAATATAAGGATAAAACTAAAGATTTTTCATTTGGGCTTAATGAACAAAGAATTTTGGCCTCGGGTTTAGTTACCATATTGCAATAAGCTGCTTGTGTACTCTAAATTAGATCACATTTTTTTCCTTCTGAAAATATACACATTTTAAAAGGCATGTTTCCTAATATGTTACATATGTTGCCTGTTTTCTTCATATTTTCCAGAAATAATGCATATCTCCATCAGATACACAAGATATATGCATATTTTAGCTAATATTTATCTGTGAAGAAGCAAGAACAAATTTAATAAACTGTGCAGCTTTTGGGTGGAATTAATAAGTAATACTTTCCTCTGATATAGTGACACTGTGAAGCCACTCCCAATCCACACAGCGAACTGCTCTACCAGTTGTTTAAAGTATCTAGTAGAAATAGCCACTGACTTTTTGGTAACTGGAATGAACATTAATTGCACAAGTCTAGATTTGATTTGTACTGAGTTTTATATGAAATACTGTTGTTTATACTTGGTGCACTTTTAAAGTTAAGATGCATATTGTCTATGTATGCATGCATATTTCTGGGCATACAAACAAAATAACTATTCTATAATTATTTTCAGTCTGGAGTGAATAATAACAATAATAATAATAAATAAATAAAAACAGCAGTTGTCTTAACATCTCAGGGGATGAATGTATTCCATGGCTTCCTGGTGGATAACATCTGTTAAGTAGTCATTCATCATTGAAGTGTCCATGTCAAGTGTTATGACTGTTTCACATTTGGTCAATCCTAAATCAGCCTTCTATTTTACTACAATTCTCCTCTCTCATTTTTGTCTCCTTGTAAACTGCAGCCACCTGTGTAGGTAACCTTTCAAGACTATAAATCTCCTATAATAAGGGAGTTGTTGATCCTTGAGGGAGCCACAATATTCCTTATTGATTTTGCTGCATAGACCTGACAAAGCCATACTTTATTTATGAGTATCTAAGCAATTTTTCCCCAGTCCCTAATCCCCAAAGCAATTCTGTGTTTTCTCACCATACTTTCCCCCCCCCCAATAACTGCATGTGCTTCTAAAATCTCTCTTGTAGAAATTTATTCCATTCAATTGAAGAATTGGATGTGTTCTTCCAAGATTATGGGATAATAAAATTGACTAGTATTTAAGGTACCACAAACACTTTGTTTTATAGTTCTCTGTGTACACTATAGACAGGCATAAGTTTTGAAGGTAGACATTTAGTTGAAATTTTGGTAGAACAACACTGAAAAATTGTACAGAGAGCTTTGCTATTGAATATAGAATAATTCTTCCTATCTAGAATAAGCCTTTAGAGTTCTGTAGGTAGCAGAAAACCAAGATGTGTTAACAAGCTCCATAGGTAGTTTATATATCTCTCCATTCCCTATAGCTACTGTACCTAACTCTACAGCTTGTCTACAGTATCAATAAATGACAGGATTGGTATAAGTAATGTCTATAGTTAAGACTTGATGTAATGGGAATAAAATGCATCATTTCAACATTTTCATAGTAGGAGTTATGTGACAGCTCAGCAGGGCTAAAAGACCAGCAAACTAGTAGCTAAACATTCCTGTGCTGAAGGATATAATTACTGGATAGTCCCAACCTGTCATATCACTGTGTAAATTCCACTGGATAGACTAGAGAAATGAACTTGAAAAGAAATTGTTCAGAGCACTTGTCAAAATTATAGGTAAAATGTTTTACAGACTTATCTGTGTTTTGTTTCAGTTGTAACACATGAGTCATTCCCTCTTTCTCTGATTCTAATGGCTTTATTTGTAGGGTAGGCTAAAGTTAATCAGGTATGTTTATTCTAAAAATGGAGAAGAGTTACTTAATTATGAAAAGAAGTGGTTTATCTTTTCATTCCCCCCCCTGCAAAATCCTGATGTAAGTCTCTTATACCACAATATAGTAAGTGTGTTGTATCTACAACTAGGCTGTATGGAATTATACTTTAGAATCGATTGACCTGAGTTGCATCAACAATTTGGATCAAGGTAACTCTCTTGTTTTTAGACTACACAAGAGCATAATTACTGTGAAATGTTTGCCTTTTATATTTTCTAAGACTTAGATGCATTTTCATAATACAGTCTCTAGAATATATTACAATAATACTTGACTATGCACCACTGTGCAATTTGCATCCAATAATTCGCTAGTGGAATTCAATTTCATCCCAATTCATAAATGGCTATCTTGCATTCACTACCCCATAATCTAAGGAAATATACTGCACTGTAATCATTTGCACAGAAATTGATTCATAAAAATTTGCATACACACACACACACACACACACACACCTATAGTGATACTATGTGTCTCTCTATGAGATCTCTATGAGATATTATGTAGATAAATAAAAGCAACTACATTGCTGGGGCTCTTACTGATATGTACTCTAAAATGTCTTGTTACAGGAAGATACTAATACATAATCTTTTTTAAAATGTTCTTAGCTTGATTAAAATTTGTCTCTATGGATAAAAAATGGTCCATGTTACTTAACTAAAACTGAATGTGGCAATATTTTCTAGTTGTTATTACCTAGATCAAACAAATAATAGTTGAAGCAAATAAATGTTTTATAATATATTTGTACCCATAGTTTTATGTTGGTAATGTCATCTATACAATTTTGCTGCATTGTATAATGATGTTCAGTTTTTACTGCAAATATCCCATACTAACCTCAATTTACTAACAGATAGAAGCAGATCAACCAAAACATTTTCATTTTTCTTGTGTTTCTGAACAAAATATATATCAAGAGAAAAAAGACCATGACACAGTCAACCCATTCTCATTTGAGATAGATTGAAAAATTTAAAAACCTATCTTCAGTGAACTCAGGTCAAGTAAAATATCATCATGTAACTACACTGGCTTCTTCCTTCAACTAAAATTTTCCATTTCTTGGTAGAAGAGAGGTAATAATGTTTTCTATAGCCGAAGCTGTCTTTTCCAACAAACTTTCCACTATGGCTTTTAAAGGCAATATGCTAAGATCTTATTTCATTTAAAGTTAACCTTATCTTTACTATTAAATGTTATCAGAGTTTCTTGTGTGTCCTGCATGTATATCCCCTATATAAAGGGAATATTAGGAAACAGGTAACACTGATGTTTTGTGCTTCTTTTATTTATTACATAAACAAAACTATCCCACATATCGTGTATCAAAGAGAAAAAGCATTTGATTCAAGTATAATGTATAGTGTATGGTGTAAACTGGTTACACTACTTTTGATTGCAATAACTTCCTCTAAACAAGTGTTCTGTAGGAAATTTGGCTTATTCCTTAATGGTAAACTGTTTAAACTCAGTAACACTTGCGGATTTACTAGAATGAACTGCTTGTTTCTGGTCCTATTATCTTTCTATAGGGTTTAGGACTTTATTTTGACCTGGTTATGTGTAAATACTGATTCTTTTGTAGATATGCTGTTTATTTGAAATTGCTGACTTGCTACATTGCCCGCTTGTTCAACTCTAGGAAGTGAACAACAATTCTAATACATCATAATCATAACTATTATTACTACTACAATAATAGCAACTAATTATGGTGGCCTCCCAAACACAACTAAAGGCCCCAAGCTGCCAAATTACTACCTATCAAGTGCAGGAAATCAGGAGTCCAGGCAGCTCAAATTAATATAGATGTATTCCATGCTAACACTCTCTACAAGAATCTGAACTACTAATGGTCAAAGCAATTTGGCGGTAGATAAGAATCAATGGAATTCAAGTGGGATGGACTTAGATCTCTTGTGGACATGAAGGGAGTCATGACTGATTATGCATTTGACCCCTCCCTTGGGCATAGCCTGGCCAATGACCATCTCTTACACTACCATTTTAACTGGATGGTTACCATTCAGAAAATGAGAACTGGGGCCATCCATATAACTTGGGCTAAAGCATCCTAATATAATAACCACCACTGAACAGGCTCCCTCTAGATGTCTTCAGTAGAACAACATTTTTATTTTTATTTTAAAAGGGTGTTACCTTATGCAACCAGATGTTCCATTATAAAGGGCTTTAAAAATACAGTAATATCCAGTATTTGAATTAAGTATGGAAGCCTATGGTAATCTATGTAGTTCCTTCAAAATTATTACCATATATTAATATTGCCCTGTTAGCAATATTTCTGTTGCATTTTGTATCTGCTATATGTATATATTTGTATCAGTCATTCAATTCTCAGAGGTTTACTAGTAAATACCAGCTCCATGTTGGAAAGATTAAATTTGAGCTTGCTTTGCCTCACCTGGATATTTACAGGTTCCATGCATTCATTCAGAATCTCCATGACATCTTCAGCTCAGCCAAGGAATCAATATATAAGTGAGTCTTTATCATATATGAATGGCATTTCACCCTGTTAAAGGATACATCCAAAGGTTTCATGTAGAAATTTAAACAGTATGGTAGAGAGGACTCCATATTTTGCTTCCAAGCAGTCAATTGCACTTTATTTCAAGACAATATCTCTAACTGCATTAGTGCAACCTGAGAGTTTCATATATGTATGCTTGTATGTATGTATATATGTATGAATACATTTATTTATTATGGATGCTTATCTTACTAAGTAACTTTGTGTGGTGAACACAATTTTAAAATATAAAAACAAAAATTAAAATATATAGCAGCCAAGAATAAATCACCCACCATAATGGCTACGTTAACCACAAAATGGATCCCTGCACACAGTTGGAATGGAATTCTAGGACTGAGCACAGAGCCAGGTTTTTAAGAACTTATGAAAAGCCAGAAGAATCATCCTGATCTACAAAGAGAGAATGTTCCATAAGGATGGCACTATGCTAGAAAAGGCATGTTTTCTAAACTTCACCAATAGGACTCAAAGTATGCCCATCCTGCCTGAATGGATTGATGTTATATGGACTGAATAACTGGCACCCACATTGCTGCATTCTGCATCAGCAGTCCAATGTAAAGCATATTGTAATGATCCAGACAAGAAGAAACGAGTTAAACAACCTCAGGGGGTGCAAAGATCCTCCTAACCACTGCTGCCACCCGCTCTTTAAACAGGAGTCATGATTCCAGGAGGTATCACTTCATCCAAAACCAACAATGAAAAGTCCCCAGCACCAGAAGGTCCACCAGAAGGTCCAAATACCCAAAGGCACTCAGTCTTTCTTAGGTTGAGCTGAAGGTCCCCACTGCCTTTATACACTAAGACATGTCTATGGCATCACACAGGCACATGGGGTATAGATATAAGTATCACCAGCATACTGGTGATACCTCACCATGAAGTGTCAGATGACCTCACCAAGGAGCTTCATGTATAGGAAGGGAGAAAGAACTGAACCCTGAGGCAACCAATGAAGTATGAGCCACAGACTGGATATCTACACTCCTATTAATACTTGTTGGAATCAGTCCCAGATGAAGGAGGATAACCAACGCAGCACCATACTGCCCACCCGAACTCCCACAGCTAGTCCAGAAGGATACTGTGATTGATGGTATCTAAAGCAGCTATGAGTTCAAGAAGAGCTACAATGAATGCATTACCCATATCCTATTCCTGCAAAAGGTCATCCAATGCCATCTCCATCCTATACCCTAGCTTGAATTCTGAATAAAAGAAATCTAGATAATCCATTTCAGACCTTTGCAGCTGCAAGATGGCCACCTTCTTCACATCTTTCCCTTGAAATGAAAGGTTGGAAATGGGATAAAAACCATCCAGACTAGTTGGATCAAACAAAGGGCTGAGAAGGAGGTACACCACTCCCTCCTTAATAACTGGTAGTAGCACCAACACTCCTTTAAGGAAGAATTAACTACTTCCTGGACCCAATCACACATCCCCTCCCCTGCAGCTTTGACAAACCAAGAGGACCATGGCTCTAACACAGATGTGGCCAAACTAACAGCATGAATAATCCCATCCACTTCCTCAGGTTAGAATTCTTTCCAGATAACCTTACAAAACCTAGCCTACATTGCTTCCACTGATGCTGAAAACTTTTCCCCTGACACTTGTGAAAGATTAGGCTTTCCTGCATACTTTGTTTAGCTATACCTTTAACCATTTTGTAAACAAACTGAGAACCTGCAGAGAGACAGGAAGAATGCTGACTTCCATGATTTCCAGAGGAAGAAAATTCATGAGTTTAGAAAGTTATAAAATCTCCCTCTTAAATTGATCCTAAGGGAATTTTATACCATAAAATATCCCTAGAAATATAAATCCATTTCTGTATTACAATATCATGAGAACATTCCCACCCTGTTGAAATGAGCATTTTTTTCATAATGAAACAACTGAATAGATCTGTAACTGAGTTAGGAATTATAATTTTGAGAGGAAAGGCTGCTCTATCAGGAAATCATCTGATATGGAGAAAAGCCTAGTTGAGGATTTTGAACTAATATTTGCTTCCGGTAAGTATTGCTATATATATAGTTCACATTGAATCATTGTTAAATAGTTGGGTAAGAAAATCAATATATAATTTACCTTCCAATCTGAAGAATACTGTCCTTCACTTTAAAAATGAAAAGGAAGAAAAGGCAAAACAAGGAATTTTATCCTAAATTTTACATGTAAATAAATAGGTCTTGAAATATATTGAACATATGCAAATAAAGGGATTAAAGTATAGAGCAATAAATAGGAACAGCAACAGCTGTTGTATACCGTTTCACAGTGCTTTAGAGCCCTCTCTCAGCTGTTTACAGAGTCAGCCTATTGCCCCCAACAATCTGGGTCCTCATTTTACCGACCTTGGAAGGTTGGAAGGCTGAGTCAACCTTGAGCCGATGAGACTCGAACTGCTAAACTGCTGGCAGCCAGCAGTCAGTAAAATTAGCCTACAGTACTGCATTCTAACCACTGCGCCACCACAGCTCAGTGTAAGAGTATACATGAAACTTTTAAATTGATTGATTGCTGATTCCCAACTACAATGTCTCAGAAGACTGCAGTTCTACTCTAGATTTTAGTTTCTTGTGGGGAGCTTGATATTCAATGCAGCACCTACAACTATTGTTCCAAAGGTCAAAGATCATTTAATTGGATTTCTGGCAATGATATATGATGACAGGAAAACTCTTAGTAAAACAAGGTTTCTTCAGGTGCAGGACGTTATGACTCTGTAAAATTCGTAATTGCTGTTATCCGAAGGGGTAAAGTTTCCATTGCGACTACAGCATAGTGCTGATAAATAATGATAACTACTAAAATCTTGGTGAGAAGCCATAATGTAGTATTAATTCACATAAGTTATTCTATACTTCATAGGTATGCTGTGGTTCTTGTCTAAACTCATACTAATTTTGCAAAGAAAATAACTTTTGAATTTCAACCAAGTTCCTCAGGTACATGACATTCTGTTTAAAGAAAAGCAAAAACAATAAGCTGATAGATTCATATGTTTTCTTTTTCTGCATGAGAATTGCTGGTATTTGTTCTTTTAAATAGCAATAAGACTTATATACCACTTCATAGTGCTTTACAGCCCTCTCTAAGCGGTTTGCACAGTCAGCCTATTGCCCCCAACAATCTGGGTCCTCATTTTATCAACCTTAGAAGGATGGAAGGCTGAGTCAACCTTGAGCTGGTGAGAATCAAACTGCTGAACTGCTGGCAATTGGCAGTCAACAGAATTAGCCTGCAATACTGCATTCTAACCACAGATCATTTAAATGTCTTGAAACAATGGTTTCTTCTTAAGCCAGAGAACTATTTTCAACTCTAGAAGCTCATGCACCATTGGACCCTTGTATCCCACATTTAGTTTCTGCTCAGACTTGGTGAAGCATATGCCCTTGATTTCCGGTCCCTACTCATTACAAAAAGTTTCTGGCTCCACTGCTTTTAAAAACATTTTGAAGTTCAAATGTAGGAATTTTGGGATACAGTTCATTCAGAAAGTATTCAGGCCCCCTTCACTTTTGTTATGCTGCAGCCTGATTCTATAGTAGTTGAAATTCATTTTTTCCCCTCATTAATCTACACTCAGTACCCCATAATGACAAGGTGAAAACAGAATTTTAGAAATTTCACTTTGTCATTATGGGGTATTGAATGTAGAGAAAACAGAAGGGGGGTCTGAATACTTTTCAATGCACTGTATAGTGTCAATGAAGCTGAATGCTCAGTTGTTCATTGCTGCAATTTCCCCCATGAAGCTACAGAAGAATGTAGGGAGGAAAGAACAACCTGTTCCCCAGTGCCTTCATTGTTTTAACAAGAGTGCAACTATGTTAACAAAAGGGTGGGGGTGGGGGTAAAAAAACACACAAAGGGTCTTCATTGGTGTCAAATGAGATAATATTGGAAAGAGGTTGAAGACAAATGTTTTTATAAAAACATTTGGGAAAGCAAAGGCAAAGCTCAGGAACTAGTGAGGACAGAACAGCCTCTTAAAGGAACAGGCAGGCACCAGTAGACCAGTCCACATGGCAACCAACCAAGGGCAAGAAGCAGGGGAATGACCAATCAGGTTTTATGATGGTCATAACTTGAATTGAGCATTAGACTGGCTCTGTTGTCAATCCAACAGTAACAAGACTGACATTTATGAAGTTAGTTTTAAAAATGACCAGAGCAACATGAAACAGAAGTAGATTAGTATAGAATTGCCCTTAGAAATGAAGAGCAGAGTTGTATTTACAAGTTGAAACAAGGGCTATAAATTTAATAGAACACAAAGGGCAGTGAAATTATAAACTGTAGCTGGTTTATTATTATGTTTTTGTATTAACAGTACAACCAATATTAACTGGTTAACGTAATGGGCAATGATACCTATAAATCTCTGTGTCATGAACTTAAATGTTCAGGGTTTATCACCATACTATAACTGATTCTGCCCTTATTAAAAAACACCCAAATCAAGTAAATTTTGTGCTTATAGTAGAGTAAGTGGAAAAAAAGGCTTCTCCAAACCAAACTGTATATTTATAAATAAACATTTTATGTAATTTAGATACATCAGAACTATTGTATAAATATGGGTGTCAACAAATATGAATGAATTAGAGTTTGTGTTAGGTTGGCTTATAAAACGTATTTAACCCAATTCACTGATTATAATTTCAAGCAATGTTGTATATTGTGGATCCTGCCCATAGAATACTCTACATTCAGAACAGAATAAATAATAGAAACGTACTCTGTATAAACTTTGTAAGTCTCCTATAGAAAATGTGATTGTTTATACATGCTTTCTTGCAGAGATATGTGGATACATGGCAAAGATAAAAAGTCCTACTTGTTCTTTAATGCATTTTCAGGTCAATTTCTTATGGGTTATTCAAATTATTCTGTGTTCTCTGCTGTGGCTAAGTTCACTTCTATCCTTAAATCCAGTAAATTAAAATGTACTGTAACACATAACTGCCACCAAGTGTCCTTACCATTCATTATTAAATTAATATTCTTCCTACTGCTCAGAGATTTCATTGATCCAAACAACACTGTATATATTGCATACCTATTCACTTTTCACCTTGCAATAACTCAAGGGGTAGTGAAGCAGCAGTAAAACAAGGTGTTAATAATTGCTGCCAAAAGTGAATCATAGAAGAAACACAAAGAAGGTTAAAGAAAAGACATATATGAGTACAAGTTCTTAAAAATGAAGACCTCTTATATTTGAACTGGCAATATGGCCAGTGTGACCTTCACTGCAGAAAAATGGAAAAAATTCCAAAGGCATCTTAGGCCTTAAAATGTTTTTGTCACTGATTCTTAGTAGTAAATTAATAAAAACAAGGTATAGTTATATTGAAAAACTAGCAATATCTGCAGAATGTCTGTAGAAATCCAGCACATCTATAGAATTTGCTGAATCCACTGGATATGTAGCAATGATTTTATCATCCAGGAAGAATGAAAAAACATCATCATGATTTAAAATCAACAAAGATTTTAAACATTACTAACAAATAAATAGCTCAATTTCAAACTAAAAGGAAAGAAAACTAACAACTGAAATTATCCTCTAAATAGCTTTAGTAAAATTCTAAATCTGTTGGGGTTATGTAGTTCTCCAGATCCAGTTACCAAAAGGTGTTTTGGAGTGCATGGTTGCCTGATGCAACCTGTCTGCACAATTTTAAAGCAACCACCTTTTTTCTGCCAGAATTGTGTAACTGTCCTCTTCTGCTACCACAGTTGCCACAGATAGGATGCAATTGCTTTAAGAGATTGTGGATTGTTTCCTAGTCACTCTGAAGTACCTTTTGGAGATTAAATTTGAAGTGTTGAGTATCTGTTGGCATGAAGTTGAGAGGCATCATTAATAATATAATAGTTACAGATCCTTCTAGTCCAGATTCCTGCTTACAGTGATCAACCACTACCATATCTGGAAACCAAGTGGGTATGAATGACAAGTTGCATTTGAACACAGACGGTATGAACAGATGGAAAAATTTTGGGCAACCCTGAATCACATGGAGGAAACCAAAATGCAAAATTCTGAGATTCGTAAGAAAACCTGTGCACTCACAGAAATATATCTCTGTCTAATGTATATGTGCACTTATATTACTTATTTTATTTATTTTTGGTTTGTGAATGCTAAATAATTTAGGAATTGCTCTCAAAGCAATATATTGTCTTAACCGAAATAGTCTTGACTATTCCACTTTCAGCAAACAGGTCTGAAAGAGGGTTGTATTAACTTCTGCTTCAAAGTGACTAGGAATCCCCTTTATAATTGAAACCTAGTGAAGCATAGTTTCTAATCAAATGCCTAATTTCTTTGAGAGTGTTATAGAACTAATTGTATATTATTTGTAATGTAAAAATATGGAGTTTAAATCAAATAAATATATGCAGGCCAAGCTTCTGAAAGCAAACTTTATCCTGTTGACTTATGTACTTTTATGACCCTTTAGAAACAATTTGTGTAAAACAGAAAATTTATGTTTTTGATTATTAGACTGGATAGGTCATAGAAAGAAGAGAGTCATGTTGCAACTTTAGAGAAATAGATACATTTATAATTGTATTTTTAACTGATGTAAAGAAGATCATTTCTTTGTATGTTTTTTCTTTCTTTTCTATTTTACTTGGCTGATGTACGTACATTATATAAATTGACATTTTTACAGGTTCTTGACTTGGGGAGAGAGAGAGAGAGAGAGAGAGAGAGAGAGAGAGAGAGAGAGAGAGAGAGAGAGAGAGAGTTTTAATAAATTGGATTTGTTTCATGTTGTTTGATATCCAACATTTTGCTGGATACGTGTATATGGGCATCCATATACATTAGACAGAGATATATGGTAGATAGATTATAGGTAAGATAGGTAAGTAAGGTAAGGTAAGATGATAAGATAAAAGATAGATCTTGTTTGGACTACTGCAACGGTAACTATATGGGGCTATGTCATAAATTATTAACTCATTAAATTAGCTACAAAAGGGTTTGTTTTATATTTACAGTAGATAAGCAATTGCATTGTTGTTGGGTATAAGATGAAAAAGATATTTTTATTTTATTTTTGGAGAGAAAATATTTATTAGTTTCAGAATCTGTCATTATCATAATTGATGTGTGAAGGATCTGGAGATGAACAGGATGCAAATTAATTAATGGGCACAAATCTCCTACTAAATATAGCATTAGCATAGCATTAGGCAATATTAATATTAGGAAATTCCAGTGTTAACTAAATTGAGTTTTGTTTGGATTAGAAGAATTTAGAAAATGCCATGAGGCTATCTGGAAAGCTTTATATCTTTTTAGCTACTTTGGGTAACTTTGGGTAAATGAGCACTATATTTTTTTCTAATTTTCTAGGAAGAGACAGTATATTTAATGAGTTAAGTGTTTATTTCAAGTGAAACTAAGAACAGTCTAGTTTCTGGTAAAAAAAATGAACATGTGAAAGATAGAAGAGAGATGAATGAGAAACTCAGAGTTTTAAAAATATTTGTGGAGATGTATAGTAATAAGAATAAATTGAACTAAAGAGAAGATAAAATTATTTTTAAGTAAATGAAGACAAAGAAAAAATATTATTTTCAGAACAAAGTTACTTTAAGAGGTTAAACATCTTTTTATACAATCATTTATACAGTTTTGTAATAGAATTCATGTACTGAAGTTTTAATATTAGCATAAAATTGTTATGCAGAATTCTTTGTGATATTTCGCCTTGTCAAAGTAGCTAGGAGGATCTGAAATACTTCGTTTTATCAGTAGTGTTTTCTCCTTGGTTGCTAAGCAAAAAAAAAATCATATTCACACAATATATATATATATATATACTCAGCTAATTTAGAGATTGATATATATATATATATATATATATATATATGTTTTCTGAGGTTTTCACGGGTGTTTGTATGTAGGTCTTTGGTAATTCGGGTTTTCTCCCGTGTAAAATTGAAAGTGTCTTGGCAACGTTTCGACGAAGTCCCATTCGTCATCTTCAGGCTGGTGTCTTCGGCTTCGTGCTTCTAGGAGCAATGTGTGATCGCAGCTGTTTCTTCCTTTTAACTGCCAGTGGAGGTATGAACTGATTGGATGGGAGCTTGGCTGTGTTCTGATTGGGTGGAGGTGTGTTCTGATTGGTTAGGGGCTTGGCTGTGCTCTGATTGGATGGGGGGTTGGCTGTGCTCTGATTGGATGGGGGTGTGCTCTGCTTGGGTGGGGGCCCTGTTGTGCTAGGATTAGTCTGAGTTGCAGGGGAATTTGAGATGGAGAGCTGCATTGCTGTAGTTTGGCTTCGTGTTCGTGGTCGTGCCACATCTTCAAGGTGGGTGTCAGTTTGCTTCACGTATGGAATGGAGGGTTTAAAATGGCCAATGATGCAGCTGTGGTCTGGTTTCTGGTCCGCGGTCGTGCCTCATCATCGGTGCGGGTTTGAGTCTGCTTTTTGCGTGGATGTGTGGTGGTGACATCATGTGTGGTCTTCGTGAGTGTGGGTCCAGTGTCGCTCCTTGTGCTAGGGATTTGTCTGTCAATAAGGCTGGGTTTCCAAATGGCTGGTAGGCGGGAGGTATCATCTCGTTTATTCATGCTGTGTGGGCGTTTTTCTATCTCGATGGCTTCTCTGATTATTCTGTTGTTAAAGTGTTCAGTTTTGGCAATAGTTCTGGTATTTTTAAAGTCAATTTTATGTCCTGTGGCTTTGAGGTGTTGGACCAGGGAGGAAGTTGGTTCCTCTTTTTTGACTGAGTTCTTGTGTTCTTCAATGCGTGCGCTTATTCTTCTGTTGGTTTGTCCGATGTATGTGGTGGGGCAGGCGGTGCATGGGATTTCATATACTCCTTGATTTTCTAACTCAATTTTGTCTTTGGGGTTTCTTAGGATGGTAGATATTTTTCGGTTTATGCAGAGTGCTGTCTTGATGTTGTGTTTGTGGAGGATCTTGCTGATTTTGTCTGTGGTGCCTTTTATGTATGGGAGGAGGGCTTTGCCGTTTTTTTGTTCTATGTCTTGGATTTTGGTGGGGGTTTCTTTTTGGATTAAGTTGGTAATCTTATTTCTTTGGAATCCGTTGGATGTTAGTACATTAGTGAGAGTGTGTAGTTCGGTTTTTAGGTGTTGTTCGTCAGCTAAGCGTTTTGTTCTCGAGATGAGTGTCTTGGCTACGGAGTTGATCTGTGCTGGGTGGTGGTGTGAGAGTGCGTGCAGATAGCGGTTTGTGTGTGTTTTCTTCTGGTAGATGGTGTGTCCTAGGCAACCATTGGATTTCTTGTAGACTAAGACATCCAGGAAGGGAAGTTGCTTGTTAGCTTCTGTTTCCATGGTGAACTGTATTTTGGGGTGTAGGCTGTTGAGGTGTGTGAGGAAGTTGTCTAGTTTTTCTTTCCCATGTGGCCAGATTATGAAGGTGTCGTCTACGTATCTGAGCCAGAGTTTGGGTTTGTGATCAGATTTTTCTAGAGCTTGGGTTTCAAAGTGTTCCATGTAGAGGTTTGCAATGACAGGTGAGAGGGGTGATCCCATGGGTGCTCCTTCTATTTGTTTGTATTTTTGTCCGTTGTAGATGAAGTATGTGTTGGATAGGCAATGGTTGGTCAGATCTAGGATGTGCTTGGGGGGGTTATATTTGTTTTGGATAGCTGTCAAGGCTTCTTGGATTGGCACTTGGGTGAAGAGGGAAATGACATCAAAGCTCACGAGTAGGTCGCTGGGCTGTAAGTTTTGTTTCTTTATGATCTCTATGAATTGGAATGAATTTTTTACGTGTGAGGTGATGGATTCTGAATAGGGCTGTAGTTGTTTGGCGAGAAATTTGGCTAGGTTTTGTAGAGGTGAGCCTATGGAGCTGACTATGGGTCTAAGTGGGGGTCCTTCTTTGTGTATCTTGGGGAGACCATAGAGCTTAGGGCATCTGGATGATTTTTCTCTGGGAATGATTCTTTGCTGGGTCTCTTCGCTGATGGGGGAGGCTTTTATTTTGGATCTAGTGGTTTTTTCCAGGTAGGTGGTGGGATCTGTGATTAGGGGTTTGTATGTGGAGTCCTGGAGCAGGTTGGTTAATTTGGTTTGGTAGTCAGATGTGTTCATAACCACCGTGGCGTTGCCCTTGTCTGCTGGTAGGATTATTATGCTGGTGTCTTCTTTCAGGTTAATTAGTGCTGTCTGTTCCTCTTTGTGTAAGTTGCTTTTGGGGGGTTTGCTGGTGCAGAGGATGTTGGTGATTTCGAGTCTGATTCTGTTAGCGTCGTCGGGGTTGATTTTGGTCAGGTTGGTTTCAACTCCGCATATAATGGTTTCAGTGGGGATGTGTTTGGGAGCGACTGCAAAGTTGAATTCTTTGGAAAGGACATCGGTTTCGGCTTTGGTGAGGGTCCTATCTGAGATGTTATGCACTGTTTGTTTCATGTGTGGCTGTGAGGGAGGAAGGGTTTGTTTTTGGCGTTCCTGTAGTCTTCGGAATTTGTTGGTATGTGTGTCTGTCTTGAGGGTGGTCTGTGTTTCGGCTCTCCAGACGGCGAGTTGTTTGGATTTGTCCCAAAGTGCGGGGTGGATCTTGTTGCTGAGTTTGAGGTGAAGTGTGAGGAGATCTTTGTTGATTCGGTCTAGGAGGAATCTTTTTGTGTGAATAATAATAATAATCCTACCAGCAGACAAGGGCAACGCCATGGTGGTTATGAACACATCTGACTACCAAACCAAATTAACCAACCTGCTCCAGGACTCCACATACAAACCCCTAATCACAGATCCCACCACCTACCTAGATCTGACCAACCATTGCCTATCCAACACATACTTCATCTACAACGGACAAAAATACAAACAAATAGAAGTAGCACCCATGGGATCACCCCTCTCACCTGTCATTGCAAACCTCTACATGGAACACTTTGAAACCCAAGCTCTAGAAAAATCTGATCACAAACCCAAACTCTGGCTCAGATACGTAGACGACACCTTCATAATCTGGCCACATGGGAAAGAAAAACTAGACAACTTCCTCACACACCTCAACAGCCTACACCCCAAAATACAGTTCACCATGGAAACAGAAGCTAAAAAGCAACTTCCCTTCCTGGATGTCTTAGTCTACAAGAAATCCAATGGCTCCCTAGGACACACCATATACCAGAAGAAAACACACACAAACCGCTATCTGCACGCACTCTCACACCACCACCCAGCACAGATCAACTCCGTAGCCAAGACACTCATCTCGAGAACAAAACGCTTAGCTGACGAACAACACCTAAAAACTGAACTACACACTCTCACTAATGTACTAACATCCAACGGATTCCAAAGAAATAAGATTACCAACTTAATCCAAAAAGAAACCCCCACTAAAATCCAATACATAGAACAAGAAAACGGCAAAGCCCTCCTCCCATACATAAAAGGCACCACAGACAAAATCAGCAAGATCCTCCACAAACACAACATCAAGACAGCATTCTGCACAAACCGAAAAATATCCACCATCCTAAGAAACCCCAAGGACAAAACTGAGTTAGAAAATCAGGGAGTATATGAAATCCCATGCACCGCCTGCCCCACCACATACATCGGACAAACCAACAGAAGAATAAGCGCACGCATTGAAGAACACAAGAACTCAGTCAGAAAAGAGGAACCAACTTCCTCCCTGGTCCAACACCTCAAAGCCACAGGACATAAAATTGACTTTAATAATACCAGAACTATTGCCAAAACTGAACACTTTAACAACAGAATAATCAGAGAAGCCATCGAGATAGAAAAACGCCCACACAGCATGAATAAACGAGATGATACCTCCCGCCTACCAGCCATTTGGAAACCCACCCTTATTGACAGACGAATCCCTAGCACAAGGAGCGACACTGGACCAACACTCACGAAGACCACACATGATGTCACCACCACACATCCACGCAAAAAGCAGACTCAAACCTGCACCGATGATGAGGCATGACCGCGGACCAGAAACCAGACCACAGCTGCATCATTGGCCATTTTAAACCCCTCCATTCCATACGTGAAGGAAACTGACACCCACCTTGAAGATGTGGCACGACCACGAACGCGAAGCCAAACTACAGCAATGCAGCTCTCCATCTCAAATTCCCCTGCAACTCAGACTAATCCTAGCACAACAGGGCCCCCACCCAAGCAGAGCACACCCCCATCCAATCAGAGCACAGCCAATCCCCCATCCAATCAGAGCACAGCCAACCCCCCATCCAATCAGAGCACAGCCAAGCCCCTAACCAATCAGAACACACCTCCACCCAATCAGAACACAGCCAAGCTCCCATCCAATCAGTTCATACCTCCACTGGCAGTTAAAAGGAAGAAACAGCTGCGATCACACATTGCTCCTAGAAGCACGAAGCCGAAGACACCAGCCTGAAGATGACGAATGGGACTTCGTCGAAACGTTGCCAAGACATTTTCAATTTTACACGGGAGAAAACCCGAATTACCAAAGACCTACATATATATATATATATATATATATATACACACATATATATATATATATACACACACACATATATATATATACACACACACATATATATATATATATATACACATATATATATATATATCAATCTCTAAATTAGCTGAGTATATATATATCACTACAGATATTTTCCTCTTGGCAATTTTCAAAAGCTCCTTCCTTGATGGACTTTACCTTTGTGCTTTCTGAATTACTTCAAGTGCACCTTTCTTCAAATACTTTCAATCCTATGTGCAGTTCTGAAAGACCTATTGTTATCTTGGCCTCTTTTTTAAATCCTTAGACCTACATTTCTTTCAAGCATTTTTCTCCAGGAGATGTTCTACAAAGAAGGAAAAGAAAAAGCACTTTGTGCACTAGATGCACTAAACTGCTTTTAAATGTTAAAACATGTACACTTATAGAGGCCCATTGCTCTTAAAACTGGGGAGTGGGAGAAAGAAAGAAAGAAATTATGTTCACAACTTTCCTCTATAAAGAGAAAATAGCCAAGTGCTTACTTAGAAAATGCATCAGAGTAATTATGATGGGAAATATAAGGCACAACTGCTTTATATCAGGTCAAGCCATTCATCTATTTAATTGTATACAGTCTGGTCAAATATTTTCTAGGCCTAGTTTAGCTGTTATATGCTTTAAGACAGACTGCAAAAAAATACAGTCTGAAGGCCCCCAGTGTTTATCCCAAATGAATATAGAATCAAAAACCTCTGCATGTGCTTTTGAAAACAGATACTGTCCTCCATTTTGGAGCATGGCCCTCAAAGTGTCATAGAAAGTCTGGCATGACCCTCACACCATAGAGAGAGATGTGCACCCCTGCTTCGAGATTGAAAGTAGTTTGACTGTGCTGTGCTTTGCTAGCAGACACTGAAAAGCAATGCATAATACATTAAGAGGTGTTTTTGTAAAACAAAAACCAAAAAATGGGTAAGCTCAAACCTAATTGAGGGCATGTCCAGAACAAAAAAACCTTAAATTTTTGCTTGCTTTTTGATGTTGATTCTCTCCAATATATTTCTTCCTGTTGTATATATCTGTAAATTTCATCCCCTCCAAATTTAATTTAATTTCTCTTTCAAAAACTGATGAGAGCTGAAGAGGTCTTACATACAGATACCAAAACTGATTGTGGTACACACTTCTTTTAAATTGAGATGCTTGAATTCTGAATTCTATATGGTGTTCCTACACCTCCTGGCAATTTAATTCAAAAGAGTTTCAGAATCAGAACAATTTAACATATGCTTATTATAGTACACAGTATAGAATTAAACAAAGAATAACCTCTTTCATAACTGCCATTGCTTTCAGGATATCCTGGAAGTTAAAAAGGGTGAGTTATTTGGAAAAAAATAGGAAATGTTCCCGGGGCGGGGGGAACAGGAGAGAGACTGTGTAAAGTCAAATCCTGGCAAGTTGGAATTGCTGTTGATACATCAGAGTCTCTTTTACCATTAGAATTATTTCTTTATGAACAAGCACTACCTCCCAAAGAACAGGTTCTTGATCTCAGTGCTGGTGAGAAGCATCCTTCGGGATTCTTTTCTGCTGAATCAGCAGATGGAAACTATGGCCCGAGGGACTAATACTTAACTTTTGTTGCAGAGGATTTGGCAACTTTTGTTTGCAGAGGATTTTATAATATATTCTTATCAACACTTGTCTAACTATTGTAATGTGCTCTATTTAGGGCTGCCCTTAAAAAATATTAAGAAATCAGTTGGTCAAAATGCAGCGGCCTGCATTCTTTTAGTCTCCTGGGCTATTGGGAGCACATAATTCTAGTTTTCCAGGCCTGCACTGGTTGTTAGTTGGTTTCCAGGTCCAATTTAAAGTACTGGTTTTGACCTGTAAAACAGTTCATGGCCTGGCATAAGGAACCTACAGGCCCATCTGCTCCAGGCAACTTCAGCCCATTCAATTAGATCTAGCAGTATATCATAATAAAACATATTATATGTCTTTCATCTAACAAATCCCATACTTTTTGGGTGTAGGGGGGGGAGATAGGCTTTTCTTTTTTTTTAATAAGGTGGTTAAATGTCTTTCCCAGCTCCATTTAACCTTTAAAAATATCGTGTGTTTTCTACACCTTTAAAATTGAAGTCCTTTCAATTTCCACAATTTTTTAGCTTTATTATTCACATTGCTTTGCAGTACTTGGCATTATCTCTTTCTCCTAGCAAGTGTTGCCATTCCCATTTTTTTGCTAGTGAAGGAGTAGGCAGAATCAAATTGTTTCAGAAGTCATAACTAGTTATAGAGATTTCTTAGATAGTACTGAATTGACCAAGCTGCTCAGTTAGAATTCCCTCCAGAAGCTTTCCTCAAATTTCAATGTGGTGCTCTCATAGTGGAAGCAGCAATACTTTCACCAAAAATATTATTACTACTAAAATATTGAGCACTAAATATTATTTAGTACTAAGAGAAATATAAACCAATCAACCTCCCTCCCTCCCTCCCTCCTTTCCCCTTCCCCTTCTTCGAAGCATACTACATTAACCCAGCTTCTTCATCAACTGAATCCGGAATGTTGTTTTCCGGGCTTTTTATTTACTCATTCATCAGCTTGCATAGATTACCTTTACCATGAAAGAGTTGCTAATGAGTGCAAGATTGTTGGTATTGAGCATTCTTATTGGACAAAATGTTTTCTGCTTAAAAATTTAAATTGCTCAATTCATTTTGTTTCTGCTAATCAAGTGTAATTTCAAGCTGACACCAACTGCACTGAGTCACCCAGCAAATTCCAGAACAATGGCCTGATTGATTTGATATACTTCTGCATCTTTCTATCATGTCTAGAATGTTCTTCAACAATTCCATTATTGACAGTTTCAGAACAAAGCTCAGCAGATTGCTCAATTGACTAAATATATTTTAGCATGGAAGCTGTGCATGGAAGCCTGTATTTCCTTTCCTAGAAGAGAGGTTTGAGGGCATTAATAAATTATCAGTAAGATTTTAAAGTTGGCTAAGCTAAAATTTGACACTCTGCTGAAGAAAGCAAGCAGAAATCAGACAAGGTACGCTATTGTTCCTTCACTTTTAATTTAGTAAAACTAATTAGAATTAAGATTCATAGTTGTTGCTACAATGTTTGTTCCCATTATATTTGCTCATAATAATTAAGTCTACAAGGTTACAGATATCAAATGGTGGGATTCAATATTAATAGTAACTCAAACTTATCACAGAATTCGTATTACATGCTGATGGGAAAGGGGAATAAATGATTTATCCAGTGTTCCAGCATCAATTTCTCAAAGTTCACAATTAAGCTATAACTATATTCAGCTTAAAATAGTTAAAATGTACCCCAAAGCAGAACCTCTCATAATTCCCAATTGTGTATTGTACTGTGATTTTATTCAGTCAAATGCAATTACAATTAGAGTTACTGTATATTTCAAAACTTCCATGTTCTTATATCAAGATCAAAGGTTGGGGAAGTACTGGAATATATACTCTATGGATGTTATATTATATGAGGTGTATTTTTCTTAACAAAAAAAAAAAAACCTTAGAGGCAGCAGTATCTGAATTATGTTAAGATAGTTGTAATGAGGAACCATGTATGCATGCTATTACCCCAATAAACTGAACTATAACTCTGGAATAATCAATTATGGTTAACTTGGCCAATTATGAGAAAAGTTGGAAAATATAATTCAACAACTTGCCCATCTATGCCATTAGGCATAACAATATGATCGGACCTACATTTGTTCCAGCATGTCTAATTTGTGCATCATTAGAAAAGAAAAGAAATCAATTTGGTAATGAGTACCATACTGGCATTAGCAAAAATGTTTTTTTTTTTAATTACAAAAATTAAGTGAACCTAAAATGGTAATATAATGAATTTTCAAATTCTAACAAAAAATAAAATTCCTAAAAGTATAAAATAAATATAGTTGTTAGGAAAAAGAATTCAAAAGTAATTTCATTCATCCAAGGAGATTTGAGGTATATTTCTCATACAATTGTCACTGGTTCTATAACTATGAAGAGGCATAAAGAGTAGAGTTAGTATTATCTAGATTTAGCTATATTTATTTTTCTTATCACATGTGTTAACATCTTTGGTTTATTATTTCTTAGTCTTTGTGCTTTGCATAATATTACTTATCCCAATAGAGTGTAGTGTGATAGATAGACATCTATATCGTGGTTTAAAGGACTTCTGGCATAACCAGGATGGAAACATTATTATATCAATGAGTTATTCATCAAACATATATTGCTTAATTATGCATGCATTTTGGGGGGAAAGAAGAAGAACTCTGCATTTCCTTTTGAGAAGAAAAAGCTTATTCAGCAGCCATACAACTTCTAAAACATAAAATAAATAACCACAATATTCCTAGCAGGTTACTATTTAAAAAGCAGTCTTTTCAGTTATTTTCAATTAATGGATCATACAAGTGTATTTCTATTAACATAGTAATAAGAAGGAAATTTAGAATATAAGTGAGATTCCTTCAATCTAAAATACCTACCAAGAAAAGTTGATCTATTTCAGCTGTCTATCTTGCAATGCCAACAGGAGATAAATTCTTGTGGATTTTATAAAGTCATCATAATGTTGCCTAATACCCATAATTCCCATCAGTCTATAATACCAAGCTTTTAACATTACCTACCAAATACTAAGAAAATATTATGTTGGGAAAGCAACAGTATTTGCCCAATGATCCAAGGACCTCTTAAAAGACTGATAGTGTTATTATATTGTACCAGTTTAGTTGGGAGTGAGCCACACTAACTCTGTAGTAGGTATGTGTAGAATTTACATTTTAGGAATATGGAGAACAAAACAAAACAAAAAAAAAAACACCTTTAATTCTTTTCTACGGCAACCATTGCTCATCCTGGTGGTTGTCAGTGCAATTAAAATTCCCCATCACTACAGTTATATGCCTCTTTGAAAGATCTGCAAATTGCTTTTGGAAAGCATAATGCATATCTTTTCCTTAGTGGGCAGGCAATGGCAAACACCAATAAGAATATTGCTTTTATTTGTTCCTCTTCTTGTAACACAGATGCTCTCTAAGCCTTGCCAAATTTACTCATTTGGATTTCTCAGTAGGAATGGATGTTTCCAACATAAAATGTAATTCATCGTCTCTTTTTCCTGCATCTCTTCAATAATTATATGCTTCAGTTACTATAATACAGACATGGGAGTTATTTCATAAGATCCCCGTTATACCTTTTGCCTTGTTTTACTAAGCTCTTGAGCTCCTCTGCTTTATTTGTCATACTTTAAACATTCCTATAAATATGAAGAAGACCATGAACCTTATGAACCAATGTCCTTTTGATTCTTTTATGTGCAATTTAAGAGGCCTCATATCAGAAACATTTCAATTTTCTACAGTGCATAACACTTTATACACGACTGTCCTGATTTTCATTTTCATTCCTCCAAAGGATTCAATAAAATTCCTCATAATTGCCCACCACTCCTTTATCTGCAACTCACACTATGATCCCAGAAATCAAATAAAGCATGTTTACAGCTAGCCACTAATTTTGCAATATACTTCTTTCCCTTTTTACATATCTTTCATGGACTGGAAGAATGGATATGAAACCAAATGAACCTGTAGGATCTTTCTTCCAAGTTTTTTGAAACTCATGATGGTACTATTGCAGCTTTTATTTGCATGTATTAGCAACAAGATGTAAATGTGAATGGGCTGCAGGGCAATCTATCCCTAGTCAACTCAACCAATTTGATCTACCAGGAAGAAAATGTAAATCTCACACTTTGGGAAGTATCAGGGTGTGTGTGTATATGTGTGTGTGTGTGTGTGTGTATGTGTGTGTAGGAAATCAAAAGACTTAGTTGTGTAGCACAACTATTGTGGAAAGCCTCCTATGGAGATCAGGCCGGCTCCCTCTTTGTTGGTTTTCTAATAGCGTCTAAAATCTGAGCTTTTTTGGAGAGCCTTCCCCTGATTTAAGTTGTTGCCATCTTTTGTTCTCTATTTTTGGAATGTTGTTGTATTTTTAATTTTTATATGGGGTTCGTTTTATATTGTATTTTTATGTGAGCCACTGAGAGCCATTAAATGCATAATGACAATGGAGATGGGAACATCAAATCAGGGAAAGAATCTCTAAAACAGCTTGATTCCTAAGTGTTTTTTTTAAAAAATATATATATATCAGCAAACGGGGTAGTCTAATCTCCATGGACAGGCTTTTCTACAGCATTGGCATTGCGTCACAAAAGCACACCTCCTCAGCCAAAAGCTCTGTAGGAATATTATTTGGAGTTAACAATAAATATTACCTGGACTTTGCTTGTGGGTAGCTTTTTTATCAGCAAGGGACAATGTTTCAGTCTTGAAACTGTTTCAATACAATATAAAACAAATGTTTCAGAGGAATGTATATTTTGTGAAACAAAAATTACTATGTCCAAAAAGTATGTGTGTGCAAGTCTTTTTAAGCGTCTATACAGGTTTCATGCTGTTTTCAAGATGTTACTGTTATATGCCAAATTGATTTCCAATGTGAATATTCTAGTTTTGCTGGAATAAGATGACTTCAGTTCTACTAGTGCAGACACGATTTTTGAGATGACAATTCTCACTCTGCTGGTACAATGTTTCCTAATGGAAATTAAATTACATAGAACAAGAACAATTTAATATATACCAGGGTACACTACAGTTGTCTTCTTCTTCTTCTTCTTCTTCTTCTTCTTCTTCTTCTTCTTCTTCTTCTTCTTCTTCTTCTTCTTCTTCTTCTTCTTCTTCTTCTTCTTCTTCTTCTTCTTCTTCTTCTTCTTCTTCTTCTTCTTCTTCTTCTTCTTCTTCTTCTTCTTCTTCTTCTCTTCTTCTCTTTCTTCTTTCTTCTTCTTCTTCTTCTTCTTCTTCTTCTTCTTCTTCTTCTCTTCTTCTTCTTCTTCTTCTTCTTCCGTCTTCTTCTCCTTCTTCTTCTTCTTCTTCTTCTTCTTCTTCTTCTTCTCTCTCCTTCTTCTTCTCTTCTTCTCCTCCCTCTCCCTCTCCCTCTCCCTCTCTCCCTCTCCCTCTCCCTCTCCCTCTCCCTCTCCCTCTCTCTCCTTCTCCTCTCCTCCCTCTCCCTCCCTCCCTCTCTCTCTCTCTCTTATGCTGTGTGTGGGTAGATTTGTAGTTAGATGTATGACATCTTGTTTATCATTCAAGGAACTGCATATAATGGCTACTGGAGAAACTAAATATCTTTCCTTCTGTTTGCAGTTCATATCTAGTGTAACGATGTAATGAGGGGAAAATGGAAAAAATATGGTGAAGAAAGGAGGATCAGGGAAAAAATACTGGATTGTGTAGTATTGAACAGATTTATATTGAAGAAGTTAATATTAAATATTTGAACCCAGACAACATGTTGTTTACTAAGCACTAAAGACTGTAATTTTTAAAAAATAATAAAACTTTTATTAAAAAATGGGGTTTTTTTACACACTTATTCATTGCTTATTTGAAATAAATATCACAGGAACAAACATTTGGGAAAAATGTACCTAAAGTTTCACTCTAAAAACCCAATAGTAATGGTTCAATCATTAGACACCACTCATATGTAAATTCAGTAGTTAACCTGTACCTACTCATTTATCTCTGCAAGTTAACATATTGTGTAGTAAACAACTGATGAATATGCATACATGAATTTTTGTGAAAATTATTGATAATTTCACTTTGGTTTTGAATAAGAGATGAGAAGAAATGAACCATGACAATTAAATAACTTCACTGCAGTGAGAATGTAATTTATCTTAGAATTCAGATAATTTATTTATTTTGCTAGGTGCTAATATTATATTTATTTAGCTTACTGTTTTCGATTGTTCTATTTTGAATTTTACTGGTCATTAAACAAATAATAAATGATTGATTGAAAATTCAGATATTTTCTCCCTTTCCTTTTATTATTACAGTGTGGATAATCTCAAACTACAGTTAAACTATAAGGATTTATATAAACTATAAGGTTGTAAAAAAATAGAGAAGTTGTTTATAACCATAATACTGTGGGCCATTAATGTAACAAACAAGTTGCTGTTGTTTTAAAGGTAACATTAGTATCAAAGATTTCATTATGGTAATGAGACTTTACCTGACTATGGTCAAATCTGTACTTCAATCACCAGCAGAGGCCAGTTGAAGTGCTGCTTTAAAAATATGTTTTCAGTATTTCAAAAATATGCTCCCTCTCATCCCATTCTGAGTCATCTTTACTAATTCCAAACTTTTAAAATGTTTTATTACAATCTAGCAATATTCCAAGCTTCATGTCTGGCACACCTCTCCTTTCCAGTGTTTGCTCACTGCCTTGTATGGCCATTTTATGCTGGGCTGCTATGTTCTCATTTGTTCAGCAGCTTTCCTTTCTCTCTCTTCCCTTTCATCCATCAGTCAATTCAAACAAAAATAACAGAGTCCCATAAAGTTTCCTGGTCACCATGTTTTTTCCACCTCTTCCGCAGAGTCTGTTCCATTCCATTATGTTCTGTTCTTAGAACTCCATTGGACACCCTTTCAGTTTATGCCAGGCTGATTGAAGCATTCTCTCCCTTTTTCTCCACCTGATGGGGGAACAGTCAAAGTACTTTAATAGTTTTCTTTCCTTAAAATAAATATTAAGTTGCAACGTAGGTACATCGGAGAAAAATTACATGGTTTAAGTGAATGAAGCTTGCTGTTATAAAATGAAATCATCAGTTGTTTCTGCTACAATTTTTCTATGGATCAATTGTCCCCATTGCTTTAATTTTTTGGGGGGAGACAAAGTATCATTGTAAAAGGAAAAGTGAATATTGAATGGAGTATGAAGTATCTATATTTTCAAAAAATATAGGAAAACAAAAGAATAGGGTTTCACGAGGAAGGCACAATCCTTAAATGATAGCGGGTGCTAGTGAATACTAGCACCACATAGGTGCCAGCCAGTGCAACTTGTCTTCTCTGAATGGATTAGAGTGGCAAGAAACAAGGGAATGATTGTCAAGGTCTGTATTAGCCATAACCTGCCCACTTTACGAAATCACTATAATCTGGACAGGATTTTTTTTTTAAAAAAAGTGGCTTCAGGAAAAGCTGAGAACAGTACAGGAGATAAGCCGCCTGGGCTGCTGTGAGGAATTATCCCATTCTAGGAGCTTTGGGAAGGATAGTTGAGATCTAAACTAAACTGGGGTTATAGCAAAATTGTGGCTTATTGGGTTTTTAATGTAAGTTATTCAGGCTTTCTTCCAATACATCATTTGTCTTCACTTGTGAAATGACCTTAGAACTCATTTGTGGCAATGTCGATTGTGATGAATTCGTCTCTTCAATTGTGAAGATAAATGCCAAATCAGGCCTAAGTCATCGTGCCTTGCTTTGACGTATAAATCCAGACTCAAAGGGGAAAAGGGAATAAGACTGAATAAGGGAATATTCCCTGCAGGTTTGGTTAAAGTGATACCAAATCTTTTGTTGCAGAAATTGGACAGGTCCTTTAATAAATCCTGTTTGTACATTCATCTTTTGACACTTTCCTTCAGGCAGCTGCCATTAAAACACTCAGACCTTTCGTTCAGACAACATACGGCTTCTGCATTCAGTGGATAGCATAAGTGATCTGTAAAAGCCCTCTCAAAATGCTAGGAGCCCTATATGAGGAAATAGCTTTTGAAAGAGTTGTTTTTCAGATTCACAGAAGAACAATGTCCCCATCAAGAAATGAAGCTTCAATGCCACTTAAGTGCAACTTCTATTTTATGCCCTTCAATATATCTGTTAATGTCAGGGAGGGAAAGAAGGGAAACTGGGTCCAAAAAAAGAGGAAATGAAAAAAAAATGAAGATGAATTGGCAACCATCTATATTCATACACTTTTCCCAGAATATTTTTTAATGTTTTTTTAGAAGCTCCAAATACTCTGTGGTGTGAAGAGTAACAACTCATGTAAATAGAGGTTTTTTTGTTGCATGTTAATAGTTTCTATTAATTTTCTTTTTGCAAAAGTAGCTGAAATTAAGTTAATACATGGTGTGACAGTCTGAATTAGAATCCTTTTCTGATAGTTTATGCAGTAGTACAGGTTCATGGAAAAATCAAATGGAATACTACTGGTTCCCAATTTAAATTCCCATGAAACAGTCTAACAACTGGAGATATAGGAGCTGTAAAATACCTATTTTTTCAAATTGCTTTTTGGAAAATACCCTACTTGTAAGTACTTTTTTTTTTTTGTCTTTTCTGTGCTCAAAAAATGGTCTATGTGGCAAGCATATTCTATTTGGTTTCATGAAGCAGGATAAAACTACATCTGGAAAACAGTTGAATCCTTGACAGGCTAGACTGAGTTCCCCCATTATGCTAAGCCAGTAATGGTGAACCTATGGCATGTGTATCAAAGGTGGAGTGCCTCAATGTTTTGGGTGACATGTCAGTGTTCATCAATACCTGACAACTATTCTTGAAAGCATGACTCAGGAAAATGAGTTTGTTTCACTCGCATTTCATTTTTTTAAAAAATGTTTCTTTATATAATACATAGCACCACACATGATTGGGCTGTATTTAAAAAAAAAATAGGTACAGAATTATTTCTCTTTTATTGGTGTGTGTGTGTGTGTGTGTGTGTGTGTGTGTGTGTGTGTGTGTGATATGCCAGCAGAGTCAAGTTAGGTATTTTTGAATTTTTGACATGCTGAGCCCAATTAACTCTTTTCCTACAGGAAGAATTCTTACACAATAATTAACTCCAAAAAAGTCCTTAGACTTATTTAAACATAACTTCTTCACTAAGGATTGAAGAAAACTGACCTGGTATTTTCAGACTTGTGGATCCAAATGTTCCTAACTGCTGAAAAGAAGTTAAGCAATTTTCCAAACTGATTAGAAAAGGAAGCATATAAGCCTTGTTTCCTTTAAAGGCCCCAACATTTTTTTTCAACTACAGGTGGTTTCATTCTTTAATTTAAAAGTAATATATCATTAGGATTT
This sequence comes from Azemiops feae, assembly GCA_023970755.1. Taxonomy (NCBI): domain Eukaryota; kingdom Metazoa; phylum Chordata; class Lepidosauria; order Squamata; family Viperidae; genus Azemiops; species Azemiops feae. The sequence goes on along the minus strand of JALGBA010000118.1, from coordinate 701,312 downwards.
ACCCGCTTATTAACATTGTTATTTGATTACCTGTGCAGTTCTTATGATGTGGTAGAAAAACTGGATAAATGTGAATAATATATCTGCCTTAAAACAACAGAGCCTAGAGTATACGAAATACACTCTCAGAAAAAAGAAGAACCCCTCGCAAAACTCTACATTAAAATGCAATGCAAAATAATATTAGAATCAGCTTATTAACCATATAATTTGGGCATGATATTTTTTTCCATAACATTTGTATATACCTCATTAGCAACAATATTTTCCTGACATTTAAAGATAGTTTAACGGATATCTTTAAAATTTTAGTAAAAGATAATTATACTACACTGAAAAATTTCAACAATGAGTGACAATAATTTTTAACACTATTGACATTTCAGAACAGTATGGGTCTGATCATTTTCTCATGAATTTTTATGAGGATTAAATTAAACGAATAAACTTTAATGTTGCTTGACCTGATTAATTAGCACACACAAAACTATAAAACACTCTTGAGTTTGGATACAGTTTGCATAGTTTCTAATTGCCACAAAGTACTGACATTTGACTGAATGAAAACACTATAATTACAAATGAAGCAAGTATTTCTTTCTACCATTATATTCTCTGAAATGGACCCCAAAATAGGGGATAGACTTTTGGACAGAGGAATATCTAAAAGAAAATAAGCAGCAAAGGCTTCTCTCAACGCTTATTCGTTTTGAAACAATACATTTTATTATCATGTTAAAGAATTTCATCATGACTTTTAGAATGGAAAAAATGATGGAGAAGAAGAGAAGAAGAAAGAGCCAATCCAGTGTTAGGGGAAAGTATGGAAGACACTATATTGCATTAGTCATCGCCTCTTCATCACTCATGATTTTATTAGGGCTGTATATCACTGTTTGCCACTAGTTCTGTTTTGATGGAGCTCCCAGAGGCAGCAAACTATGGCTGAGTAGAAATGGCCATCCTACCAAGTCCAGTCCCATTTTCTCTTCTGGATGCTTCTCTGGAAGTTGCCACATCATAATGCATTGTTCTTTAGGAAATGGCTTTTCTCAAAAGACTTTTTTCTCCTGTCCTCTGCAAGTACATTACATTGCAACTATGTGCTTGCAAATGTAACCATGTGACAACTGAGTTGTTTAGATCCTTGCCTCTTTCATTATACCCAAATTCTAGTTCAGTGAACTATGTGCTATAGTGCTATTCAGTACTTTAAGAAACCTACTTTATAAGCAACTCATCTAACTCATCTTAAAAAAAAAGAAGGGATCATTGCTGATTACTAATGCAAGATGAATTCTAGAAAGGAACCACCAGCAACAAAAAAAATAGTGTATTATAATATATGCAGGTAATACTGTGCAAAAATGATAATATGGCAATCATTTTTGTCACTCATAGTGACACCCAGGAGAATAGTAGCTGTAATTTCCCACATAATCAGTAATTCTCAACATGAAGAAAACTCGATTGTTAATTTTACTCCTGCAAGTCAAAATTCTAACTACAACAACTGCATACAAATATGGCTTTGGGGGAATTGTCACCTAGTGGACTCTTTTCCAAATAAAATCTACGTGCCTGGTGTGAAGCAATGCTTCATGTCCCCACATCTTAGGATGTTAAAGATGCAGGGGTGATAGAACTTTCATGTAACAGCTCCAATATGTTGGAATGCTCTACCTCTTGAGGGTCAGATGGCTCATATGCTTCAATGTTCAATAAGGATTCAGTGAGGACATAATTTCATTGGATATTGGTGGTTGAGGTCCTTTCCATGTGTTGTAGTTTTAATTAGGACCATTTTACTATTCACTTGTTTGAATAATAATTATGCCATTTTACCTGAGCTGCACAGATTATGTAGAAACAAACAGGATATAATATGGACAAACAGAGATATAGATAGATTATATTTGCTACTCATTAGAGAAGGAGAAATATATTTAAAAGATTGAATATTTAAGATTACACCCATAGGTCCAGTGAAATTGTTATAGGTAAACAGGAGAAATGAAAGTTATTTATTTCAATCATTGCTCTTCTTTACACGCCGTTGAGTATTTTATGTTTAGTATATGTTTTGAAAAGAAAATCATGACTAATGCTTTAATAATAATAATAATAATAATAATAAAGTTGGAAGGGACCTTGGAGGTCATCGAGTCCAACCCCCTGCTCAGGCAGGAAACCCTATACCATTTCAGACAAATGGCTGTCCAGTCTCTTCTTAAAAACTTCCAGTGTTGGAGCATTCACCACTTCTGGAGGCAGGTTGTTCCACTGGTTAATTTTCTAACTGTCAGGAAGTTTCTCCTCAGTTCCAGGTTGCTCTTTCCTTACTAGTTTCCATCCATTACTTCTTGTCCTGCCCTGCAGCGCCTTGGAGAATCTTGACTCCCTCTTCTTTGTGGAGCCCCTGAGATATTGGAATACTGCTATCATGTCACCCCTAGTCCTTCTTTTCATTAAACTAGACATACCCAATTCCAGCAAACGTTCTTGATATGCTTTAGCCTCCAGTCCCCTAATCATCTTTGTTGCCCTTCTCTGCACTCTTTCTAGAGTCTCAACATCTTTTTTACATCGTGGTGACCAAAACTGGATGCAGTATTCCAAGTGTGGCCTTACCAAGGCATTGTAGATTTAGATGGGATATAGTCACAGAAAACATTTTCATCAGTCATGGTAAAGTTGTTAGACAAGTATGCTACTAGCATTAATGAATATTAATAAGAAAGTACCATAAAATTCAGTATATGGCTAGAAAATAAAATGCTAAGATATATGTAATTCAAATAAGTACCAAGAGAATAACTATTATTTCTATGTTTTTTCCTCCATTCAATGATATCTGATTCTTAGAGACTGCAGTTTTCTTGAAAATGTATTTCAGAAGTGTTTTACCACTTCCTCCTTCCAAGTACTAAGAGAAGGTGATTAGCCCATGGTCACCCAACTGGCTTCGTGCCCAAGGCAGGACTACTGTGTTTCCCCAAAAATAAGACCCGGTTTTTACATGGTCTCACCTCATGGTGGCAACACCAGCAGCTCTGCCCAACCAGCCCACTTTTTCTGCTGCCTCTCGTGCTGCTCATGCGTGTGATCCCCAGCCGCCAGGGGAGGTGCCGCATGCATCAATCTGGAGCTTGGTTCTTGGCTGCAGAGGCCTTTCCTGAAGGCCCCTGACAGCGAAATGGAGTCTGGGGATGATGCACATGCATGAGTGGCAGCGAACAGCCGCAGAAGTGGGCTGACGGGGCAAGGCAGGTGTTGGGGCATAGGAGGCCTGGCTGCAACAGTAAGTGGGTGCTGGACATGTGGGGTAGCTCCACCCCTTCACCCCTGCCCTCGCTTGATTTTTAGGTGTGTGCCTCACTACAAAACTAGGGCTTATTTTGGGGGTAGGGCTTATATTAGGCCCACCCCCAAAAATCAAGCTAGGGCTTATTTTTGGGAAAACACGGTAGGACTCACAGATTCCCAGTTTCTACCTGATGCTTTAACCTCTACACCAAATTGACTCTCTATCTAATTAATTATCATGAATTGAAAATGCTGCATCCACTTCATACATGTGTGCAACATCACAATATGTGTACAGAGGGGACATAATATTACAATGTGTTTACAATAGCACAACACTGTTTTTGTCATTTGCCTTACTCCTTGTGGAATCTTTTCATCAATTACTAAATTTAGAATGAATCTGCTTCTGTCCCTGGAAGAGCGTCATCCCTAGTAAAACTGTGAGATCATTATACTGGAAATTGTTTTCAGTATGTAAACAACATTTACACACCATTCAAAGGAGACAATAAAAAAGCTAAAAAGGAAACAAAAAGATCAGAACACCTCCTTGCCAGCAATCAGCACCCAGATAAGCATGGATTAACACCAGGAGCAACACCAGATAAACAATCAAGCAGTGAACAATACCCTAATCAAAGTGCTACCAACTGAGACAAAGAATCAAGCAGCAATCAACAGCCTAATCAAGGAACTATCAAGGAGAAAACAACACCCCCACCAACTGTGAAAGGGCAAGCTACTGTATATAAACAGAGAGCAAACCCTACTCCCTTCTAATAGATATTACCTAGTCAGGTAATGGAACATCTGCAGAAAAACAACCAAGTTCAGAGAGCATCAAGAACTCTGAACTATAAACTTTTTTTCTATTACTCCCAAAGATTCAGACTGATTTTTGTTTTTTTACATTAGAATATTATTATTGGAAAACACATCAGGATAAGGGGAGTCAATCTACAGAATCTAATAGTTCCTTACCTCCTGAGCACTATCGATCTTCTGTGTTTTGAGGAAGGAAGGAAGGAAGGAAGGAAGGAAGGAAGGAAGGAAGGAAGGAAGGAAGGAAGGAAGGAAGGAAGGAAGGAAGGAAGGAAGGAAGGAAGGAAGGAAGGATAGATAACAACACTATTTTATCTTTCAAAGTTTCAGCTAACACATCTTTCAATTCCTTGGAGTCTCTGAAATTGAATGTCTCAGAATATATAGTCAGGATTGTAATGTTAACACTTTTTTCATGCTTTATAACAAGCGTTCAGTCAGTAGTATAGTACATACTAATTCATACTAGTTCTAATGACTACGTTTGTTCAATTAATCTATGTTTTTTCTTAAAACGATTACTTAAATTTACATTTAGTAAATATAACTTATATTTAGTAAATATAAAAATTTATTGTACAAAGTCAATCTACTTATGTATCAAATAATGATATTTTATATCTTTCCTTACCAAAATTTTCTTGGGCATTTTCATCAGTCTGCAGTTTTTTGCCTTAAAAGAAATTCATTTTTAAAATACTTTCTAATTTACTTAAGCTACATATTTTGTATGGTTTTTAAAAGCAAGCATAACATAACGGTATTAAAGTGAATTAGCAAATGCCAGTTAGACAATGCCCAATAAGTCTAAATGTCTTTGTCTCTCTCTCTCTCTCTCTCTCTCTCTCTCTCTCTCTCTCTCTCTCTCTCTCTCTCTCTCTCTCTCTCTCTCTGTGTGTGTGTGTGTACAGATAGACGGCTGCTCAGACTTTATCCTTTTTTGCAGGCCCTATTGTCATTTTATGTCATTTGCTGTATCTGCTTGGATTTCTTCCTAGGAATAAAGAATGACTTGTTTGCCATCTGAAGTGATTTAACTGTGGACCTTGGACCTAAGATAGAATTTAGTGGTGATGTCAGGCTAGCAGATGCTACATGATGTCAGCCTGAGTGAATTCTAAATGGCCTCTTTTTCAAACCCTGGTGTCCTGGAAATAGCAGGAAATACCATAGAGAATTGGCATATATGACTTCTGTACCTCAATTTTATCTGATTGCTAACTGCTCCAGAAAGAAGAATAGCTTCATTGTGTTTTGTTTTTTTGTGTTTTTCAGAGAAAGAAGCATGGAGATTTACAACACATTTCAGTTTACAGAGATAAACAAAAACTGAAAATAAAAACCAAAGGGTTCCTGCATGTTTTGCCACTAGAAGAAACATTGCTTTTGAGACACAGATTGTCAAGCCCCTGTGAGCTTGCCACTAATGGGAGGGGGAGGGGCAAGGGCACATCGGACGGCGGCGTCTGGAAGCAGCGGCCGAGACCAGCAGCATGGAGGGCAGTAACAGCCCTTCCCCCCCCCATCTGTGTGATGGCCGGGGTCATGTGAAGCGCAGCTGTGATGCCATCTTGAGCTATAATGGCTGAACATCTGGGCTTGCCGGCTCAGCTGTTCGGTGCTCCGCTAAACAGCTGCTCGGCATGGAGAAACGGTGGGAAGTTTAAAATTTGCCCTCACTTACCTTGCCTTGCTGTCATGCCGGTGCTCATGCCAAGTTGTTTGCCAGGATCGGATGACTGCTGCTGTGAACTGAATGTGCAGGCTCATCATTCCAGATGCTGGTTAGGTAGGTGGGGGTGGGCCCAGGTGGGAGGCACCTATTTAGAGTGCTGGGAGGTGGTTGCTCCCAGCGCTGACTTTGTTTGCAATTGCTCGCATGCCAGAGTGTACTGCAATAAACCATTTACCTGTGAACTCAACGTCTTGTTTGCTGTTGGAGCCAGGAGTGTGACAAGGATCTCTGACACATATGTTTTTACCAGAACTATGAGAAGAATTTTGATTTGTATGTATGGACTCTCAAATATGTGACTCTGGAAAACTTTCTAAGTTTTTAAAGACAGCATATTCAACCACCCTAAATAAGAGATCCCCTCAATCCTAAAAGAAATCATCCCTGGCTGTTCTTTGGAAGGACAGATACTGAAGCTGAAGCTCAAATACTTTGGCCACTGAATGAGAAGAAAGAGCTCACTGGAAAAAAAACAACCCGATGTTGGGAAAGATTGAAGGCAAAAGGAGAAAGGACAGCAGATAGGATGAGATTGTTAGATAGTGTCATCAACACAATGAACATGGATTTGGGGAAACTGTGGGAGACAGTGGAGGATGGGGGGGATGGATTGCTGTGGTCCTTGGGATCGTGAATGATCAGAGATGACATAGCAACTGAACAACAACAAAAGAAATATCATTGACAAAACCAATTTTGGTTGCTTTTGGAAGCAAGATATATGGTTTTCTAATTAATTCTGTCCCATAGGAAACTCCTTGTGGATAGTCTTGCAGGCTACAGAACTCTATAGACATTCTGGCTAAGTCAGCAGCTAGTAATATTCCAATATGAATGATAGATAGTAAGCTAATGAGCAGGCATAATGGAAAGCAGCACAATGTGTAATAAGCAAAAAATAATTTTGCAGGAGTGCATGCAACAAAGCAAATCTCAGCAGACCAAAAGATATAAGTATGCTGTTCGGGGCAGCATTATATTCATAACATCTGCTGGTCAAGTGATGGAAACAGTCCACGGCATGCTAGTACAGCTGTGGTTGCAATGCTACAGTGCTACTTAAATTAGATGTGGGATTTAAGGCTAATGTTCTCCTTCAACAGATAGAAAAATCAATTCCAGGGTTGGTACCAAGAAACTATCCATCACCAAACCTGCTGGTGTTTTGTGGACTCATTTACTGAAAAGTGTGATTGTATACTTTATGAAAAAAAATTAAATCTTCTTTTGATAAGAATTGAATGTCACTCATCCATTGTAATAAAACATGCAACTCTAAGGATTCCCAATATCTAAAAAGCAATTAAAAGGCAATTTCCAAAAGTAATTAATAAAGGAAGTATGTGAACTCAGTGTCTTTAAAAAGTGCTGACCATGGTTTGCACAAAGATGGAGCTCTAAAACCCATGAGAAACTGCTTTCTGTCAGTTTTCTCATGAAGTGCCACTGTCTAGAACACATGTAGGGAATTCCAAGTCCTCTCCTTGTCTGGAGATGAATCCTGAAGAGCTGATCCATTTGTTTACCCTGCATTCAGTGATGGGATTCAGATGGTTTGCACCACTTCGGCAGAACCGGTAGCTAATTTTTTGTTGCCCAGGCCCAGAATGGACTTCCGGAAGTGACATCCACACAGAGAACCGGTTGTTCACATATATGAATCCTGCATTCTATCATGGTCATCAGGTCCAAGCTCAGCAGAGCTCCCTTTAATTTGCCATTTCTTTGCTGGAAGTTTGCTTGACTGTCTGCCTGTGAATAAAGTATTTCTTTGTCATCTGAAGCAACTTACCTGACTACTTTGAAAATAGAATTATGGGATGTAGCTGAGCCAACAAATGCTGCACCAAGAATTGAAGCCTCATTGACAGAAAAATATACAAATATAATGGCTAAGGTATTCCAAACTGTACATGTGTCTAAAATGCAAATTAGTTGTATTCACTTAAAAATGCAGACCAAGCAGCTATCCCTATTTCTCTCTCTATATCTGGTTATGATTCCTCTTCTCAAATAGTACCACATGGGGAAAAAAAAATTACATTTATGAAAACTCCTGTACTGTGCATACATCTATTATCAGATCAAACTGGTCTGAACTGTATATTTTGATATTAAATTGGAGTGGATTTTCAATATCTTTGCTCAGAATGTATAACAATAAATTAGAGGTATGTGAGCCTGAAAGATGAGAGGTGCCTTAGCTTATGATATACAAGCTTGTTTGAGCTGATACACGTTATGTTTCCCCACTATTCAGTTTAACCATTTTGCAGCTGTAGTAATCAAACAAGGATTATATTCTCAAAGCTGTCAGAAATATGACTTGTTAGTAACTCTTAAAATAGTGAAGAACTTGTTCTAGAAGCATTCATAAGAACTTGTACATAAAATACAAGGAATTCTCTAAGGAATGACTGGTTTCTTTCCACTGTGCATCATTAAAAAGACTGGGTGTAAGAAAGTAACCATAATATACTGACTATCTAATAGACACAGCTAAATCTAGGTATTATGATTAAGTCTTTTGGATACATTGATGCAAAAATATGAGCTGAACTTAGTTATAAAGCCCAGGCATGGATATTTAAGTATCCCTTTCCATCTAATGGTATATTAAGTTTAAATTTGCATCTCATTCAGATATACATGTAAACATAAAAAAATGTCCACTTCTATCAAAGTAATTGAACTCAGGATCTGAAGAGTTGGTTTTAATCTGAAAGTATTTCTGAGTGTCTCACCTCTAGGTCAGTGGTTCTTAACCTGGGCGATATCGCCCCCCAGGGGGCGATTTCATTTTTCAGGGGGGCGATGGAACGAAAAGGGGTGATGTGGGGGCGAAGGAACGAAAAGGGGGCGATATGGGGGCGATGGAGCGAGAGGTTTTGGGGACACTTTTGAGACTTTTTCATACAGTGAATCCCTGTATATCTGTCATACAAAAACATCAGATCGCTCGCTATTAGTGGATTGAATTGTTTTCAAATGTTCCTCCAGCTAGCTTCAGTACAGAACGGCGAACATATGTGAATACGCATCGCTTATTCATGCGCGTTGCGCAGCAGACTCTACCCATACAGTGGCGCTCCATTGGCCAGAATGGGCAGTGATGGAGGGGGAAGCGCTTCTTTCGAAACATCGCATGCTGAGTGGCTGTCCCCTGTGACATTATATTTTCTTTGTGTCTTTTTAATCCTTTTTACAGTGTGCGTGACTATATATACTTTCCTCGAATCTTAATTTAGTTTCAGAGTTTTCGTCTTGAAATTCTTAAGTTTTTCTTTTCGGGCATTTCACTTTCTTGCAATTGAATTTTGTTTTCAGTGGTCATTACATTTAAGTGTCTTGAATAAATAAGATAATAATGAAATACATGTATCACGAAGTTTGGGAATAAAGTGACGGGTGGCACCAAAATTTTTCACACAGTTGAGATATGGGAAAAAGACTGGAAATAAATTATTTGCATCGATATGTCCTGATGACAACTTTAAAGAAAACAAAAAAAGTGTTTGCATAAATTGAAGAATTATTTCCTATGTTGTGATTGAGAGGTTATGTTGGGGGAGGGGGGCGATGACAACTTCCTCATTGGCTCAAGGGGGCGATTCATTCAAAAAGGTTAAGAACCACTGCTCTAGGTCATATTCTATACATAAAGACTGAGTGCAAATTTTTGTACTGTAGCAACTTCTGCCAGTACTTTTACAGATTTCCAAGGAAAGTATCTGTCCTCTTGGATATATGTGTACTTAATATCCAAAATGCATATGACTTTATGGAAACATGATACATAACTGAAACTACATTCCACAGTAGTAAATATAAATCCAAAGTTTTTTTCCCATGTCTAGATAGACAGACCGACAAACAGATGCCATTTTTTACAATAAAAGACATGCTTATTTGCTATGTGTGTACACCTGTGATTACTTTTGGTACTTTTATTTTCTTTAAAAGGTCCCTGTGCTATAAAAATAATCCGTTTTTAGTCTAAACCCCTTTCGAGTTTGAAGAAAATACCATGAAAGTTTCATGAATCTTTTGATATGTAGTGCCCCATTACACTTGTATTAACTTTGCCTATAATAAAATTTAGAGCAATTCTAACTAAATTCTAAATGATTCTATTCAGCATATCTGGAAGCAAAGGGAACCAAAATGTTTTTTTATTTCAAGAAAGAAAAATAACCTCTCATTTTAATTCCAGTTTTTTTAATTATTGAAGAAATTAATTAGCATTCAATAATACTGACAAAATACATTCAGATAAATTCAGTAATACATAAAATTGCTCTTTGGATCTTCAGCTAAACTAAAGCAAATGTATATTAATTAAAAACCTACAGGAAAAAAAGACAAAATTATTGGGCATATTAGAGTAATCATTTAACATTGCCAAACCTTAGTAACAATTAGGATTCATTAAACACATTCTTGTCTCTAATACAACTTCATATGGTAAGGCTTGTTTGCAATGAATCATTAAATATAACGCTAAGGATTTCATTTAATCCCAGTGATAGCTTTCTGTTTACTCAGCAACAGGCTCACATATGAAATCACATTTGGAAAAGTTCATTTTCCTGCCCTCATGTAAACATAAAAAAGAAAAGAAATACTTTATCTTCGGCTTGGCCTGCACATTTATGGCATATTGTAAATCAACTTTGAGAGTCAGTTTTGTGTAATGGTTAAGGCTAGAAACTGGGAGACCATGAGTTCTAATCCTACCTTAGGCACAAATACAGCTGGGTGACCTTGGGCCAGTCACTTTCTCTCAGCCCTAGGAAGGAAGCAAGGGCAAACCACTTCTGAAAAAGCCTTCGACAGAAAACTGCAGGGCCTTGTCCAGGAAGCCCCTGAGCATTGGATATGATTGAATGGAAGAAAAATGAATAAATAAACCAGAGTTTCAATTGATTTGCAGGCTAGATTGTCAAATACCCACTTTGTGATTATTAAAACACAGAGAAAATGGAGTATATAGGGTTTTTGTAATAAATAGTCTTAAGTACATGAATAAAAAAAGAATCTGTTCATTTGAAATGTTCCATTCTGCTGTATGCAAATATAAATGTTCTTCTATATTTGTACAGTAAATGATTAAAATATAATACATATATGATAGATAAGATATTCTTTCTCTGATCAGTCTCCAGTGTAACACTGATTTTTTTTTGTAGTACTTGGAATATTATAGACATTTATGAATATAGCAATTTATGAACATAAAACCAGAACTGAGGAGATTACATGAACCTTTTTTTCCCCTGGCACTGGCCATTCGTTACCTGAAACTATATAGAGGAAACCTATCTTAGTTCCTAGCTTTAATCCCCATCTTAACCCTCAGCGATTGCTTACATTTAAGAATTCAGAAACTGGCAGGCCTACCTGGATTTTGAAAAGGCATATTGTGATAGTATATACTTACATACAAAAATGTAGGCGTCCTTGGTCAAATTATATTTCAATGAGCCCATAAATGAATAGAAACTGACACAACATCTACATGGTAGAAGAATTAAACACACCTTTATGCAAAAGTGAATCCATACTTACTATTTTTTATGTAGTTGTTTATAGATACAAAATAAGAGAGTCGTGATTGTGACAGGTGCAGAACTTTGGAACCCTTTCAGGAAATACTTCTGTAACATGTTATTTGGCAGAAATAATAGGTTTCAATTGTTTCCTCTAACACTTTGAAGTCAGTGTTTTACTGAAGTAGTGAGATCTGGAAGCTTCACTCTGAATCTGTTGACAGACTGTTGAACCACATCATATAAAGGACAAAGGGATGGTCATGAAGGACAGGAGAAAGAGAACTACCAAGACCATGGACAGATAAGCAGGACTTAAGCCTAGTCCAAGAAAATAACTTGAGCAAACATCTCTGACAAGCCCTTTCCTAGTTGACATAAAGATAAAAGGAGAGAGGGGAAATGCATTCAGATTTGCAAGACTTTGTTATAATTTAATAGCGTTTCAAGAAGGGAAGGAATGAAAAAAAAAGAAAGGTGCACTAAGTGGGAATTTTTAGAAATGGAAATCAAGCCATGAAGTATAAAGGAAATGTAGTAAACTTCTGAAGTCCCTCAATTTACTGTGAATAGGCATTTAGAAGCGCCATAGGATTGTGGCAAATACAGCAGTTGATATAACAACAAATGTAAAATAACACAACTGATGTGACAGTCTCTGGGCAGATCTGTATTTCTAGCTTACTCCAGCACCAGCATGAAGCAGCCACTATTTCCCAAAGGCAGGAAGACATGAGGTCACAACCCTACAACCTTCATCTGTATTTTTTTGGCTTCATATTATCTGTTACAATATGGGCCGATTCTAATTGGGCCATTTGTTTTGCATGCTGCACTTCAATTCTTAAGCAAAGCCTTTTAGTTTTATTCAGCTACTGTGGCTTGTGGCAGAATGCAGCTTCCCTTCTGATAGTCACTGCCCTCCATTTTTTTCTCATGTGGAATGATAGCAAGTTAGGTTTCTCCAGCTCACTCACCCCTTATCCAAAAATTAACTGATAGAAAAGTGAAATGATAGAGCAGTTTTTGTTTTTAACCAGATGAAATTGATAAGAATTCTGCCACTTTCACCTTGTAGTCCAAGAACAGAAAAAAGGATTAAATGGTCATTTTGTTTACTGGCCCAGGAAGTATAAAAAGCAGAAAATTCCTATAGTGGAGGTTTTAGTTGACACAATATGGACATAACATCAAGTCACCACTGCATCCAAAGCAAGTAAGGAGTTGAAAAACAGAAAAGGATTTCTTAAATCAGCTACATTTTGGACCACTTTATCCTGGGGACAAGCAAATGAAGGCTGCAATGTGGAAAAGCTCTGTGATTGCAATTCTATACATAGAAAATGTATTGGATTCAGTAAGTCTTTTTAAATGAGTATATATGCACAGGGCTGTACTGTTTACAATATGTAAATGATGAATCTATGCCTTTGGATATAAATTACAGTGGAAAATTAGTGGCTGTATCAATTATTTTTCACTTTGTTGCAGCTTGGAATAGATAAGTGTATAGATAATAGATAATATACAATATTGTAGGACAGTACTGAAAGCTAAAGACTCAGATAAGTACCTTAATATAAGATAAGATTACATTTTATTTTATTTACTTGTTTTATGCTTTCTTACTCACCTCTTCATTTTAGTTTCCTGAATCTGTCTGACTACAAGGTTAATTGCTGAAACTATGGCAAATTGTTTGCATTAAGAGAAATCTAAATACATTGAGAAAGGCTTCATACCTCCATCATTCTGGTTTTTTTAATAGACTTAAATATATAATTAATGTCCCATAGGATTCATTCAGGATAAATGAAACCTTCAAGCTTTGGAGCTAATTTTTCTATTTAGCAATAATATGCCATATTATCTTGACAAGACATTTGGCACAATCCCAAATTAGAAGATTAGAAAGGGAAGAAGGATGGAATCTAGTATGCGTCTGCTCCCACTTCTGCTATTTTTTTATAATCATTCTTAGTAATATTCCTTGGCAAACCATGTTGAGAGGTGTATTGCAGTTCTAAGTCAAAGCTTCAGGTGTTAGTCAGACTGAGTATAACCTAGCAAGGCCTCTCCTTAAATTACACTCTGATCTAAAATGAATCAAAGCCCCAGGAAAAAGAAACAGAAGTCCAAGATGGGAAAATACATTCAGTGTAATTGTCAATGCTTCTAACATCGAATGTTTTTGCCTGACATTATATGTGGATGCAGACATTTACTATATAATCTGTGTATTACTTTAGAGCCACTATTAGATAGTATGGAGGGTGGTGGTGGAAGAATGTACTTGGGAACTAGTTAGCCATAACAATATTTCAGCAGAGCATCTTCAAAGCTGGATGAAATACAAGGAGATAAAATATGGCGCGTTATGGAACGGGAGGGAAAGTTCACACTTTAAACTAATTGGAGAATGTGATTAATGACTGTCAAATGAGGGAGGGGAATGTGCTCAGATACTGTGGGATGAAGTAGGAGGGTTCAGATTTTGGCTTCGTTCATGTATGTGCCGAAGCTATGTTGCCATTAAAAGATTCTTAAAGGAAAACAATGCCTCAAGTTTCTTTGAAAAGCCTCTTCCTTCGGAACCTTAACAGTAATACTATCCTTACGCTAATATTCATTCTGCTAAGACTGAACTCTACAAAAAAAAAAAAAAAAAGGAAGATGAAGCCTTCTCAGCTTTTTAAAAAGGCAAAGATAGAGCTTGAATCTGGATGATAACAGAACATCCTGTTGCAAATAATACAACATGTTGAAGTACAGACAAGTACTTCCGTGTACTTGTCGCTAATTGTCTGATGGTATTTGTTTATGACGCTAGCATTCGTATTTTGTTTATTTTTATAACACTAGACAGATTGGCCATTACATTTTCCGGAGATATTTTTTTGTTGTTGTTATTTCCAATTCTAGGTTACAGACCTGGGATTTCCCAGTGGTCATCCACTGATATATTAATCAGACTTGGGGATTTCTGTTTTCTTCTCATTCACTGAATTTTTTTCCTTCAGCATATAAATCTAGCCCCTGCTATAGATAAATTCAACAACTAAAATAAAGGACATGGGGATAAATATAGACGTAAGGAGATACTAATAGTAATGATGTGGACAATCTATATGCAGACAGTCTGTCATTTCTTTTCAAAAAATCCTGATGTGCTGTCATCTATAATTTTTACTGAGCTTGTCATACAATGCTGCCTAATGCACAGAACTCTGCACAAAATTTCTACTATATATCTTTTTAAAAAGTATAACTACATGAAGAAATTTTTGAATTGTGAGTCTGGTTGTGGCTGACTGAACATCTCCATGAACAAGTAGAGATGACAACCATTGTGCAGTTAAAAGACTAGTGATTTGACGAGCCATTCAAATTTCTCCAGAGATGGGGAGAACAGGAAATTGCCTACACACACTCTGTATGGCAACTCCTCACAAGGTAAGCATACTTTCTAATCACATTTGGAAATGATCAACTTACTCAATGTATGAATATTAGGGACCTTAAAACAGTGGGGTTAATTTTATACCTGGTGGATTTTATCTTCTTTGAATTTAAGATATTTTAAACAGAGACTTAATAATTTAAAATAAATACAATTGGCAAAATGCCAATAGAATTCTGCACAAAATTTCTACTATATACCCTTTTTAAAAATACAATTCTATGAAGAAATTTATTTCTGCATAACTTTTGCAGTAAGATTTTGAAAAAGAAATTTATAGTTAATATGCTCATGGAAAATGACTGAAATTGAACTAAACTCATATTAAGAACTGAGGCTAAATAAAGGTTGCTAATGGACACTAAGGAGCTACTGAACCAGGCAGAAAAGAGTTAAAATGCCTAAGCTTGCTATAACTTTTTTATACTAAAGGGTTTTTTGAAACATGGACTGAAATATTAATAATATTTCAGAAAGGATACAGATTTCAATGGATAAACTTTTACAAGAAGATGAGAAAAAGTTTATAAAACTTTTATCTGACATAAACATTATAGAATTTGGAGGCATAGAAGACAGCAAAATCAAGATTAGCAAAATGGGAATACAAAAGTCAAATCAACAAATCAAGGAATTGGATATGAGTGACAAGAAATCCTGAACAATGTCTTTTTATAGTGTTTACATAGCAGGTTGATGAAAACTTTGAAGGTTCCTTTTGAAAGCTAAAGAGGATGAAATATCAACTCTTGTGATGCCACAGGAATGAATTAAAGGTAAAGATTGTGCAGAATAAAAAGCAGGAATATAAAGATGGACTACTTAACGAGGGATAAACTATTTGTTTGATATTTCTAGTAACTCCTAATGGACTTTTTGCTGAACCAACAATGAACAGATGATGGTTTCTGGATTGTGTAGATAAAAGTTAGGCTGTGTGGAGAAGAATTTATTTTTGTTTGCAACTTTAAAAGAGGGTGAAAGTTTTTTTATTCGCTTATGCTCAGTGTGATGAAGGTTGGAAACTACTTTGTTGCTATTTTCTTTTCTCTTCTTTCTTTTCCTTTTCTTTTTTCTACACCTTCTTAACTTCTGTTTGTTTATTTTATTTTAGTTTGTATTAGCTTTTACTATGTTTATTTTAAAAAAGTATGTATATAGGAATTCAGATACAGGTTATTAAGGAAAAAATAAATGGTCAAATTTATTGAATACACAATTGTCCTGTTTTCATTCCATTCTCAACAAGGACAACTGACAGACTAGAATATGAAGTGAACTATTAATTTTCACAACAAACTCAAGAGGAATCTAATTTCACCCCAAATTCAATTTCTTGTTGTCAACTATTTTGTGAACTCTTGCCAGATCATTACCTGCTAGCAGTTCTAAGAGAGATAAAATCCTAGACAATCCCCATGAAATAGGACTTCCTTAAAAGCTCCATCTCTGTTTCTGTTTTACATTTTGGATACTCCTTAGGGTCATATGAGTTGATGATGGAAGAGGACCAAAAAGGGTGGAAATGGGTAAGATTTCCCAATTATTAACCACATAGAGCCAACTACATATTTTGCTTTTTCCTTTCTAGATTCAGAACAAACAAAAACAGGAAAGCACAGGTTTTGCAATGACTTTGGAGACTAACAGCATTTGACCAAATCACTGTAAATTATGCCTGCTGAAAAATATATTTGAGTTAGTTAATCATGGATGAATTTTCAACCACAAACATGAATGTTCAACAGGAAACATGAAATGTTAAGTCTATGTTTGTAAGATTTCAAAATACGTATATAAATATATATATAAATATGTCTAATAATTATCTGTGGTTTTGTGCTTTCAGTTCATTCCTTTGAAATTGGTCTCATGTTTCTCATCATTTTATTTTGCCTTGGCATAATACGTTATTATACAGTAATTGTAAAATATAAAAGTTCCGTTTTGGAATATAATATAAAGCTACATTACAATACAAAACAGAATTTTAGCTTACATTCATTGTGGGGTTTTAGTACTAATGGGAAAAATAATATTGGGATATGGTTATTTAAGCTCGCTGATAAATGTTTCTTGTGTTTATTTCCCTTGGTATTTATTTTAAGGTACATGGTTAGATATCTCATTATACTTAGTAGGATTCTATCATTTTATTTTTATTTCAGTCTTTTGAAGTGGGGGGAGATTATTAATGATTCAGTTTCCATTTTTCAGAAGATTATGTATTTCTATATCTTAGATGAGAAGATGATAAGTAGTACTTATGCTGGAATGACTTTCTAATTCTGATTTTTTTAGATAAGTAATACTATATATTGCTCTTTTTCTTTATGTATGGTGTTTTAAAATTTTATTATTTATTTGGTGCCTTTGAGTTAGTTTTTGACCCCTGTGACTATGTGGACTCATTCCTTGGCAAGATTTTAAAAGTGGTTTACTGTTGCCTTCTTCCTAAACTTGAGAAAAAGTGACTGGTCCAAAATCACCTAGCTCATTTTGTGTATAAGGCAGGACTAGAACTCATGGTCTCCTAGTTTCTAACCTATTACCTTTAACCACTACACCAAGCCGGCTCTTATGTATGTAATATAGCCTCCATGTAAATACTGACTTCTGACAGCTCATATATTATCTTACCTTTAAATAAATACTTTTTGCCTTTTAATATTTGTTTTCCTATTTTCTCATAGTTAGGACTCAATGATATTCACTTTTTTTGTCTTTTGCTAGTAATAAGTAACTTGAATTACTCATATCAATTTTCCTATCAAACACAATTACCTCGGACTTTGATACATTAATATTAAGATCCATGCTTCTTATTGCATCATGCCACTAATTAGCAATTATTGGAAATTACCAATTTCTCAGTCAACAACCATGCATTAGAAAATACATACGCACATTGACAAACTCAAAAAACCCTCTGAATTCACCCTAGGCATTCTTTATGCATTTGTTCCTAAAACTTTAACTACTTCTTAGTTTTAAACTATTGATAAGAGTTCAGTTTATTTTCATATGTACTTTACTTCCAACATATATTTCTCTAGCTGTATTAAACTACTACAATTCAAATCAATTGACATAAAATATTTCTAATGCAAAGCTATAATTCACTTTATCTAAATTAACAAACCAACAATACATTTTATCTCTCAGTTGTACATTTTTCAATAATTATCTGAAGAACAAAAATATGTACAACTTTTTATGTACATACATAAAGACATACCACACTTTATCGCAACTATATTTTTCTTGATAACTTTCCTCATTTTTCTGTCAATCATTCTCTTGTATATTTTTTTCTCCTCTGCAGCCTCTTTCATTTCATTTCTCATTTAGCACTATTTTTTTCTATTTACTTACCATCATTATGTAAAATAATTAGTTTATACCGGATTAGACTGATTCTGTATTATCTTTTCCAACACTTTATTGAGGGATTAATTTGTCTTTAATACCTTTTTATCCCAGGATATATATTTTCTCTTATTATAATTGCACTATCATTCTTGATTCTTTCACTTCTTTCTTAATCTTCTATGTATTTTATTTATTTATTTTCAATCTTGGAAAAAAATGTCCAATATTCAGAACCAGTTTCCCCATATGAGTCTTCTTGGTTTGCATTATAAAAATCATACTTTTAGATTTATATACACTCTTTACCTTATGTACATATGAATATACTTATGTTTAAACTATATATTTGAAACAAAGAGATCTGACACATTTGTCAGAAATGTGTCATTTATTTGTTTTGGAAAAGGTAATATTTTCTACTCATCAAAGGCTGCAGCAATATATGTTACTATGGCAGAGATTTTGTGATATCTTATAATAATATATTATTCATATTAGAGAAGTTAATTCATTAATAAACCAGTAACTATTGATAAATATAAAATACAACTTTTCATTTTTCCTTCTTAGTTTGTATTTTATTATTTTAACTGTCTTTTGCTTTAGAGTTAATATTGTTTTGTTTTTGTGATAATTCTTATTCCTTCCTGGGGCTCAGAATGGCCCAACCACTTTTACAATTTTTTTCATTGCGACATTTCCATTCATGTCACTAGCAGAATACCTGTTTACCCTGAATCATATTTATTCAGATTTAGAATGATCATATTTTCCCCAAAGCTATTTAAGTCACTGTAGCATAACATGAAACTATCACCAGCATCTTATTCACACCTACTCAACAGCCCCTGAAAACATCTTATATACTTTAGTGCAGGAAAACATTTCCTCTGCCACACTCTGGGTAAGGCTTGGGGGAGGAGAGTTGTACACACAGACAGACACGGACACTTAGTCCTAAACCAAATCTGCCATTTTCTTGGGCATTGGTGAATTAGTTTAGTTTTGTTTTGTTTTTCAATTGCAGTGATTTCAGGGAAACAATTAGTCATATATTCTATATTATGATTTTTTCTGCAAAAAAGAGCACATTTGAATAGTTTCTAGGGAAATGTATTAAGACATAGTTTCCTCTTCTTTAAATCAAATGTAATGTTTTAAAAGCTTTTTTTCTTAAAGAAATAAAAGAGTGCCTCAACAGATACAAAACAGATACATTTAATATAATTTTAATAATACTGAAAAGGCGGTGTGGTATTGTTCAAATTAACTTATAGAAACATATTACTGTCAAAAAATTAGCTATATAACTTCTAGAAAAGAATATATATGAAAAAACACAAATATAATTTGTGCTGTCTATTTAGAGAAATCTGCCAGTTTCTGTTGTTTTCGTCAGGTGCCATTTAAAACACCTGTACACATCATAATAGGGTAACCCTGAAGTTTTAGGTGACTCCTGGTGACTTCAGAAACACAACCACTTGCAATCTACTTTAATAAAATACAGTAATATTTTGCCATTATCTTCTTCTAGGAAGTTTTTCAACTTCCCACTTAGCCTAAATTGCTGACAGTTTCATATCCAGCTATCAAGCCTAGATGACAGAATAATATATTTTTTCTAATCATTTTTTAAGCACACACACACACACACACACACAAAGAACACACAAACACCCATTCAGGCAGATAAAAATGAAAATGTTTTAGTGCACTCAAATTGAAAAAAGAATAGTTTAAAACAGGAAATATGTAGACAGATGAGAACAACTGAATATACAAAGATTCATGTTTTTAATAAAACAAAGTTGTGATGAGAAGACAGTAATCAAATTATGAGTTTATCACTTAGTTATATTTTCAGGATATTTAGCTTATATGGTAAGAAGCTCCGAGTCTAAAAACAACAAACAAACAAAAACCTGTGTCTTGATAAATAAAGGTGCATGGAACTAATGGAAATGAGTACATATTTTGGCTTTGTCCCCAGCATTCAGAATGCCATCTTTCCTGATAGCCTTGCCAGTTTGAGCAGTAAGAAGCAGAGTTATTCTAATTAGAAGCAGAAGTATCAATTTAAGCAAGACTGGTTATGCTAAAAATTCCATTTATACTCAAGCTCAAATGCACAGAATATTGCCTATCCTAAAATAATTGTGCAAAGGTATTGATAATGCAAATGGGAAAGTTGGGCATGAGATGATGAAAGTATGTACCAAAATATTAGGATGTGGACGGCATGAGCAACAGTCATTTAATATTGTGATCAATTATTTAGCTGCAGTATATAGTGAATATGAAAGTTATTCACAGATTGCTCCATAAATGGCTTTTATAAAATGTTTGTATACAAATTTATGTATATATGGATAGAATTAATTAAATCTATCTGTTAACATGACACAGTTTCTAATGTTTTAAGGCTTATTTAATGTTACTGTATATCATCATCATCATTCTAGCCATATCCACTGCAAGATGAAGGCCTCATCCGCATGTTTCCAACCAATACAGTCCTGAGCCTTCTTTTGCCAATTTGGCCCACAATATTTGCTGATGTTGTCGATCCATCTTGTTTTAGGCTCTTTCATGGACGCTTTTTATCAAGTGGGATCCATCCATTTTATCAAGTGGGATCCATTCTTGGTCTACCTGCCATATATTTGATTTGATATATAAGATTTTCTTTATAACTGTTGTAAAACAGTTTTGAAATCCATTATGCAATATATTCTGTATTTTTGTTTGTAGCTGTATTTATACTTTAACATTATTAATTTCTATATCTGTAGAATATAAAATCACTTAGAATATTTTATTTGAACCATTTTGACAGAATTAGAATGTTTGGCTATGTTTTGTCTGTATTTTTATATTTCTTCAAGTGTAATGAAAATGTCACCATGTTCTAGATGCTCTTAAAGATATTTGTCAGGAAAGCAAGCTGACATAAACGTGATTGATTTCAACACTGATTTAGACATAGCAATTCTTACCTTGTGTATTTTGATGTGAGATCTTCTGATTACAAAATTCATCTGTCTTAGAATATCTGAAATCAATGTGATATATTATAGAGAAAATAAAAGCACCATTCATGATAAACCAGTCAAAAGAGTAAATGCATTTGATCATTTTATACTGCTGTATAGCATATCTATAATAATAAAAGCGGTCCATGTTGTTGCCATAGAAAGATAATGATGGAGAATTTAATATTATCACCTGGCTTTTCAGGTTATATCTATGACAGGGACTAAATACTCATCTTCTGGAACTTATGGGAAAAAGTACTTTTTGTCTTCCAAAGACAAAAATATGTTCATTTCACTTAAGGCAGTGTTATAAAATATATTTCATAGGTTGAGTGTGGAAGAATAAATAAATGAATGAAAACACATTCACACATACACACTAAAAAAATCATGGTATTAGAAGTATCCATGCTGACTTGTTAATTGTAGCATTCATATCCAAGCAGTCACAAAAGTGCTGTTTGAAGATCTATTCAGAGACCTTCTCCAATACAGGAATCAACATGAGAGGTCTCTCATTTCCTAGATCTCCTTTCTTCCTTTTTGAAGATCGATATGACAATTGCTCTCTTAAATTTCTGTTGATTTCTTTATACTTTAAAATCCAGCTGGCTTTGCATGCTTCAATCTAATTTCATATTTATTTAACCTTTCTCCTACCTTCTAATTATTTATCATAAATCACAGTTATGGTTTTTATCCAATAATATAACAATGATCAGCTAGTACTCTACTTCTCTTCCGAGAGAAGACATGCAAAATAGAAAAAGTTCCGCCATTTCACCATTACTAATTCATCACTTTCTCTTTGCAATGGATCTGTTTTTCTAACATGCCCAAAGAACCCTTTTTGGTGTATTTTTTTTTATTTCACAAACCTCAATTTGCATTTTAACCTTTGTAATATAGGACATTGCCTTCTTTGGTTTTGTGTCTTTCTTTCTACTTCCTATACACGTCTAGTTTTCTCTTCAGCATTTTAGAGAGCTCTGCATGTAAGCTTGGTAGCATTTTTAGATTTCTCCCATGTTTTCTTCTCACAGGAATTGTTTACAATTATGCCTTTAGTAAATCATTAATAGGATTCCCATTCTTCCTACTCATATTTCTCCTTCAGGATTTCTAGCTATTATATCTAACATATTTGCTTGAAGTTCATAAAAAATCTACTCTTCTGTAATCCAGTATTGAAGTTTTGGCTCTTCTCGGTTCCACTTCTCCTGAATATCACATTGAAAAATAACACAAACACTCTTTCAAATGTACCAGTCTCCTTCCTTTCTTCAACAGATTCCAATAATAGTGAAGATTAGGTCTAGGATAGTAGATCAATCATTCACATCAACCACTTTCTGGCAAATGAAGTTTTAAGCAAGAAAGATCAAGAGTTTGTTGATCTTTGATTTTTAGCAGAATTAAATTCCAAGTAAATGTTAGGATAATTAAAATATTAATAGAGTGTTTACACTATTATATAATATCTTTAATTCCACATGCTAGCAAAACAATGTTTCATACAATGCATATACAAACCAAACTGGAAAGTGCTCATAAAAATGGGAATCTTAGTACAGCTCATTGTCTTCATGAGAAACTTATATAACATGTTTGGAAGCCACACTATGGGCAAAACATGATGAAACAGACTGGCTCCAGGTTGGCAAAGAAACATCAATAACCTGAGTTATGTTATATTTATTTCTGGTTTAATGTCCTCTTGATGGTAACCTCTTGACAATGAGGAAAGTTCCTTCCCAGTTTTTAAAAGAGGTAGCCATTTTTCTCAACAGTCCTTTGTGAAAGATAGGCCATTATGGTAGAATCCAAACTTTGCATTGATGCATTGACATGCAGCCAGTTTTATGATTCTCTTGTTTCTTCTAGTGCCATAGTTCTGAAATAGGATTGGTTAATATATATATATACTATATACTACATACTATATACTACATATACTACCTACCTACCTTTCTACTTAAGAATTTATATCTTATTTAGTATATAGCTCTGATCGGTTGCATAATTATAATTTGAGTGAACATGAGCCACTAAATGAAATCCCTAAGAAACTGTCAAAAATTAAAATGTATAAGCTCTATGTATTCTGTATGAGTGACATGTAGCCTGGAGCAGCTTTCCCTTGTAATTTACTGAGTTTACACTGTAGTCAAAATATTGTGTAGCAAGAAAAAGGGCTATTCATAATTGTTATCCTTATGTTTTTTTTCCATATTGCTTGGTTTGACAAATATAAATGTTTTATCACTATTGATTCATTGTTGACTCCTGGTGAGTGACTCCATGGACTAGTCCTTGCAATTTCTTTGAAAAGATTTTTTTCCAGAAGTGGTTTCTCAGTGTCTTCTCAGAGCTGAAAAAGAATTACTGGCCTAAAGTCATCCAATTGGCTTTGTGCACCTAAGGCAGGTCTAGAACTCAGTCTCCTGGTTTCTAGCCTAGTGCCTTAATAACTACACCAACTGGCTCTCATAAAGCATTTCCCTTCTTAAGTAGAGATAGGACATTGTCTAATGATGATTGAAAGCTACGTATATACCCCAGCAATGTTCTTTATGGAATTCTGTAATTTTTAATTTACTTGGCATTTATATATTAAATACTGATACAGATTGACACACATATAAACACACACACACACACACACACACACACACACCATATACTATTCAGCAGAGT
The DNA here is from genome assembly GCA_023970755.1 of Azemiops feae. Taxonomy (NCBI): domain Eukaryota; kingdom Metazoa; phylum Chordata; class Lepidosauria; order Squamata; family Viperidae; genus Azemiops; species Azemiops feae. Next base: position 677,330 of record JALGBA010000118.1, on the reverse strand, counting down.
ACTGAGGAAGATTAAAGCAGATCATCTTCCCATTTGAACCCCTAATTGACACACTTTGCTGATAGAATTACATAAAGTTATATACATATAAGGATTACATGATAAAATTAGTTAGAACATAGCAATATTGCCCTCTAGCTAAACAAGTAGAAAGGAGTATATCTACCTAAGTTCAGAATGTGTGTTGTATTTACATTTTGTTTATATCATTATTTCAAGCTCTCCCCTAGGATTAGATAGATCAATTCATCTATATCATTTTGCTTATATTCATGCATTAGAAAATACAGGCAGTAAGTCAACTACATTATGGAATATTGTTGGAAGATTTTTCTTGTTTTTTCCCCTCCAAAACTTTTTGATCTGAACTGACTAATGAAATATTGAACCAAAGGTGATATTAATTTATTATTTAAAATATCTATATAGCTACCCAACTTTCAACCAATTCTGGGCAGCTCCCAATCAAAAATTAAAAGATATATAAAATTATTTTAAAAGCTATAAAAATTCAACCAATGAAACATAAAACATTAAAAACAACAAAAGCCTAACGCCAATCAGTTCTAATATATGAACAATCATCTCTCAAAGCTTTGGGAAAAAACTGGATCTTTAAAACTTTAGGAAGACTAAAATGGGTGATGGCCTGCCAAACTTCAGGTGGCAACATGTTCCACAAGGCAGGGGCTGTCACAGAAAAAGCATGTTTCCTATTTCCCATCAAATGACAATATTTAGGGGAACAAACTAGGAGTGTGCCCACCCAGGAACCTGTCATGTAGGTAGTTTAGACCATGGTTCAGAAATTCAAGTTTTCTTGATGGAACCATCCATTGAGCCAATGGTTTACCTCTGAAATCCTTCATTTCCTCTTTGGATGTTAACCATACATTGGAAGTACAGATAAAAATACCAACAGTGCTCCTAAATCTTCTGCCTTCCTATCAACTTCATCATGGTCCTTTTCCACAAGAAGATTTCTTACAATTAATTTCAAAATGATTTCTCCTTTCCCTCCCACAGCTCACAGAGCTCTCAAACCCACTGAAGATCACAATTTTATTATGTCTTTACAGGAAGATTCTGTATGGAGCAAATCTGTGAGTGATCCTTGACCCGCAGAGGAGTTCTGAGGAGTGGATCCATTCACGGGTTCCTTTTTTTCACTGCAATCATTGCAGTGAAAATGCAATGCCATTGCTGTCCCTGGAAGTCTGCTTTGAACCATACTAATACAATTAAGAAGAGTTGCAATTTATATAATAGTATAAATGTAATCTTACATTGGTGTAATGGCATTTAGATTTTTTTTTTTATTGTTAGCTATTAGGACTGGCTAATAGTATTTAAATGTGGAAAATTCCTTTGCTTAAAGAGTTTTAAAATGCTGCATTGAGAGAAATATTCAGTGAAATTTGGTAATCATGTATTACATCTTATTAATATTTTTATAGAATAATAGATTCCTGCGGACTATTTCCAATTGATTATGGCGCTATTCAACCAAGAATTAAATTAATTTCTATCAAGTTGCTATTTTTTCCCTTTGGATGTTTTATGTATTTAATATCTAGTTGCCATGATTTTATACACTTGGCCAAACCTTTCTATTGTCTCTGCATACACTGAAATCAGTTGAAATCAGTTGAAAGAGTACTCTGAAAACGAGGAATAAAGAATATTCCTCATTTATTGCACTCCCATCTCCATCCTCTGAATGTATGGAGATAAGAAGTGATAGGATGGCTTGCTTTTATTTTATCAAAATACACAGCTTCATTCAATCATTTTATCTTTCTAATACAAGTGCATGAAAAAGACTCATAGTGTATTTACGATTTATTTGTAATGTTTTTAGACTATAATAAACTTTTCCCCCCATTAATCAGTGCCAAATCTCACTATTGCTTTCTGAGTAAACAGAGTTCTGGGAAACTTTTCATATGGGAACTTGATTCCATTATCTATTTTAACTTAACACTGAGCTGCCTTTTCAAAACCTTTAGGTGTGTGCTTGTGTGTGTGTGTGTGTGTTTAAGAAAGAAAAAGAAAGAAAAGGTCAGATCGCTTTAAACTAAACCAAGAAGTAGCACCTAGACTTTATTATGTATGAGAACAAGAGTAATTGTACTCAGCATTTGATCTTTTCTTTTATTGAGTCAGCTTTTTTTCTGATGGATGGTGCCTTAAACCATAATCATGGGGGGGGGACACAATGTGTCTAACTTTGAGTTCAGCATAATCTTTGATGTTAAATTAACAGTCTCCCAAGTGCTTCAGTGGATTACAGATAATTACTATGTTAAGTTTATCTGATATTATATACCAGGATCAAAGTATAATGCTTGGTCACCCCATATCAATTTGTAGGGTCATTTTCTATACTTATTCATCTTATAGTTTTTTTTTATTATCCAATTCTGAAAAAAAAGTGCATTTTTTGAAATTAGTCCATGGATGCTAAAGAGGATAGTAAGCATTTCAAATCCAAAATGTTTTAACTCAGTAAAAGATTTCTGGTGCTATTTTGATCATTCAGGGTTTTTTTTTCAAAGGTCAAAACACCTGTTCAAACTCAGTAGGGAGTGGTTTTAAAGTTAAAGCATTTTGCAATGGTTAACAAAAATCGGAACACTTCCAGTAGGTCAGAACAACCTATTTAAATGTAAGACAAATGATTTTGCTCAACACACTATGTTTACTCTTCTGTCTTTCTATTAATAAGATAGTAGTGTGTCTATTTAAGTTAAATATATAGCTAAATAAAAGTTGTTCCCACAGTTTCGAAGATATAACAAAACAGGCTTTTTCAGAAATTGTTGTGAAAGACCATGGAAGATTTAATCTACTTGGATGGAAATCCAAATATTTTATAATTTTCTTAATAGAAAAAGCATTATACGTGTATGTGTGTGTATATACACAGTGCGTGCGTGTGTGTGCGTGTGTGTGTGTGTAAAGTTTTATATATATAAAACGTTTTTGGGAAAGTAGAGCTAACTTTTTTTTTAGATTTTAACAAGTTAACTAGTTAAGTTTTAACCTCTTAAAGGAACTAAAGTAACATACTAGTATGGCATAATCCTTATGTGTTGAACTGGGGCTGGGAGTTTAAGTCTACCCCCAACTAACCAAGAGCTGTCATAAGTTTACTTCCTCAATACATTTAAAAACTGATTTAAAAAAAACAAAAGCAAATGTAAAGTTATATTCTGAACCAAAATAGTGTTTGTTTGGTAAACTGTAGGTTGAGGGTATATGAGAGTCTTTCTAGCTCAAAACAAGCATTATGCTATGATTTGTATGTAAGAAATAATAATTGTTTTAGGTATTAGCTTGCTTTTCAAGATTATAAGCACTGATTGCTTTCTTCCTTTTTGATGAACAAATAAATAGAAAAAATAATATACAGCAAAGATTTAGAATATCTTACTCTTTAAATCTATATATTGCCTTCACAACAATGGTTTTACCCAGGTTTCCTTCTATCATTCATGAACAAGGATTTTACAGTAAATACTGAATGAATTCCTGAAAGTTGAATATTTTCCACATATCTGAATTGAATCTCTAGCATTAAAAAAATATACTGCCAACCCTTAGTTATTAATGATTTGGACTTCAGTTATTCATAAAATTGCTATTACAATCTAAAACAGATCCTTAACTCTAGAGACATTAATCCTTATTAAGGTGCTAAACTGGTGGTCTGCTACCCAAGAGAATTTGCTTCAGTAGCCAATGAAAATGGCTAACAACAAATATAATATAAATGCTTTCTAGAAGTTCTTTTAATTAGGACTGCATTAACTTTACCAATTGTTCTCCTGAGAGCAAAGGAGGCATATTTAGGTGGGACAAAATGTTTCCTATATCCCCTTTCCTGAAATCTGTTCAAAATTTTAACTCTATTTTTTTTCATCTGCTATGGCTTTGTCATCATTTCAAGTGTGGGCTTTCATTTTCCATGCTTAATTACACTCAATAAAATTCATGTAGGAATTAGGATTACATTATTATGACCTGTAGCAACATTCATCTTTTCACTCTCAATTCTTCAAGCTCTATTGGACAAGGTACTCATTTATTTCTTGTAGAATTATATCTATAGGTAGTATCGATTATATGTCTTCAAGTCTCGAGAAATCAATAATTCTGGGAAAGGTGGAAAAAAATACAAAAAGAGGATGACTAGCAGAAAGGTAGATGGATTCAATATATGTCACTGGATGATATGTCACTGGAAGATCTGAAAGACCAAGTAGGAGATAAATTTCCTTGAAGAAAATATAACTATGGGTCACTAAGAGTTAACATCAACTTGATAGTCAATAAAATAACAATTTTTACATGGTGTTAAATCTGTCTTCTTTGGTATTGGTATGTAGCTTGACCTCTTTCAGTCTTTAAGGTCATTTTCCTGATTTGTATCAGAACTTCACTGTTCCTTCTTCTCCTAGTGCTTGCCCTATTTCTGTAGATATTCTATCAATTCCTACAACTTTCAATTTGATAATGGCCAGACTCTAATCTTCATTTACTCTAAGCTCTAGTACTAGAGATTCTTGTAAATAGACAACATATTCTATGGTATCTTAGATGTTTTCTCTACATACATAATTTCAGTATACTCCTTCCATTTTTATTTGTTCTTCTTTCACAATCTGTTCCATCTGTCCCTTTGGACATCAATCCAAAGGAGTCTGAGACCTCATTCTGAATTTGAAAGTCATTTGAAAGACTTCTTTTTTCCATGTTGTTATACTGCTTCTAATCTATTCTAAACAATTCTCTGAAATTCTTCAAGCTTCTTCCTACAGTCTTGATTTTGGTTTCTTTCTTCTTCTTCTTGATAATCCCCACTGCTTGTTCTGACATCCAGTTTCTTTTCAGATACATCCTTAACAACTTCTTTGATTCATTCAAGGAAGTGTCCTCTGTTTCCCTATCCATGAAATTCCAGATTTTGAAGTGATTCCTGTTATTCTCCTTGGAAATGATGGCTTTCCTCATGATCATTTCATAGAAACTAATTGGCTTCTACTTCTTTAACTTGATTTGAAACTTGACACAAGCAGTCTGTGACCTTTTCTACATTCAGCATCTGACCACATATTTCTGCTGTAAATTTAATTGATATACAGTATGTTCTTGCCATATCCTCCCTAACTATGAAAGCAACTGTGATGACCCAGGGCCCCAAACTGAGGCAAAGCAGTTAGCTGGCAAGAGCAACAGTCCTTGAATCACTGCTAATGTTCACCCAAAAACTCCCCCATATGCTGGCAAGAGTTCAACCAAGATAGCCAGGAAAGTTTACAAAATTCTCAAGACAAGACAAGAAAACGTAAAAAGTTCTTTACTCTCAGCTTGCCTGCGAGCTGCAAACTGCAAACTGCCGACTGCAAGGAGAGATCAGGAATGTAAGCTGTGATCGGGAAGCAGGAAACAAACTGGTCTGGAATACAAAGTGTCCAGGTTACAAGAGCACAAGTCACGACAATCTCAAGATCCCACGTTTGTTCCTGGCAAATGCCTCACCCCACAGCGTCTCCTTAAATCCTAATCCCCAGGTGTGCCTTGTGGAGTGGGGTGGGATGCTCTCCTCCCGAGCAAGTGAGCCTGCCTCTGTTGTTCTCTCCTCCTCTCTGCTCTCCTTGCTCTAGGATCAGGTGGGGGGGGGATTGCTCCTAGCCTGAACTCTGCCTTCCCTGTTCCAAACCAGAAGGACTCTGGCTGCCTCAGCCTGCTCCTCCCTACAGTCCTCCAAAGCCACAGACACCCCCTCCTGGGCCTCAACAGAGAACTCCATCTCTTCCTCGGAGTCAAGCTTGGACGGAGGCATGACAGCAACACCATTCCATATTTTTTTTTTGCATCCTGAGCATTACACAATATGATCATCTGACTAAAAATGTCCATTTCAACTCCCTGGTGTCCAAGATGACAGTGTGCAGTTGATTCATTTCATCTTTTGCTGCATTGATCTTTCCTTTATTCATTTTTATGTTCCATGCTCCACTATAATTCTGTTTTGAAAATTTGGATTTTAAACCCTACATACTTTAATTCAACTATGTCATAAAAGTTATTGTCATTAGTACTCAGCTCTTTCTCAGCTTCTACTTAATAGCATGTTTAGTGCCATCCAGCATAAGGGGTCCATTATCAGACTCTTTATTATCATGACTTCATCATGTCTGTTTACGTTTACTTGATAACATACAGGCATAATTTTCCATTGCCTTTTCCCATACAGTATGAAATTACACTGTTGCTTTTCCTTACTGGCCTTTCTGTCCCTAGGTAACAGTCATAGTGAACTTCCTCTGCCCTTCCCTTCCTTCCCCATTTCAACCTAATCTTTGCTATTCTCTTTGGAGTGTTGTGAGAATGATCTCACAGCTAGCCAGCTGGATAACCACTAAAATTCTACATTTACTTGGCTGGCTTCTCTATCACCAGGGTTTTGAACAAGGGAAAGTTGTTTAGCTGATAATTATAAAGTCATAATAATAGCCAAAGACCAATTATTTTGTTTTTCTTTTGAATCGAAAGCTTATTTTTCATATTAATATTTTAGTTTATTTGTGCATAATGCATTAGCAGAAAGTTATTATTGTTGGTACTTCTGTTTTAGTATGAATTCTTGTTGAGTGTCTTTCTACATAGATATCCTCTTGGAATTGTTTTGACTGCACTCATATTCCTATTTTGATAAAAAAACAAAGTTAAAAGTTTGAGGAATTTTTCTATTTGTTATTCTTTTCAAGGATAGACATAAAGGTTATGTTCTTGAATCTAATCCTGTGTTTGGCTCTGAAACTAATCAAATAGTCTTGATTTAATCTAAACCAAATCAGGATGTTTTCTGAATCACTGGGCACTAAGCCAAATCTTATAACTTATACACGCTCCTAGTAACTGGTAGCTAGGAAACCTATCCTTCTGGTGTCAGTATAGCTGAAGCAGATAATCTCTGCATCACTTGATGAAAGAATACATTTTGTAAATCTGAATACTGATTTTAAAAAGTGACATTTTATAATCAACAACTGACAAATGAAAAATGAAAGTGTGGAGCTAATTAATTACAAAGTGTCTATTGTTTGTAGCATGTCTAATGCTTCCGAAACATACTTTATATACATCTACAATAATCAAATAGGAAAATAATTAAATAAAGTAATTAAAAAGGAGACATCTTGCTTTTTTCTGCTATATTCTTAAATACATGGGTGAATATTGCATTTTCAATATTTTGTAATAATTTGTTTCACATCTAAACTCATTTTTTTTAAAAAAAACAACAACTCTGATCATGTGTTTGCTGCTAAGAATCTAATACCTATATGAAGACCATACATGTATTTGCATTATTTTTAATCATTAGCAAAATCTGAAAGGTGGTTGTCTCAAATAAATAGTGAAATGTATCCCAGTAAATGAAGTGTTGACTGAAGCTGTGCAACACTTCACATCTGGTTCCAAAAAGATGCTCTCTAATGCCTGAAAATATAATGGATTACCTGTATGTGACTTTTTAAACTTTCAGAATTACACAAAGAACAACCATGTAAAGAGTTTTGGCTATTTTCATGAGATGCACAAATAAGTTTTATTCTGTGTCTCAAGTGCTGCATGTTTCTAACAGCTAAGCTATTGCCTTAGTTCAGTGGCACATTAGGTTTCAGAAACTGGGAGCCATCTTTTTGGAAATATTTTTGGGACTGCAGATGGCAGAACAATGGTGATGTTATATAACTCTGAGAATCTGGGCCCTTTTTGTGGCTTAAAGTCTGCTGAACTACTTACATTTGGGTCTGCAGAGAAAATTAATAGGAATTGGCTATTCTTGCCTCTGATGAGAAAAAGGCAGTGGCAATGGCATTGGTCTAGCTGGCCAGGTGATCTTTCTCATCTCAATTCAATTGGGCTGTTTGTACTTATATAAAAAACTGCCCCTTTGTCTTCAATCTCCTTGTGGTGTGTCGATACATTTAAATAAAAAAGTGTCCAATTATTCATTTGAAACCTTTTTTCCTAAATTAATGTTCAATTTAACATTGTTGTAGGATTTGGGTGCTGTTTATTATCTGAATAAGGGCTAGGGTTACCCTGTCTTTACTGCAATACCATTTCCATTGGGAAATATGGTTGTTGGTTTTTTTTTTCCAGTGGAAGGAAAGGAACAATAAGGTATATATGACTATATCCTATTTCTCTGCAATCATTTATTTTTTAGAGCAGGCATGTCAAACTTGTGACGTCACTTGATGTTGCACAATGTATCGCGACTTTTCCCCCATTGCCGGCAGTGAGGTGGGCATGGTTTCAGCGTGACGCATCCGGCCCGCGGGCTGGCAGTTTAACATGCCTGTTTTAGAGGATTGGCATTATTTCTCACAGAATCAGATCAGTTTACGTAATGCCCATTTTATAATATTTGAAGATTTTTACTACTATTTACTGGATAATAAAGTGAATATAAACACAACTCTATCAATATACTGATTGGTTAAATAAATAGGGCATAACAAGACCATTAGAGGCATGATTGATATATATATATATGTGTGTGTGTGTGTGTGTGTTGGCTAGAGCACCCGGTCTACCAAGTATAGGATAAATCAGTCTGTTCTGCATTTCATTCCAGTCTAGGAGCATCTTTTGCAGGCAGACGTCACTACTGTGAACAGTGTAAATTCAAAATTTTGTGGCTGACAAAGAGTTAAAGGGAGACTAGTATAGCTATTTCAAGCTCTTTAGCTCTCATCAGCTAGCTGCCTAACATGCAAGCTGCCCAGGTTCGAATCCCAGAGGGGTAAGACTAGCTGATGAGAGCTAAAGAGCTTGAAATAGCTATACTAGTCTCCCTTTAACTCTTTGTCAGCCACAAAATTATATATATATCCTTCCTTTGAAAGATATTCTCCTTTTGGCATGCACATTACTCTAATCTAATTAGTCTATACATACCATGGTTTTCCTTCTTTATTTCTTATCATAGCATTTACCAATTGATTTTTTTCACTTTGAAATAATGTCAAATATTATGCCAATTATGCCAGTTAAGAAAGGCAACAATACAAAGCATCATTAATGATGCTATAAATTAATATAAACTAATATATGTCAGAGAATTCACTGTAGATTTACTTTGCTCTTACTATAGAAATAATAGATTGATTGCAATTTAGACAAGTACACTTGTCAAATGTTTAAGCTTCTAGTAAAAGCAACTTTCTCTATTTTGATAAAAAGAAATCTATTCAGTGATATGAATTTGCTAGAATCCCTGATTTTATGTATTTGGCATTAAATAAGATAGCAAAGATTTTTGTTAAAAATATTCTATACAAGTTAACAATAGCCAGTTCTATGCTCCCCATATTATACTTTGCAAATGCTTCCTTTCTCTCAACATTTTGATAGGCAGGTTCCATTCTTCTATTTGCAGAAGATAAGTTAGCCAAAGAGCCAATCTTATGAAATGCTTTAGAATTCTTTATAATGTAAATGTATAAAATAAATCGGCTTTCAACACTGCTGCTGCTAGCTATAGGAATTGCATATGTTCAATGGAAATCAGATTTGTTTTTAAACTGAAATGAAATTGAATTGGTTTGGACGGATTAGGTGTGCTTTCATTAATTGACTAGAATAATTTATTTGTTATTTGAAATAATATATGCTCTTGAATAAGGATTTCCACTTATTCGTGAATTCATACAATTTCAACTTTGTGACTGTAAATGGCCCACAATTGCAATTAAAACTGCCTGATCCAGAAACCAACTGGGAACTACTACAGTGTGCAAAGCAGTGGTATTAAATGAATGCATCCCAAACTGGACCAGTTGTAGCTTCTAAATGTGCTTCAAGGATAGTTCAGATATGGTAGTCCAGCACTGTGAGCCAACTCTGAAGGAATTGCAGATACATTCAGAACTAGATATGGAAAACTGGGACTGAGAAAGCCTGAAACAGAAAAACCATTTGGTGTTGATAGGGTTAATTTGAAGCCTATTCTTCTTCATCCTCAGCTTCCAGGTACTAAGAAAAAACCTTGACAGCATAATTTAGATACAGTAGATCAGGACAGAAATATACAACTGAATATCATAACCTTATGGATGGTGCTTAATACCTTGTCAACAGATGATTTTAGCCAGCAGCTTCACATGAACATTAATTACAAGTGGGAAGAAAATCAAGTACCGAGGCACTTCTTGAACCTATATCCCCTACCAATATCAAAATTAAATTGGTCAGAAAGTGAGCAGCCACCATAAATGACAGTGTCCCCCCCACAACTAACTAAGATGGTCCAGAAGAATCCAATGTTCAATGGTATTAAAAGCCACTGAGAGATCTAGGAGTGTCAAAATGGTCATACTCCCACTGTCCTGTACTCATGAAACAAAACAACCTACCCCAATAAGGAAAAGGTTGAAGGCCAAGAAAAGTTGTCCACATTTGCTCTTAAAGAGAGAGCAAACTGTTATTTACTTCAAAGCAGATAGAACCATCCCTCAGGGAAGCATTCACCACAAATAATTCCTAGCAAGCCTGGACCAGCCTGGATATGGACACTGGAGAGAGAATTTTAGACTTTTAAGGATTCCATCTAGTTCTTTGGAATTAGTAGGCTAGAACTCTGTCCAAATATTGAACAATTTCATCTCAATTATGTCTACTTATTATCAGTGACTAAATGTTCTTTAATGATTTGAATCGCAACAATTATTATTATTATTATTTTTAAAGAAACAGTGAATAATAGAATCCTCCATTCTGGTTCAAAAGGAATATTGTAATGCAAAAGAAAGTATACAGGTTTTAAACAATGGAATGGTTTAAGTTTCTGATGCAAATACAGAATTATTAAATATGGCCTTAAAATATACTGCAGTCCTTTTCCTACTCTTTGTAATAGAAAACCTATTGTCATGGTTCCGACAGATGAAACTCTTCAAAAGAACTTCGAGGCATTGTTTACCTTAAAGAATCTTTTATTCAAGAAACAAAGTATCGGCACTACATAGTTAAAGCCAAAAACTGAATTCCCCTCCCCTGGGCACAAAGTAGCAAAGCACAATTCCCTCCTCCAATTAACAGTCATAAATCACATTCCCCAATTAGCTTGAAGCGCGGGCTTTCTCCCCAGCTCTCCAGCTTGCCAAATCTTTATCAACTCTGAGCGCAATAACCTTGGATTCCCACGGCTGAGTTATTATTGTTATGACTAGCTGGACTCTCATCCACATTCCCCCTCCCAGCATCAACTAACTCTAAAAGCAAAAGAGTAAAATGACTGCATTTCCACCTGTTGTCAAAGCAAGAACATCCGATGTTAGCAGCGTTGACACTTATTGTTGAAGAATAATTTTTTATTTAGTTAAAATAATCTGCATAAAAAAGAAAACTAGCAGCAGATTCAGGAAAGTCCCCAGATTTGCAATATACCAGACCTTAACAAAAGATGAACAAAAAATAAAGAAATATCCCCACTTCCTGTACAGAAATATTATAGTGCACTTTCCCCTAAGACTCATTTATGGAGTGATATAATTTTATCCTAGCAGTGTTAGAAAAGAAAGACTGCCAGAGTTGGAATTTATAATCTGAGCTCTATGAACCATTGACTCAGAAGAATGGCACATCAATAAACCAAACCTTAACAATATATTATTTAATGTAATGATTTAAGTGGAAAGCAAATTGCTACCTTGTTTTCCCCACTTAGGCTTATCTTTTTAAATATCACAATAATATAGTACTGAAATGTCAAAATAATGTATTAACATAAATCTATTATTTTTCTTTCCTGTATTCCAGATTAATAACTATTCCAAACCATGCTTCCTTTTCTTTCTTCTTTTCAAAATTTGTTAAAAATAGCTCAGTCAATAAATTATAAGCAAAGTCAAATATACGTGTAACATTTTTTTAAAAAAAATAAAAACATGTTGGTAACATTCTTACAGAGTAAGAATATCGATTAAATGATTGCATTCACGCTTAAGTTATTTATATGCTTACTAAAAGACCTTAAACATAAATCAAACAAGATGCCTAATTTTATATATTATTTTGTGCTTCCTGGACAAGGTACCTTCTTCTTTTCAATATTTGAAGAATACTAAACTTTCATTTTTTTCAGTATGTTGTGATGAAGGACACAGCCATGGCTGCACAGTTAGAAGACAAAGAAAAACAAGAAGAACTCTTGGCACATTTACGGGCATAGGAACTGAGAAAAGCAATAAAATAGCAAACCTATGAACCACTGGTTTAGGAGAAGTACCAATAGCTCAGAACTTACCATATTTGGAAAAAAAAATGAGAACTTATGCCTGAAATACTAAAATGTGAAAGATAATAACTTGCTAAACAGATAAATAGCTTCATTTTGGCTTACTTTCTAGTGGTCATTTGTTTTCATGAGTTTTAAACATATATAATAATTATTCATAGAACTATTAAATTGATGTTAATTCCAGTTCCACTTAGTTCTTCCAAAACCAACATTTAGCTTATAAGAAATTTCTGAAAATGACCTTCACATATTAAACAAGAAATACGGGAAATGAAAACTACGAAAATTGAATTACTATTTGCATGTGTTATATTGCAGAGGTGAAATGTTTTGTGAATATACATAATTTCCCAAGAAATCTTATGATATTTGTTAGATGCTTCATTAATCCTAGATATCTTTCTTAATTTTAAGTGTTTAAGCATAAATAATAATGATAATAAAGATGATGATGAGGAGGATGACCCTAACATGTTATTCCAATGTGCTAAATTACCTCTTTATAATTTTAAAACTACCTTTAGTTTCAAAACATACTGCCATATGACATGAAAAAAATAGCTGAATTAAATAAAATGCAAAGCTCTCTAAGCATTACTACAGTGCATTCAGAAAGTATTTAACAACTGTCAAATTAGGCTGCAGCATAACAAAATTGATAAAAGTAAAGGGGTATGAATATTTTCTGAATGCACTGTAAGTTCATCATTTCCTTAACCAATGAATGTTTCTGCCATCAAGTCAGTAGTGACTGTTACTGAACACATAATATGTATGTTTTCTTCATTATGAATGAATGAGGCTTGTAGAAGGAAAAGTAATGCTTACAAAGATCAGAGATGCAGGAACAAATCATGGAGGAGTTAAGGAAGATATGCAGTACATAAAAAGCTGCAGAGTAGTGAGTTTATAGATGCACTTGTACAGGAAAGAAGAGAAACACTGTAATGTTGCCTATAAAACTTTTGTGTTTTTAGTGCAAGTAATATAATTGTTGATGTTGAACATGAAATGTAGTTCACCTTTGTACTTCACCACTCTCTCACCTTCATCTTTTTCGCACCATTTGATCTTTAATGGCAGCATCCTTGAATCTTTGATCAAGTCAGTTACAGAGCTTTTGCTCTTTTATGCAGGGTTGAGCAGAAATGCTACTTAAACAAACTGAGGCTATGATTAATCACTTTTAAATTACCCTGTTAGAAAATCTCTAGCACACCTATTCTGCCCATCTCTGTCTCTCCATCTCTCTGTCTCTCTCATTTATTTATCATCTATTTATCATCTCCCTTCACATGGACATAATATAGATTCTGCCCCTCCCCCCCACCAAAAAAGGGTATAAAATAAAGAGGAATGTGTCATCTATTATTTCAATGTCCAAGGCACTGGAGACATTCTGCAGAACTCTTCATAGAAAATCTCTGAATATTTATTTTATTACAATTTAGTAGTTACACAGTAAGCAGAACTTGTTAGAAAATTTTGTAAAATGTGAAAAGATAGTAATACTGAAACACAATCTTACATTCTGTTGTATTTTAATTTCCATCTAGATACATGTAAAGATCTGCTAATTCCTCTTTTAAGTCCTTTCCGAGATAAATTGGCAATTTTTATGTTAAATTTTTACTGGCAGGTAAAGGACCCCAAGGTAATTCTCACTGTTGCAAAGTTTCTTTTGTCAGCTTATAAAATCACACATTTTTGATAGCAAAATAGCATAAGGATGATTGTACATTTTCCACTTTATTATGTTTGTTCTATTTCCTAGGTTGCATTCTGCAGCTTTCATTTAGTAAGTCTTATTTGGTCTGGGCTGCTGGCCTGTAACAATAAGGAACTGAATTTGTAGAAAATCTCAGCTTCCTGCCACTATGTTCCCTCTTTTATATTCAGTTGAATTTCTGCTGGTTATCACAACAAATATTAGTTTTCACACTTTTCCCCCAGCTTGTATATTTTCTTCTTGCTTTGATATTTCTATTTCCTAAGAAAATAAATCGATAAATCCATACATATTTATTGGTACTGGCCATGAAATCACAATACATATTATCTTTAGCTATTTATAAGATATAAAAGAAGACAGTTGACAACTGTAATATGTATTCCTCAGATTACATTCCTCCTGTATTCCTAATTCTTCTATTGTCCTTCCTTTAAGTTTACTTTAATTAGTCAGAATAAGAGAATTTGCATGTAAGTAGCAAAATACATACAGAAAAGCTGTACATATGGAATGGCTATTATATGTAGAATACAAATATATTTTATATTCAGTGAAAACCTATCAATCTGGAACAGGTTGTGTATGAAGTACTAAGTTCTTCACTGGATGTCTTCAAAAAGAGACTAGATGGTGATCCATCACAGATTCTGTTGTAGGTCTGGCACTGTTGGAAGTAAGGGAGTAATTTTCTCTAATGTCTCTTCCAATTCCAATAATTATGATTCTTATCATTAATAATAAATGATTGTCATGATTTTAGAGTAATCATATAACTTTCAGAGCAAAATAGAGTAGTAACATTTCATTTTAAGTGCATTTTCAGTAAACCAATACCACTTTTATCATCAGTATATCATCATCTTCATTCTGAACCAATCCATTGCAGGATGAAGGACTCTTCATTGAAAGTTATGGTTTGTAATCTATCATGCTGGGTCCAATGTGAGTAGTAAATTTTTAATGACTTCCCAGGTTAAGACTGAGAGCGTATAATTGGCCAAATTACTGGCTTCCATGCCAAAGGAAAAAAATAGAATTTGGGTTTCTCTATTCTTAATCCATCATCTGAACCATCACACAACCCTTGCTCTTAGTACTAGAAAATATTAATATATAAATTAATATTATCAACAGAAGAGAAATATAATGGAGAGCCAATTTGGTCTAGTGGTTAGCCATCAGGCTTGAAACTAAAAGATTGTGAGTTCTAGTCCTGCCTTAGGCATGAAATCTATCTAAATGACATTGGGCCAGTCACTCTTTCTCAGCCCAACCCACCTCATAGGTTGCTACTATGAGGAAAATAGGAGAAGGAAGAATAGATAGATAGATGATAGATAGATAGATAGATAGATAGATAGATAGATAGATAGATAGATAGATAGATAGATAGATAGATAGATAGATAGATAGATAGATAGATAGATAGATAGATATAGATAGATAAATTTTATTACTGTAGAACAGGGATGTCAAACTGCTGCCTTGTGGGCTGGATGCGTCATACCGAAACCACGCTCACCCCATTGCTGGCAATGGAAAAAAAGTTGCGATACGTCGCGACATGTCACGTGACTTTGCAAGTTTGACACCCCTGCTGTAGAACCTTCTTTTTTTGTTTGTTTGTATGTTCCAAACAATGCTGTATCATTTTCAACAAAGCTGAACTAACTGTAACAATAGATATTTCACACTTTTGTGCCTTTATATTAGTAGTGCTAAAGATTGGAGGGATTGTGAATCTAGAATAGGCCCACTGTATTATGAGTGGTTCTTCCATTTTTAAAATTTCCTAAACTCTCTGCAATAGTGGAGTCAACATAACTTTTGAAATTGCCTGTCTGTTTCATGTTGTATCATGTTTTTTTTTCCAGAAGTTAAGTTCTGCTGCTTTCAAATGCAGTTTAATTCTAAGTTAGTGCTATTGGAAGCACTACATTAGTTACAGCTGAGTGGTTTGGGAACAACTTTTTTTTTTCTTTTGACACAGCAAG
Organism: Azemiops feae; assembly: GCA_023970755.1. NCBI lineage: Eukaryota > Metazoa > Chordata > Lepidosauria > Squamata > Viperidae > Azemiops > Azemiops feae. The sequence goes on along the minus strand of JALGBA010000118.1, from coordinate 661,279 downwards.
ACTCAGAATTATAGAGTTTGAAATCTCCAGTTTTACAGTCAATAAAGCTCATTATAATTAAAGACCACTCATGCAAGCTGGAACTGGGTTGCTAATTCGGAAACAAGAACTCCAGACAAAACACTTTATAGGTTCCTATGATAAATTGCACTGTGTTTTTAATTATATATATGTATGTATGTATGTATGTATGTATGTATGTATATGTATGTATATATATGTATGTATATATATTTATATATATATCTTCCTTCAAAAAATATTCATGAGACATCTCAAGGATAAGGAAGATAAGTCACCTGTAAAATATATTATTTCTATATTTTCGCCCAACATATTATTTTCCCCTCAAAACACTGAGCATTGCAAATTTGAGAAGTCCTTGTATAATAGACCAGCTTGTTTACTGTTGTAATCAGCAACTTTAGAAAAAGATAATCTTTATCTCCCTATGTATAAACTGATAAAGATATTTTCTAGTTGAAGAAAAAAATCAATCTGAAGAGTGTTGGGAGCTAACAGTTATAACTATGAAGATTAAATCCATGATTCCTGTTGCCAGATGCATTTCTTGTAACTTCCTTAGAACAGAGATAGAAGCAACCACCCATCAACATCAGTGTGTCCAATGGCATCTCTTAGTCCTTGCTAAAGTTCTCCTGGCTTTTTAATTCAAACAATCTTCTTAATTGTAAACCAAAAGTAAATAAATAGCATGCTGTAAAGAAAAATATCAAGACTGATATTGTTTGACTTATAAAAATCCCTTTGGGACACCTTTTGACTCCATAATTTTTCTTAGAAAAGAAAAAAAAACATTGAAGGTCTCAGATTGTTTGGAAGGGCACAAATACATCTATATCATCAGAAATAAAACAAAAGTAAACCTGTGTTGTATAAAGAAATAGGTCTGGGTGGGATGCTGTCAGTCAGTGTGACTCCAAACAATTGATCCATTTGATTTCTTATAAATAAAGTCATGGAAGTCATTTTGTGACAAGTTCTCAAATCTTAAATTTGCTCACTTGATCAAAAATACCTACTAATAAAAATGCTGAAACACTGACTGTGTTATTATAATAAACTCTTTTGAGTAATAGTGGGTTATAAGTGTGATCTCTATGTTAATAAATTCTTATTTATTATACACAATCATTGGGCTGTGTGTTGTATTGCAAATCACTAAAACACTCCAGGAAAAAGATAAGTTTTTATAAATGAACTTGTTATTAGGAAACCTGAAAAACAAAAATAGACAACAATACCACTAAAATTCTTTAACAATTAATATGCAGTGACATGTATCACCCCACTAGATTATTCCACTTTTATTTTGTGAAATTTTGAGAAAGCCATGGAAATACGTTAATAATCAGCAGCAGATAATAAGGAATCTCCATTATCCCTAGATAGTGGGTGCAGAAACAAGGATTTGAAGTATCTGAATTTCAAGATATTTGGAAAACACCTACAACCTATAAAGAGTTTTGAACATTGTTTCCTGTGTCAACTATTTAAATTACACATTCCCATTTAGCAAATTTAATTTGGAAACTTCAGAGTTTCCAGGCTTTGAAAATGTCAGTGACCACTAGATCAGGGCTTTTCAACCAGTGGTATGCGTACCACTTATGGTACATTAATGAGTGGCAGGTGGTACACAGCCCTGCCTAGCCAAATGTAGTGGGGAAGGGAAAGAGCCAGCGCAGGCAAAGACTTACAGTGAGAGAGTCCTCTGGAGCTGCAAAGGCCCCAGGCTCACTTCTGGCTCACCCTCCCCCATGAGAAAGGAGGAGGCGGGTAGAGACAGGAGAGGCTATAAAAGGAGGCAGTTTGGGCGGAAGAGGGAGAGAGAGAGAAAAGCAGCAGCCTTGGGAGGAGGCGGAATCAGCTCTAGCTGCACCAAAGGGAAAGAAGAAAAAGGAGAAGGGTGGGGGGAGAGGAGATCAAGCAGGCTGGCCATGAGCCGATCTACAACTGCTGTGGCAGACACCTGTGCTGGCAGCAGCAAACAGGCAAGAAATGCAGTGAGGGAGGGGTCGCCCTCCACGAGGAATGAAAAAAGGCAGCAATGGCTGGAGGTGAGGCACGAGGGAGGGAGGGAGATGGAGAGTGGAAGGATTCTTATGTGCTTTTATGACTTTGAAGTTCTGGGATTTGTGCAATGTGGGCTTTGTGTTCTTAAGGAGTGTTTGACAATTTCTATTTGGCTGATGGCTCATGTTAGCTTCTATTGCTCTGCTGTTCTTAGCTGTAAGTTTTGCTGCAAGGGATTTTGAAGTATTTTTCTCCTGAATGGATTTTGCCTGTAGCATTCCTTTACTTATGAATGGAGCCATTTGGGGAGGCTGCCTTAGCCGGTAGCCAGTACTTACATTTTTTTTTCTTCCTTAAGTGCCAGCTGGGCTCCTTACTTTCCTTTCTAGCCAGTAGCTAATTCTTAAAGGGGAATGTGTCTTTTTAAGCTAGTTCACTCAGCAGCTTGTCTTTTCTGTCTCTGGCGGCCTTCCCTTGTTTGATCAATATATGGAAGAGGGAAAATATGGGGGGGGGGTTCAAATTCTTCCTTCAGAAGGAGATGGGAATGAGAAAAAGGGAGGCAGGAAAGGGAGGGAGGGAAGGAAGTCCCACCTTAGCACTTGGCCACCAGCAGCTCTGCCATTGACTTTGCTTGTCAAAAGGTTGCAGAAGGGGATCACATGACCCTGGGACACTGTGACCATCATAAATATGAATCAGTTGCCAAGCATCAAAATATAAATCACATGACCCTGGGCATGCTGCAATGGTCATAAGTGTGAAAATGGTCATAAGTCATTTCAGTGCAATTGCAACTTTGAACAGGTGTTTTTTTTTTGGTCATCAAGTTTTTGACACCTTGCTAGGTGGTACTCGAATATTGCCATATCCTAAAAGTGGTACAATCGGTAAAAAGGTTGAAAAGCCCTGCACTAGATGACTGCAGAGAAATACAAGAATATATTTCCCATCTTTATTATTTTTACAAATAACTCGAGATGGTGAACATACCCAATGCACCTTGCTCCTCCTATTTTCCACACAACAGAAACCTTGTGAGTTCAGCTGGGCTGATAAAGAGTGACTGGCTCAAAGTCACCCAGCTGGTGTTTATGCCTAAGACAGGACTTACTTTTTAATAGTCGCTTCGAGATTTTGCAGCTTAGATCCGTCTCCTTATATGACTTTTACAACAAAATACATGCATCTTTTGCTTAGAAGAACTTATGATGAAAACAGCTTAAGGCTCAATAGTATTCTTTGCCAGGTCTACCTGGAATTAAATCAAATTATTTTACCCCAAGGCCATTGGTGCATTCTGAGCTGGCTCCAGTAATAATAGACAGAACTCAGGTAAAGTATAATAGGTTTATATCCCTCTATTGTCTCAGGATTCATTAGAATGGTAGGTAGGAAAATAACTAATTGCTTAATATGGGCTAGTTTTGATCATCCACTCACAATTTAACATGCCAAAGATCTTTAATCACAGATAGACTCTCTGGGGAAAATGATTCTCTCAAAGGGCTCTTAACCTTTGGTGCTTGGCACCAGTAATCAGCTATTCTAGCTGTTACACAGCTTCGACAAGGGCTGTTTATGCCATACCATAAATGCTGGCCTATTCCCATGGAAGAGGAGATGAGAAGCAGGAAATTCTGTTTTGCCTTAACTGCTGATCAGTGGTTGCAACAGAATTTGAGAGCAGTTAACGTTTTATGAAAACTACTAGAAATTTGTCAGAAGGATGTGATAGAATAAAATCTTAACGTAAAGAGTCTGTGTACGTAACAAGAAGTCAAAAGTCAGTTAAAGAATCAAGATAGGACTCTCCAAGAACAAACATACAGAGATCAGAAGAAGCAATAAGAAGTTGCTGTCAGACCCAGAGGGATCGATAAGGAAATCAACAAGCTCTTTGTCTAAGGAATGAAATTTTCACAAAACTTTACCACCTATGGTTGCACCAGAAATACATGGAGGCAGAGAACTGTGGGGTAGAAATACATGAATAATGTATAAAGGCTAATGAATAATGAAGGGTGATCTAAGGGAAACAGCCTAAATAGATATGCAATAAAATTGGAAAGTAGTTTACCTGCTGACATAATATTTAAGGAAAGATAATATTTGAGCAAGTTAAAAGCTAAAAGAAGATTTGGCAGGATTTCATTCTCTATTAAAATGGGGTGGAGAAGGAAAATCTGAAGGTAAAATGGAATAGCTGGCAACAATGAACCATTGGAGGAATTAGAAGCAGGTTGCTACGACCATGGAAACAAAAAAAATGTCCAACTGCTACAGAGATTGGGGGAGCATTTGGCAGGTAACCAGTAAGGAAAATGTTAAGAGTGTGAGGAGCAGTGGAGAATAGAAAAATGGACTGTGTTAGATAGGCTAGGGACCCCAAAACTGAGATCAACCAGTAGAATAAAGGAGTATGAGGAAAGCAGCTCCATATGACTTTTGCAGACCTAACAGGTGAGTACTCAACATGCTTATTGTGCCCTTAAATGTACTGCTCAATTTGCAGCAAGAGGACAGTAATTCAGAATGGGCATGTCTATGAGTGAAAATAAAGAGGGCATTTGCCTCTTTCAACACAACTCTATACCTCTGATTTGGTTTTAACTATTTGCATGTCTGATTGTTTCTTATTAGTAATAAAACTATTACTGTTCACAACATCGTTAATGCTTTATTGAATTTTGCAGGAAGAGGGATAGGAAATTTATTCTCCTGTCCCTTTATTTGGAAGCATTACTTGCACTGGAGCTGGGAAGGATCCACAACTGAATTTCCCAGATCAGACTCAGGACTGGTTTCTGCTGTAAAATAGAGTTTGCAACAACTGTAGAGATGAGAATGATTGATTTATTATTGTAAGAAAGCATGAGGAAAATGATTTAAAAAAAACTGAAAAACATATTTTTTTATCTTGAAGTTATTTTAACTTTAAAATATCCTTATGGATATATGTGAAAGCAGATAAGATGAAAGGATTTAATTAAAAATGAAATTAGTCTTGTAATATGCAATTTTAGCTTTACTTATTGTATCCTTTATGATTTCCCTCTGCTTAATTTAGAGAACATTTAATTTTTAGAGAAAATTGATATTTATTTTTTTTAGAGAGAAAGGGGCTGCATCAGTGTAAATTTCCATTTAGATTTTTTTCCCTTTAAAGAAAAGAATAGGCTAAATCATAATATATTGAAACTGTATCCATGGATGGCCAAAGAGTGTATGTTCATGCAGTTGTTAATATGTTCACACTTTTCAAGATTGTTTGCATGAATTCTTCTCTGAATTCCTGAACTGACTTTTAAACACTATTATGGAGGCATAATAGACCACACATAGAGATATGTATGATTTGTAAGATTTCTTTCCATAAAAATTCTGTGTGTTCAGATAAATACTTGTACAGATTTTTACTCAAAATGCCCTAAAAGGTAATCAGTGCATTGAATTCCTAATGGAGGGCTTACGTATGTACCCACATCTCTTGTTAACTGAGTTCTAGAAAAGCATGAATACTGATATACTTCCAAGGTACTATGCATATCAGTTTGGTGAAAGTGATATTTTGAATTCAAGCAGCATTAAAATATTAGCGTCATTCACAAAATTTACCTCTATTCTATATTATGTATGAATCCTAGAAAGCAGTGGTCCACTAGAACTATTGCAATTGACAGCATAAATAATTATTGTGATGTTCCATCTCTAAGGAGATTATTTTGTTGGAAATGGTCTAGGAAATAATGTGATAAATGTCATCAGAAGTATTTTCTAATAAAGATATGGCTACAAATGGTTTACGAAATTCCCTATCAAGTTTCAGTTAACCAGAAACAGTTATAAATGCAGTCTCAATTTTAACAGACCAACTAAGTATTAATTTGTCACACGTTGCAAACACTTTTAGAAGCAAACCTGCTTTCTATAGATATTGACATGCTGAATGAATACTTCTAAAGAGCTTAGGGTTGTAACATGTCAGTTATATTCAGAAATATAATTCCAATTATTTTCTAAAATAAAGAAGATTCATTTTGATGCAATGAATTATTATGGATTTTACACTGTGCTAAATATGTAAAATAACATGTATCATAAAATGTTTCAGTACCTTATTTAATATATTAACTGATAAATGAATTTATTGCAAATGAAATTATATTTCCTGTGTTAACTTGTAAGTAAGAAACCTGATCAACAGTAACCCTAACCCTAATTCACATACAGATGAAAAATGAGTTTCTATTTAAAGACAAAAAATAATTAAATCATATCACAAGACATTCTTTAAAAGGGATGTACTTAACTAACAAAGTTCATGAACTTGAAGCCATTCTTTAAGAGTTGCTACTGTACAGAAGAAGTTAATTAGATATAAAAATGTCACTTTCAGTGAATATCATGTCTAAATGTTCAAGTGGAAATAGTGCATTACTTGAGGAATTTACTCCACTATTCTTATTAGGCATAAGTAAAGGTTGGACATAAATGATAATACTTAATCAGACCTATTAATGATTTATAACATCAGTTTGAGATTTGATTCATTTTTAAAATAATGACCATGGGCTACAGTAAGAACCACTAAATGGACAATTCTACTTCACTTTTTCCAAAATTAACCCTGCACTTTTTTAATGAAAGAGATAACAGGGATGATGAAACAATGGAACAAGAATCCATACTAATTTTCCATCACAGAATAGGTGGGAAAATATTCAAATATCATTTGAGATACATTTCAACTGAGAAAAAAACATGGATGATATATTCAAAATCTACACTGAATATGACCTGATGCATGCCATAAATTGCATAGGGAAAAGTTGGCTTCTAGGGCAGGACAATTTCTTCGATTTATGGTACTCAACAGTGATGCTAGTTTGATGAACATAATATGCAATCTCCATTTCATGGGCATGAGTTGTCGGGCTGTTACCATACCTCATCTGATGTGCCAAGGGCGGGGGAACTACTGGGGAAGCAATAGAGACTGAAATGTAGTTATCTTGCAAAAACTCACATTAATTTTGCAGCATGAAAAGTGATAAGTTGCTGGAAGAGGAGCAGTGTGGTGGAATTTTCATTGTTTGGCATAATGATAAACTTTCTTTCTACATATTATCTACTGATAAAGCTTCATTCCTCTAGCTCAGACATGTCAAACTTGCAACGTCATGTGACGTCGTGCAACATATCGGAGCTTATTCTCCATTGCCGGCAATGGGGTGGGCGCGGTTTCCTGGTGATGCATCCGGCCCGTGGGCCGGCAGTTTGACACCCCTGCTTTAGCTCAAAGAATTGCTTAGCTATAAGAGGTTATGTGACAATGGAAGTAGGCCTAACAGCCTGCCTCAAAGCCTTTTTCTCATCTATATTCTCATCTAATACACACCTGTCTGCAAACTGGCCTGTCTGTCTATGATAGGGGTGTCAAACTGCCGGCCCACGGGCCAGTTTCATCATACTGAAGACACGCCCACCCCATTGCTGGCAATGCAAAAAGAGTCGCGATACATTGCGACCCATCACGTGACGTGGCGAGTTTGACACCCATGGTCTATGATAATGTTACCTTGTGCAGCTGCAAAACTCAGAGACTTCAGCAATAAGAAACCTATGCCAGCTAGTCTTTGAGCAATTCTCACACCCTTCTTTGGCAACCTGGCAAATATAGAGTATTAGTAGCAACAAAGAACTCTATAAGTTTGCATCGCATTGGGACTTTCACTAGAATTCTTTCTGTCTCATTTTTTTTTAATAAGGACTTATGCTTGCCAACCTTAAAGAAAGCATGTCAAGCCTGGCACTCAAGAAAGCAAGTCATCAAAGGGTTATTCTAAAGCAAGGCTGACCTTTTTTTATGCCTGCCCAGTAAAGCAAATGATCAGAGGAATAATATACTCTTTTATCTTTATGATCTCGGTTTTTTTTTTCTTTTTTGAACTCTGGAAACTATATATTTGACAAGGAATGTCAAAAGAAAGAATGTCAGGTGGCATTCTCATTGCACAGTGATTTCTTCATCCATTGTCATTATCTATCTTAAAAGAGGAACAGCAAAAATATTTCAAAAATATACGGGATGAAACAGAGCTATTTTGCTGAAGGGTACAAGAAATGGATCACAGTCCCAAAGCAAATAATGCTAACTTGGTATCCTGAATCTCACATTCAAAGAGGATTTTGATTCCCTATAAACTACCAAAAAGTCATGAGAGGTTTGAGGGAGGAACAGGGAAGGCAAAGGTTCATACTGAGTCTCACTGAAATATAAAGGAGCCCCTTTTTCTACCCATTCTTTTCAATTTCTGCACTTTATTTTATATATTATTTCCCAACAGTTATGAAATAGGGTGGTGTAAGGATCGCTTTATAAAATATACTTTTTGCTACAGAGCTCCTTTAATCTAGATATTGGAATCACGTTCCTTTAAGAATCAGCAACATTTTCTGTCTTCCAGGTAATTCTCTTTTAACATATCCAGCCATCCACCCACATTTTAAGAACTGGTAGCATATAACACACTACATAAACTTTGGAAACTTGTGAGACTTTTAATTTTTGTTTTAATTTATTATGCCTGTAAATGTTATTCAATCAATCAATTCTTTCCTTTGGTCATATTGAGCAGAATAAATGTTGCTCAATTTTATTTAAAATACAAAATGTTGTGATCCTCATAACTTAATAAACAAACAAACAAACAAACAAACAAACAAATAAATAATACATACATACATACATACATACATACATACATACATACATACATACATACATACATGTTTAATCTCCTTGGAAAAGAAGATACTGTTTTTTATCCCCTCTGGGCTGCCAAAAGAAGATAGTCACAAAACACATAAACCCATTATGTGCTTTTTGGTCATTCTAGATTTTCGCTGCCCAGATCTCATGTTCCTGTCATTCTTATAATGCTTTAGAATCTTTAACATTTTCTTTTAATTGCATTTTTTTGCTTTTTTATGGTTGCTGGGTAGCAGACAATGCTATTGGTTGCTAGGTAGCAGGGGTTGTTAATTTGTATGGTGCTTCCTTAGATCCCCATGGGATTCCAGGTTTCACAATCATGATAAGATATCATATATCCTTTGACTTCTTGTGAATAAATCTGAAACTGCAAATCTCAAGCATAAGAACTAAACACCCTTATACCCATATCATAAGTGTGAATTAAAGAAAGCTTGAGACGAAATTAACACCTCATTTTCTTGACAGGGACTCATTCATTATCATTGAAGTAGTTTAATTTCTGTAGAGTCAGTTGAGCCTGCAAATCCTGTCAATTGAAATGAATGTATTCTATAACTTTATCTTGCCTCTTTATTGCCCAGTTCTTGAAATTAGAATATTCAGTTATTGAACCTTTTGTTGGCCACAAACCTTGTCTCAAAGGGTAAACTGTGAGGGAAGCATATGAAATTATATGCTGTGATTCATAAGCAAGTAATCTTTCACTTTCTGCTTAGTAACTGATTTTGAATTTTGTATGTATGATTAAAATCCTTTCTCCTTCATGTTTGTTTGATAATTCTCAGATATGTTAGTTTCTTTGAAGAACAAGGGTTGTATATAAAACAATGTTTTCTTAAACAAATGGAAGCAAAACTGTTTGCATTTCTTATATAAACCATTTTCCATATCAGTAAAGAGAATCACAAAGAACACAGGAACATATCTTTAAAATGAGTTCAAAACTTATCTGTTCAGTGTGGGTTCTTTTAGCCCTCAGGCATTCTTTTCAATCCTTTAGTTTGTTAGAGGATGAGGCAAAGTGCAGATTGAATCAGGCACTTCAGGGAATTTGTAAAGATGAAAGCATAAGTTTTCAGTAATCTAATTCAACTAGATTGTAGCAGGAGCTGAATAGTTTAATTAAATGAAAAATATTGACTTATCTTTAGGGTACACCTTTGCATACTCTATTTTGCATAACACTTTTGAAACATCTTCTGTGCTATTCTCATGTGCCTGGTATTCTGTTCCAGTTTATATACTTCTCATAATAGTATTATGGATTTGAAAATGTGTCACACTAATCAATCAAATTGAAACAGGTTTATGTAGTAAGTTTAATTTGTAATTTTTCCCTACTTAAAATACCTTTCTGTATTTGTTCATAGAGTAGCTATACTTTTTTATTTAAACATAATATATTTGGGGAAATCTTTATTTAAAACTACATCTACCTATATGTAGAGCCAGTTTGGTGTCGTGGTTAGACCAGGGGTCTTCAAACTTGACCCTTTTATGACTTGTAGACTTCAACTCCCAGAATTCCTTAGCCAGGCTAGACCATGAGACCATTCCCCCTTAGGAACAAAGCCAATGGGTCTAGGACCACCCACCACTGGCTCATTGCCACCAGCTAGCTGCCACTGCCTCACCAGTGGTAGTGTGGAAGACCATAGTTATTTTGAGGAGTTTAGTGACATATTTTGATCTCTCCTTCATATTAAGAAAGGTTAGAGCACATTTAGAGCTAACCTGCTGGTTTTTCACTCTTGTTGAATAAAGGAGAAGGGGGAAAAAATCTTCACATAGTTGTAAACTGTTTTTCAGTTCCCATCCCAGAGTCATGTGTCACCTAGACAATGACAGATCTTGCAGTCACATGACCGTAGCATTGCCATGAAGTCATGGTGTCAGGTTTTGATAAAAACCTTGAGGCTATTGTTGTTCTTTGGGAGCTTCTGTTCAGAACCTAGCACTGTGGAAACTAGCTGCCCTAGAGATATCTCTGTTGTCATTATTACGGAGCTCCTGGCAGCTTGTAAGGAAATTGGATATCATCTTGCTTGATACATATGGTTTTTATGTTATGCTTTTAAATCTGTTTGTTTGATCTAATAAGAAATCTTAAAATCATTTTATTTACTGGTGTGCTTATTGTCTCTGGATCCAGAGAACTAATTGTCTATGCACTTGATCACTGCCCTGACTCTTGGCAAAACAGCACTGGGGAGTCATAATTCTCTTAACTGCTGTCTGCTCTTTAGCTAGGCAAAAGCTGATGATACTTAGAGTCAGATACACAAGGAGGAAAAGTTAGCATTTGTGCTGCTATGGTCAACGGTATGGTTTCCAATAGTATGGTTTTCAATAAATTAACCTACTGTACACCAGCACTGGGTGTCATATGTCTCTTACCTAGCCTTAGAATCAGAAATACAAGGAAGAGAAGTTAGCACTGTGTGTGTATGTATATACAAAGAAAAAATATATACAAAGAAAAAAATAGATGAAAAATATTTATGCAGATCAAAGGAGATTTTCCTGTTACACACATAGTATCTTCTGTGGCTATCTTTCTTTACGAGTTGGTCAATTTCTATTACAGATGTTTAGAAAAGAAAGGTTGTGAATTGGATTGATAGCAAACAGAAGTTTTAAAGTAGTTTAAAAGTATGAGTTTTAAGAACAAATAACTTGAACACAAGAAATATGTAATAGGCATTTCCCACAGATTTTATAATCTGTGTTTCCTTTTACCCTAAATTATCCAGAAAGCTATTAGTGTTATATTGTTTTCTGTTTTATAAGTAACACTACTCAGATACTTTGGATATTTATGCGTGAGACTTCTATTACACAATCATTGTATTTCATGCTGAGTATTTTGTAAGACAGTATCATTTTCATTGCAAATTGTCCTTGTTTTTCCATTGTTTTAACTCTGTTTCTTTATGTAAAAAGTCCATAAGAGCTGGAAATAGAAAGTAGCTGCAGGCTTTTTTCCTGCTAGAAGCCATCTAACTAGAAATACACTTCACAAATCTAAATGCTGCTTTTATCCTGTACAAGTGACTTACATCTATAAAAGGTCATGGAAATAGCATTAGTTTAATGTAGCCATGCTCTGGCTTATACTGTACAGTAAATGCTTCCTAAAATCATTTTTCTCTTTCATAATTACAAATCTTAAACAGAATGAGGTTACATACATGGACAAATTTTAAGTAGATGTTATTAATCATCTTAATCATCTTAATATTGGGAATAAGACAAAAACGTGCACAAACTGACTTCCATGTGCTTCTATCAGGTGGAGTTAAAATGTACCATTGAATATTTATTTGTTTGTTTCTTTGTTTATTCATTAATTTATCATACTTTTCACACACCATGTCTGTAGTATTCTGTTCAATTTTATCTACTTATTATACTAGTACTATGGATTTGAAAGTGTTTACTAATAATTCTGAAACAAGTTTATGAAGTACCTTTAATTGGAACATTTTAACTTCTTGAATATATATTTCTGTATTTGCTAATAAAATAGCTATACTTTTTAAATTAGGTATAACATTAACCATTACTTTCATTAAATTGCAGAATGTGATACCTTAATTGCCTCAACAGGGATAATGGATTATTTTCAGTTGGCCAATAGAAAAAATATAATTGCCCAGCTCTTTGAACTACAATTAATATATATATATATTAATTAGACTAGAAAGCTGGAGACTGTGAGTTCTAGCCACAAAAGCCAGGTGGGTAATCACACTTTCTTAGCCCAACTCACCTCACAGGATTGTTGTTATGAGGACAATTGGACTAGGAAGATAAGTCTTTTTTATTTAACCTTTTTTACTTTACTTTTTATTTATTTGTATCCCTACCTTTAGTGATTTGTAAAAATAATTAAGGTGGGATACAAATAAATAAAAAGCAAAGTAAAAAAATTAAATAAAAAAGTCTTACCTCCATGAAAATAACTAGTACAAATCATTGCCTGAAGGAGGCAGAGAATGAGCTGAAATGTGCGCAAGCAGGAAGGTGATCTCCATTGATCAACTGGCTGAATTAATAGAATAATCCTTTCCAATGATAGGCACAAATGAGGCAGTCCTATTTAAAGATTTTGAAATTTTATTGCAATCTTTAAATTTCTTCATAATACACATTCTATGATTGAATTGTTAAGTGATGCCAAATTTCATATTTAAAAAGATCTCTTTGGATTGTGTACACCAGCATAAAAATTTCTTTCATGATTTACAATATGATTCTTTTCTGATTCAACCAGTTTATTAAGTGTCATGTTCTATTTTTAAATTACTGAAATCACTCAATACGATTAAATGACACTATAATATTACTCAGGATAGGTGATTAATACTATAAAAGCATCCAGTCTTTTAATGCTAATGCTAATCCTTTAATTTTTGGTTGTCATGAGTTGATTTTTTTCAGTGAGAATTTGAATTTGCAAGCATGGCAGTGAGAAATGCAAACTGCCAGTTATGTTTAATATATGAATGAAAAATGACTGGATTATGATTTAATTCAATCTCTATACATGTATTTCTCTGCCATGTTTATTAGTTAGCATGTTCAACCATATTGTAAAACAGGTTTAACTGTGGTTTACCTATTGATATCTAGGTTACCTATTGATATCTAGGTTACCTCAACTGCAATAAGGATATTTATCTAACATGAAAAGACTTTTGTGAAATTCTTCAAATACTTCTGAATGGACATCTTGAAATCTACTCCAACATGTTAAATCAAGTGAAACTCAATGAATACTTGGAGGATTGACAACATCTATTTATGTCATATATTAACTGAATTGACGACTTGCTTTCTTTACAAAAATATGCCAAAAAATTGAACTGTAAGGAATAAAATAGGTTGGCAAACAGCTTTTTCTGGAATTGTTGCCATGCAATTATGCTGATCTCTATTTGTGCCTTCATGCAAAAACAGCACAAATGTGCTATTCCATAGCTTGGATTAGGTTTCAAAAGAGGTGTTAAAGCACAAGTATTGTCCCTGGGTGCAAACCCTTAAGGGAGTAGTGTCTTTTCCTGAGATTGCACCATGGAAGTTACTATTTGATCCTGAAAAAGGATATGGCTTGTTTACAAAGTTGCAAACAGATATTCATACCCCCACATCCTCCAAAACACTTTGTAAATTGAATCTAAAGCAGGCATGTCAAACTCGCGACATCACATGACGACATGCGACGTATTGCAACTTTTCCCCCATTGCTGGCAATGGGGTGGGCATGGTTTCAGTATGATGCATCCGGCCCGCAGGCCGGCAGTTTGACATGCCTGATCTAAAGTATTGCAGACCCTTTAAATTAATTTATCAATTTAAAAATAATCCCCCTCCAAAAACCCCTCATAGTTTTAAAAAAGGTTAACATGCTTGATGGATGATGATATAGTAGACTGATTTTTGAATATTTTCTTGTTTCCTTAAATAATGCTTCAGTGGCCTTGTTCTTACGTATTTCTGCCAAGTCATCTTCATTAGTCCCTATAACCTGTCTGTACCCTGAAAACTTGCAGATTGTACACTTACATGTTAATTTTGTCCAATCTTTTCCCCAAATACCATAAGTGGGTATAGAACTGCATTCAATTTCCCCCCCACATATATGAGAGCAGCAAATAATTGTGATTCCTAACAGGGAGATCAAATTTATATCCTTAGAATCTCAGTTTCAAGGAACTCTGTTCAGTTATACTTCTTCTTTTTTGTCTATTTTGTTACTTTTAAAAAAAATTCTTATATTTGATAAATACATGTAAGTCCTCCTAAAATGTGCTTCAAATGTGATAAACAAAAACACTTTGTTTTTTTCTCTGTAAGGTTTTCCTTCTACGTTTTTATATGATACCACAAGACAGAAAGAGGATTGAGATTTAGTCCCTTAGGATGTTTTACTGTTATAATGGAATTAATAGACCTGATAAAATGAATGATTCATGAAGGCTATACTGCTTGACAAAGCCTCCCAGCTGACTTCAGCACATAACAAGAAAGTTTTGGCAATTATAAGTATTATCTTTTCTTTGGATCATTATTCTTGTCTTCATTGTTATTATCATCAACTAGGGGAAAAAACTTTTCTGAATACAGTTTTTTTAAAAAAAATATTCCTAACAATATTATGAATAAAATTGAATGCCATGTTTTTCACCTTCTTTGCAATGTGAAAAACAGAAAACAAGTTTGCAGTATAAAACCTGGCATTCTTCAGTGAAACTGACAAGCAAAATAACTTTTTATAAAAAGTAATGGCAAAAATTTCTGTGCTTTGTCGACTCACATCTACGGAGTGAATTAGTAGCAGACAATGTTACTTTTCCAAGTCATTACATAAAAGTCCTTCATTTACGAGAAAAATTAAGACTGGAATTTTGATCATAAGTCAGGGCAGTAATGAGTTGTGTCACCACATGACCTGACTCAATTTTACATGGTCATAAAGTGAATCATCATGGTCATTAAGCAAATCACAGGGTCATTAAGCAAATCCAGTTTCCCCAATTGATATTTTTTCCTGTTTTTTTTCTTCCTGAAAACCAGCAGAAAAATTGCAAATGGTGATCACATCACTGCAGGACACTGCAACCAGTTGTAAATGTGAACCATTTGCCAACCACCTGAATTGTGATATGTGGCCATGTGGGTGGTGAGTTGGCTATAAGTTTCTGTACATGTTGTCAAATACTTTTTCCAAGACTGTCACAACTTTGAGTCATTGTTAAATGAACAGTTGTAAATCGAGACTACCTGTATCAGGTATAATCCAAAGAATTTTTCTCCAAAATTTAACAAATGGAACAATAACTGAGTTTACACATTGCCCCATTCATGCTCGATTTTTGATGTGATTGTTTTTTGATATTATTATAAGGCATAAGTAATACATTATATAATTTTGACCCTTCGGTAGCTATACTGTATTGACTAGAAATTATTAATGTTCTAAGATTTAGATAATGTAAACCTTTAAAGAACAATATAATGTTTATATCATTGTTAATTATGATTTGAAATATTGATGTTAATAAGTATGTCTGAATTTTATTTCCAAAGGTAAATATAACATTAAAAAGCAATTGCAAGTTATATCACAATATTTGTGTCACAAGTAATGTTTGTTTCTTAAAATGAATACTTAATACTAAGGCCTCCACTGTATGGCTATCATGATTGTGCATGTTAAATAAAAAGAAAAAAATAAAGAAAGGGAAACAAAAAGAAAGAGAAAAAGGAAAAAAAGTTATTTAGTTTTCTTCTGCCTTTAACAAATGGTGGTGTTTATGAATATTTAGGCCCCCTTAGAAATGTTTTCATTTGCTGTGCTGTATGTATGTGATATAGTATATATTGTATGTACATGAAATATTTTTAAATTTGGTTAAAATTATGTTCTGAATATATTTAATGTGTCACTGCTATATCTTCAAAATTGTATCTTTCTCCCCTGGTGCAAAATGTATTCTTGTTGCTATAAGCATGTATGTTATAAAATTATATTTGTTGATGTTTTTTGGGAATATGCCTATTAATTAAAAATCTTGCCATTCTAAAGTTTTCTCTGAGATTGTAATTGGTGCCATTTTGAATACATAATTTATCTTGAGTAATATATAATTTTAACAATTGTGATTAATCCTAACTAAGATGGATTTAGATTCCTCTATCTTTCGAGATCTCTTTTGATTTTTTCTCATATTTAACATAGTTATTATAATCAGAATGTTTCTGAGTTTATTATAAGTCTGAATTCGTTCTGAACTTTGGCAACCTAAATAAAGTTTTCCAAGTAAGACTGAAAAATATATATATTATGCACAATACCATGACTCTTAAGTATGGTATCTCTGAGTTTATTCATGAAGACTAATGATTTGGAATATCAAAAATCTAAAGATTAAATAATAGTCTTCTTTTATTTTTGGACTATAGATATTCATGTTTTTTTAAGAAATGCTTTATATTAATACTTTCATATTTTCCCTTCAGCAATGATAAAATATATAATTTTGGTGTTGGAGACAATGAACAAGTCTTATTTATCTCTGTTAGGATTATTTTATAAAATGATTGGCTCACAAATTTTAGTGACTAGACTACATATTTTTCTTTCTGACGTAGGACTGAATTTTGTGCATGCCTTTCATCCAATTCTAGATGATTTTGTCACCCAACAGATGACTGGCAAGTTAATGTTTCCCCAAAGCATATATATATAAGCAGCATATAAGATAAATTGGAAAAGATAAATTGGGCTTTGAGATTCTATACCTTTGTGTACAGATAATTCTACATGCTCATGATGACCTGTGTTGCACTTAGTTGACTGAAAATTTTCCAGATGGTAGGAAAGGAACTGATTTTTGATGGTAGGTGGAGGAAAGGAAAAGGAAAAGCTTCACTCTGTACATGGAGAATAGATTCAGGATTACAGGACCTGCTTAAATTTGCAATAGATTGGAGTGCTATTGTTCTTGCAGGATAAGTATCTGGAAATCCTGATTTCAATCTAGTTATCAAAAGCTCAAAAAAGGTGAGGGGGAAGGCCATCAGGTTTGTTAGTAGTTGAGCCAATAAGTTAAGACAAGTTTAAAAGTGGGACAAGTGTATATGTACATATTATCCTAATAAACAATGGGGTATGAAGCACATCATGTCATTTTCAACAAGATAATAGTAAATTATACATTGTTTATGTTCAGTGTGAAAAGCAGACTAGATGTTTTGTAAAAAAAAGTTAATCAACTTTTATATTTATCAAGTGCAAAAAAAAAGAACTCAAAATGTATTCATTAAACAGTAAAGCATTAAAACATGTGGCTTCGGTAAAACTGTCATTATTTTGAAGTTCTCTTGAGTACAAGGCAAACTTGATAAGTGTATATTCAATCTCTTCTCTCTCTCTCTCTCTCTTTCTCTCTGTTTCATTCGGATACACAGATTGACATTAATATAATTTATCTGCATTTGTAATGGGCACAAGATGCATGGATTTAAAGTACAGCAATAAATTGCTGTTCTATTTAGGCCTTAGCATGAATTTTAAAATGCTTAGATATGCAAGTAATATTTTTCATATTATAGATTTTTTTTTTTTAAATGTCAGGATGAATAAAATCAAATAAGATTTATTTAATCAATATGACTAGTAAAACTAGGAATTATTTAAATTATTCCTTAAAATTATATCCTTTAGGTCTTCCCTATATCATGATAGTGTTTCATTTGACGTCCTTTGATCTTTCTAAAGTGGATGGCTAAAAGGCAGAGGGTTGATCATTTATTTGATTCTTTTCCCACAGAAATACATCCAAACCAACACATTAAAAGCTTTTCAAAATAAATGAAATATTTCTTTTTCAATGAATTTCTATAGTTTTGTATTCAGATTAATTTAAGGTGCCCAAGCTACAATTGGAATGATGGATTTTATGTTTCTGAAATATTTATTAATTGCATTTTACTGCTTTCTTTCTTTTTAAAAAGTCTTTAGAAATAGTATAATTAAATAAGGAATATTGTAATCTACTCTTTTCTTTGATTTTTTAAATTCAATTTTGTGAAAGGATCTTTTTTGTCAATTAGTAGCGAGTTTTCTTTTGTTCCATTGGGGAGGAATGATACAATAAACATAGATTCATTATATAATAGGTAGTCCTTTGGGTTTGAAGAAAACACTCTGTTCTGCAGTTCATCTGTGAACATGGAGTTGGTTCTGCTGTCTCAGTCTGGAAGTACAGAATCTAGCATAATAGGGGTACTGGAAGTCCATTGTTACAATAGCTCTTGAGTACATTCTGGGATTCCACTCAGATTTTGGTGCTGCCTGCCTTCAAAGTTGGTGCAGACTTCATAGCACAGAGCTTACCAGTGAGTTCTGACAGCAGTCACAGCTTCTGTCTAGATATCACAGTGCCATAGGGTTTTGTTCACAGCATTTTGTAGCACTTGCATGGATGACCCTACAGCATCTTTCTTGTCTCCAATACACACAGAATAAATGACAAGGCATATGGTGTTGCCCATTCTGATTATGTGGTTATGTGACAGACCCCACTGCATATGGCTCTGATAATCAGAGACTCGATGCTGATGAACTCCACATGATCCAAGACCTCTAGGTTGGAGTGGAGGGTCATCATCATCATCATCATCATCATCATCATCGATCAGCCAAATCTTCCAACCTGTACAGTTTAGATTACAATTCTGTTTTGTTTTCTTGTGTGTTTGCTGGATTCCCTAATGTTATGTCATGTGCACATTTGATAATTAGCCTATTACCTCATATTATTAATAAAAAATATTGAATAGGATTGGCTCCCAGTCAGATTCCTATGGAACTCCACTGGCTAGTACTCTTCAATTCAATGTAGAACCATTAGTGCTGATTCTCTTGATTACAATTAACAAGCAAACTGATAAGTTGCCTCCCAATCATTTAATAATAATTTGACAATCAGAATATTGGAAAGTTTTCAAAAGTTTTGCTGATAGATTATAGGAAGATTATATCTACCTACAGGTAGATTATATCCAAACATTCAACTTTATCAAAGAAAATGAGGTTTGTCTCATGTAATGTATTTTTGACAAAGCTATGTTGACTCTCAACAAAGATGGTATTCTATTCAATATGCTTACAAATGGCCTGTTTATTCTCTGCTTGAACATATTTTAGGTACTTCTATTAGATTCTATTATTGAATAATTTGTCTTACTTTCTTGAAAATGATGACCATATTTCTCAGAAATAATTGAGAGATGTCCTCAAAGTTCTTCAGCCAGTTCCTTCCTTTTAGTGTATATTATACAACTATTTATATCTATCTATCAGTTATATAAGTAATAAAAACATGAGGACAGGAATATATTATTGGTGTAAACTGCATTATCAGGAGACTTAATAAGAAACATTAGTGTTCATATTCTATGTAGCTGCTATGAAAATGTGACAATGGATAATTCAACAAGATGCTTTGATGAAAAGGGTTCTTTTTAGATTTTAACAATTTTCTAAACTTGTTTGATCTTTAGTTATAGATAACAATATATATATATCCATATAGGTATGTATGTACGTATCTTCAAGTAAGCCAACTGAAGCCAGTGGGATTTACTTCTAAGTTAATATCTTTATAATTCTAATAATTGTCATATCTAGTGAAATATCTTGTCATATCTACTGAAATTGTGTTCAAGTGATATGAACCTTGACAGAATTAATAAATTTCTTGTTGCAAGCAGCAGAACTCTTCCAAGCTCAGCACAGATGAAACATTTGATGTCTTGCTGTGCACAAGAAAACACATCATTACTATCAGCACATTCTGTTTTATTTCTTTCAAGCATCTGACATGTATATATAAAAAAGAGAATGAAAGAAAATATACCAATCCCTGCAACTAAAATATGAATAAAGGATGTGACAGTATATCCACTAGATTAGGCCAAAGGAATATTTAATTCAACATTCTAGAATACACCATGGTCCAAAAAAGTTCATAGCCCTGGCATTTCAGCAATAACCCTCTTCAGCGTTGTATAACTAATATTTAGCTATACTGCATGTGATCCAGAAGATAACATCCACTCATCCTGGTTAATGTATCATAGCCTTGTTCTCTATGTTGTTTGTCTAGTACTTTTAAAAGTATCTAAGCTGATGGCTTTGATCACAGTGACTTCCATAGTTTAACTATGTGAGGCAGAAAATAAACTTCATTTTGTCAGACTTGATTTTTTCATATTTAGTTTCAATGGATGACTCTTTGTCTCTTCCATGATAAATTTATATTTATATGAGCATTTACTGTGCAGTGCATGATTTTATAAACTTTTATCATCTCCCCTTAATTCACTTTTTTGTAAACTTAAATATGTTAAACGTAGTACTATTTCATTGCAGAGAGAGCTGTCTTACCTTTTCAACATTTTGCTAATTTTTTTCTAGTTGATATCCTTTTTGAAGTACAATATTAAGAATTCTAGGATTGGTTGCATAACAACAATCCTCACATTATATTCTTCTGTGCCTGGAGAATAGTTCATGGAATGTGATTAAGACAGGAAAAAAAACATGCTTTCTTGGGGAGAAGATAGACATATGAATCATACTGTCAATAAACAGGAAGGAAGGAACTTTTCTTTTTGTTGTTCTTTGAGTAATAACAAATTAGTCACTTTTACTAACAATCTACTCACTGTTTTTAATTACTTGAATATAAAGTTTATTTGTAGTGTACATATGTGAAGAGGCTGGACAACATTTGAAGAAAATCCTCTGAAATGTTTGTAGGGGGTGTTAAATGGAGGTGAGAAAAACATTTATATAAAAAATTATGAAAACAAAGGTCTTATCAATTAACAAATGCAATGTATTAAACACTACTATATTTGCTTGGAATCTTTTGATAAAGGTGAATTTCACAAACGCAAGTATTATTAGAGCATCATCTTTTCACAAGATAGTCATGCTGAGATCTGCAAAAGAGTGCCTGGGAGACTGAACAGCTCCTAGTGTCCTTTTTTAGTGTCCTTCTTTCTCCTTCTTTAGAGTCCTGGTCATAAACATAAACTCATTACCTGAGTCTCACTTTATGGTACTTCTTAAACAATAACACCTAAGTGCACCTATTCTGCATGATCTAATTAGATAGATAGAACAATTGGACACAGATTCTTCAGACAATTTTTCTATATATTTGTATATGAATATGAGTATTATTCACTGTCCATATACTGTAAATCCAAATAATATAAACTTATTTTTAAAGAAAGTATTGGATATAATCCACACAGTTGTAAAAATTGAGGTCTTATAAATCTGGGGTTTTTTTTTCTTTAAATAAGGTATTTCCTTTGGTTGCTTAAACAAATTAAAGGAAAAGATCAGGCATATGTGACCTTTCTCAGTTCGCTATCAACTTTTTCCCTTTTCTCTGGCAACTAGCTTAGGGCATATAGAATTTGATATGACTCTAATAAATATGTGTAAGTGATTCAGCCCTCAAACTAGCCTGCTAATTCTACATATACTGTATTCAGACTTATGTGCATGTCCAATAAGATAGCTATGGGATAGATCTCAAGCTTAATGGTATAACCAGGGGGTGGAACAACAAACAACATAAAAGAGAAATCAATTGCTGACTCTTTTGTCTTCCAATTCTCCATTTGGTAAATTATTTATTTTAACCCATTGATCCAAATCAGACAAGTGCAGACTGTCACAATATATCTTATTCTGGTCAGGTAGCAAACATTTCCACAAAACATTAATGTAGAAACTTTGGTTGAAGAATTAAGTTTTAAAATATAAGTTCAAAACAATTTCTGTTCTGTGGTAATCTGAACTTAATTTTTTAGGCAAACCTGGTGCTTCCCACTCTTACTGGGAATTCTAGAAGTTTTAGTCCTATCTCACTGGGAGAACTCCAGGTTGGAAGGCACTCATTAGTTTTCTAATCCCTGCTCAGGACATGATAATATCCACATGCTGCAAATTGTGTTCTCCATAACTGGAAGATGAATTTGTCAAGTAAATGTCAATAGCTACATTTTAAGAAGGATTGTGGAGTTGATTGTATGTGGTTAACTCCAATGGCCCCTGCATAAAACATATTATCTGAACCCTTTTCATTTTTTTTAAACATACACTTTCCACAAATATTTTATTGAAAAGCATTTTAGAAACAATCAGCTTCATAAAGGAAGTGTAAGCAACTTTCTGTTGAAGGATTTGCCAAAATGCTGATTGCATAACATGGAAAACTGTTGCAGCCAAACTGAAGGAAATTACTTTCCATGAAGGCTGTATAGATCAAGTTATAACAGACAAAATGAATTATGCTTAGGTTAACCAAATGGCAGGAATTTTATGAGGAGAGGGGAGGGGAGGGGAGGGGAGGGGAGGGGAGAGATCAAAAGATAATGAGAAAATAAAAAGCTTGTTTCATTCAATCAATCTTACAGTCTAGAATCCTTGTGATATTTTAACTGATTAATATAATCTTTTTCTTTACCTTCTGCTTAGATATGACAGGGTTTATTTTCATATTTATGATAAAAAGAAATGACTCTTCCTCTGAGAACACTTAGAACTGAAGCCATTTGAAGAGGGCTCTAAGTGGTTATTTTACACTGTCTAATTTAACTGTGGAGGTAATATATTTCTGAAAAAGTTTTTTAACAATTTAGTTTTGAAAGTGACATTTAGCAATATTATTGCTCAACTGCCAATTAGTTATAATTTTAGACTGCAGGTGTGTGATGTTTATCATGCAGTTATGTTTGAGGTTTGTTTAGTCCTTTGAGTATTCTGATGGATTTTGCAAACTAAAGAAGAAAAACTTATTTTAGCCTATCATAGAGTCAACAACTGAATTGTTGGAGATAACCCTCAGTCAAATGCATATCCATTAGAGCAGCAAATATAGAAATGTACTAAACATAGGTGACCTTGAAACCTTCTCATAATTATTCAAAATTCTTCTGATCTAAATAATCTAAAAGAACTAAGCCTTCTTTGAAAGATCTGTAGATACTATTTTTTCTCTTCCTCAATTGAGATAAGTATGACATGAGTATCCAGCATGAAATAATCCAGATATCTATTACAAACAACTCTGTATTTAATCATTATGGTTATTTTTTGTTTTAATTGGACTGAGCATTATAAAGACAATTAATAAGGGAGGCCTAGCAGTTGATCCTACTGCTAGCATTATCTCTCTCATTAGAATCTCTATATCACTCTTTTGATGAGTACATCAGAGGAAGTTAATGTGAAAAAGAGAATATGATGGTAAGAGGAGTGTGCTCAATCTCTAAATGACAGTGGACAGCAGAGGTCACCACCTCTCTGCTAGAATTGTCAAAGTGGAAACAAGCCAGTATTGTTCTGCTGGCTTCACCATTTCTTTTGATCCATAATAGCCCTTACCAATAGGAAAAGATGTGCCATTTTTTCTACACAGTGGGCCAAACTAGGCATTCTGGCAGCTGCAGTCTGAAAAGAAATGAGTAGAATTAGAACAACAGCAATTTCATGTCATTTGATTTGATTTAACTTAATTTTGTTGATATAATTATTTTCTTTATTCTGTGCCATTATAGCTGGAAATAAATTTTGGAGGTGTCTGGGCCAAATCCAATTTTCTGCACAAAGTTGCAGGTTATATATAAGCAGTAGCTCAGAAGAGGCAATACAATGCCTGTGACTCTGTTGAATAAGCAAGGATTCCAGTGCTGACTATCAGTAATAAACTAGACATGCCTTCATTATTCTAAATACTTGTTCTTTTCATGTATTATTTCAACAGTCAGTAACTAGACCAATGGAAGTTGGAGATGCAAAACAGAAGAGGGATGGATACCATTTCCATGATAAGGAAAGCAGTTTCATGGACTAATGCATATATAGATACACATCACATTATTTCCTTTTGAGATAAGCAACATTTGGTGAAATGTAGAAAAGGAGTACGAAAAGTTAAATAAATTGCCAAAGATATAAAATTAAGTTTAAACCAACAATTCATGGTGCCTGTGGCATCCAGAAACTAATGAACAAAATACACAAAGACAAAGTTTGTGTCATATATAGCAGCCGTCAATACATTCACCTTTAGATAACAAACCCAAATGTTTGTTATACCAAGATTGGTATCCATGATTTAGCATGTATTTATACTAGGACTGATACAAAGAAGAACAGACGAATGGAATAATATAACAAATCCAACCTGTAATCCTTTCTTATAATGTAAAGCCAAAATCACAAATGCTTTCATCCTAAAACTGCAAATAGGAGAACCAACATTTATAGCAAACATCCTTGTTATTTGCATGAATAGGAAGATAATCATTCTTACTGGGGCTAAAGGAATGCACAATGAGAACCAGCTGGTACAACTTATGTTGTAAGTGGTAGTATAATATAACCACAAACAATAGGAATCAGGTCTGCATGATTCTATTCAGATTACAACATAAAAATGCCACTGATGAGACAAACAAAAGAGATTAAAGGATGGGAACTTTAAGAAAAGGAAATTGCATGGACTTGCAAATGAAAGTGATGAAACTAAATTCTCAGTCAAGAAAACTGAGAGCAGAGCATGTAATGGAAATTGGTGACTATTTCTAAACATGAGAGGAAATTAAATCAAATAGACTTCTTTTTTAAAAAAGCACTGGGAGATTTCAAAGCTGTATTAAAAGTAAAATGTGTTATTTTGAAAATAGGGAACATTAAAAAATCGAGCTTTCAGTGATAATATGTAAGTAGATGAGGAAAATATGCTCACATTGGGATATGGTTATGTTTTTTCTCTACTAGGTTTTTTTAAAAGTCATTTTGTTGGATATATCCAATATTTGTTGTCAAGGGCCCTTACGACAGTGGTAGAGGTTATATTGTTTTAATCACTGGGATTTTATTTTTACTAAACATGATATTTTACTATCAAAAATTAACCTTGCAGAAACTATTTTCAGTTTTCCCACAGATATAATCAATAACTTAAGCAACTTGCTAATGAAGTCTTTATATACACACATATAAGTATAGACAAACAACCTACACCTGTTGTTGTTAAGGGGAGGGGAGAGAAGGGAAGGGAAGGGAAGGGAAGGTAAGGGAAGGAAGGAAGGAAGGAAGGAAGGAAGGAAGGAAGGAAGGAAGGAAGGAAGGAAGGAAGGAAGGAAGGAAGAAAATTCTCTTGCTCCCTGCCAGCTTCCCACAAGGATACTCAATAAGCTGCAAGAAATTGGAAGTTCCTCATGGTCCCACTGCTTTTTTGCCCACCCACAAGCATTCAGTTTCTCTGTTTAGGTAAGGAAATATTTCTAAAATGGTGACCCAATAGGGCACAGGTAAACCAGTTATTTTTATAAAGATTTTTTTTTACAAAGAGAAAAGCATATTAAAAATGAAATCATGGGGTAATATGAATATTGATAATTTTCTCATACATTTTATTTTCTTATAAATCAATGACATTTTTCTAAACAAGAGCTTTCCACTTGGTATTTATTTGTTTGTTTTTCAGGGCTTATATACCATTCCAATCTACTGGGATCAGAAACTTATAACTCCCCAATGTAACTGGGATTAAAACATTTACATAAAATTAAAAAGACAAACACAACAAATTCCATCCCTGGAGCCCTGACTAAAATTCAGGAACAATAATAATGATAAAGATGAACTCACTGTTGTGAAAGATAGTTTACCCTCCTTAGCTACAGCAAGCAGATTTTCACCAGTAAAAATCAGGAGGAATGAGCTGATCTCACATTCAGAACAGTTGGGTAGCAACTGAAAAGGCATGCTTCTATTGCCCATGGAATTATCACTCCGAACTAGGGGATATGTATTTCCCTCTGGTTCTTAATGGGTACATAGTAAGAGATTTTACATGGATGCCTTCAGCCACTGCTTTCTGGAACAGTTTGTAGCTTCTGGATTTTTGTTCATTCTAAGTTTGTATTTTTTTCCCCAGTAACTGTTAAATTTAATTTAAAGAAGGAACGGTTGCTGGAATTGGGTATGTCTAGTTTAATGAAGAGAAGGACGAGGGGGGATATGATAGCAGTGTTCCAATATCTCAGGGGCTGCCACAAAGAAGAGGGAGTCAAGCTATTTTCCAAAGCGCCTGAAGGCAGGACAAGAAGCAACGGATGGAAACTAATCAAGGAGAGAAGCAACCTAGAACTAAGGAGAAACTTCCTGACAGTTAGAACAATTAAGCAGTGGAACAACCTGCCTCCAGAAGCGGTGAATGCTCCAACACTGGAAGTTTTTAAGAAGAGACTGGATAGCCATTTGTCCGAAATGGTATAGGGTTTCCTGCCTGAGCAGGGGGTTGGACTAGATGACCTCCAAGGTCCCTTCCAACTTTATTATTATTATTATTATTATTATTATTATTATTATTATTATTATTATTATTATTATTATTATTATTATTATTATTATTATTATTATTATTATTATTATTATTATTATTATTATTATTATTATTATTATTATTATTATATAGTTTTAGTTCAAACATCTACCTCACTGTTCTGGATGTGAGATCAGCTCATTCAAGTATATCATTGTGAAAACATGAGTTTTAAGGAGGCATTATTCTTATTACTTTCACCAAAATGCTGTCTTAGACTGAAATTTTCTATACAAATGTAATTAAGTTCAATACATCCTCAAAATTTAATGTCTATTAACACTCTTGCTATAGAACTTGCCACTCTCCCATTGTCTGTGCAGTACAGGATCTCTAATTCTTAATTTCACTCATTTCTTAGCATCTGCACATTAAATTGATTTATTGGTAACAAATATGTATGAAAACTAATAGTAGGGTTTCTTTTTTAGTTTTAAAGGATATACCAAGTTGTTTTAGTATCTCAGATTTCTCAGAAGTTGAAAATGCTGCTGATCCAGACAAAGTTGTTAACAAATGTTGTATCTCTAAATATTACCACTGGGCTACAACTGATAGATCAGGGGTGTCAAACTGCCGGCGCACAGGCCGGTTTCATCATACCGAAGCCGCACCCCACCCCATTGCTGGCAATGCAAAAAGAGTCACAATACGTCGCGACACGTTACGTGATGTGGCGAGTTTGACACCTGTGTGACATGATGTTTATATCTTAACTCACACTATGGTAAACATTCATCAACTGTCAGTTAGTTCCAAAGTCAATATCCCTGCTTCCATCCAATTTTTCCATATTTTTTTCAGTTTCCCAATTTTTAAAGTTGAGTTTCCCCATAAAATCTATTTAGCTTTGGATCTAGCAGAAATATAACTAAATCATTAGTAAAAGCATCCTTTTATAAACACCCTTTTTAATTTTTATGTTATTTTCTTATCATGTCTAATATCTCTTCTGAGAACTTCCTGCACCAATATAAACAACAAAGGAGATAAGGGACATCATTGACTTGTGCCCTTTTGAATTTCACATAGTTTATTTAAATCTCTATTAATAATGATATTTGCTTGCTGGGAAGTGTAAATTATTTTAACCCCTTGAATAAATGTTTGCCCAAAGTTGGGCCATGTCCTACTGTTATAGAATAATTGATGAAGAAATTAAATGACTTGGGAGTTTTAGCAGGCTTCAAAAGAGATAAACAGAAAACAACAATGCTTATTAAGAATATGATTTTTTAGAAACAAAAAAGTCAGGTTTCAAAATGGACAAAAACATGGAATATCTTGGGCTTACTTTGACAAACATAAACTTTAAATGGTTTCAAAACAATTTTGTACCTGTGTAGAATTATATCTTAAAAAAAACTATTAAGATGGAGTAATTTGCAATTATCTTAACTGGGTCGTATTTCTGTAATTAAGATAAATATTTTACCAAAGATGTTATTTTTATTTCAAACTTTACTGATATTGACACTGACACATCATTTAGTAGCAAAAGGACATTTCTAAATTTATATAGCAAGGAAAAAAAGCCATGAATTAAATATAAACTATTGCAAAATGGTAAAGAAAGAGGATGTTTACCAGATTTAAAATTGTACTTTGATGCCTGCTGTTTGGTCTGGATGAAAGAGTGGGTGACTTTCCAAAACAAGAGATTACTTTAGTTAGGAGGCCATGAATTCACATTTAGATATCGAGACGAGGCTGGTTCACAACAAGGATCTCTTTATTGAAACACAGTCACAGAACAGAAGCAAGAACACAATGGCCATTGGCCTTTTATATTCCCCTGCAAGGGGATGCACATCCAATCATTGCAGGCTGTTCTCCCGCCTTGCGCATGAGCGCAAGGCTGGAGACAGCCTGTCTGGGTCCCGGGCAGACACGTGGTCTGTCCGGGTCTCTGCAGCCTTCCTGCAGCCTTCCTGAGCCTTGCTGAATGACTCAGCAAGGCCCAGGACATAACACCCCTCCTCTCTTGGATTAAACAAAAACTAAACATATTGTTTAACACTTTACACACAAACACATCATGGCAGGCCAGTTGGCACGTTATACATTCAACCTTTACTCCATTGCAACCCATTACCTTCAGTTCCCTGTTATCCACACGGACTTTCACTTTTTGACAATATTAACATCGCAGCACTACAATTGTCTTTTTCCTCAGATGGCGAGGACTAGTAAACCTCCTGTATAGTAAACAGGGACCTTACATATTCCTTTAAATGCTTAGGAGGACCCTTAACCCGCTCTGATCTCCATGGAGCCAGATTAGCTGCAGGTGTAGTTGTAGGTGTAGGATTAGGAATAGGTGCCTGGAGTGCCCGCTCCTGGTTTGCGCCAAACAAACCAGGACTTTGTCACCCAGAAAACTCAGGGGTTCCCCCTGACTGCTGACTGGCTGGATCCACCAAACCCAAACCAGAGTCCCTTGGTGGGGTGGAGTTCCCCAAAATTCAATTTGACTCCTCTTGGGAGCACTGTCTCTCGAGCCCAAGACCAGCAGCAGGAGTACCCTGAGTAGCCAATTTACGGCCATTTGCCCCTAGCCAGGGACCTCTGCCAGAGTCAGGAGCCACCTCCATGGCAAGACCCCCACCTGGAACATGTGGAGGAACATTTGGATAAACGCCCTCGTGGAGAGACTGTGGTCCACAATCGTAATTGGGGTCCCCCTCCCCCCCGAGAGCAGAGCCTGGAGCGGAAACATGGCCAGGAAGCCTCCAGCGCAATTGGTCAATGTGGCGTCTAAGCACATGACCATCCTCCAAGGCCACTTCATAGGACAGTGGCCCAGAGACCTTGCATACCACAGCAGTCACCCAAAGATGTCCATGCCCATAGTTTCTGGCCCATACCAGATCACCCACTTGGAGTCTCCTAGGTGCCCACGGTTGTGACTCCTGTGAAGCCACCCAATCTGGGTGCAACCTGTCCAGCTTAGTGATGAGTCTGTGACCCCAGCGTAGTTCAGCTGGGCTATTTCCTGTAGCTGTGCAAGGTGTGGTGTGATGTGCAAGGAGAAAATCGGCTAACCTGTGATGCCAGGGTCCTCGAGTGATTCTCTTTAATGCCTCCTTGGTGGTACGCAGCATGTGTTCAGCCTGACCGTTGGTGGCAGGGTGAAACGGAGCAGACGTAGCATACCGGATCATGTTGGCTTGAAGAAAAGCCTGAAACTCAGAAGAGGTAAATTGGGGACCATTGTCTGAGACAAGGACATCAGGAAGACCATGGGAAGCGAAGATTCCTCTTAGCACCTGGATGGTCCTGGCAGTAGTAGTGGAAGATACAGGAATGACCTCTAGCCACTTGGAATGGCTATCCATGAGGAGAGGGAAGAATTGCCCCTGAAAGGGCCCAGCATAGTCAATGTGTACGCGTGACCATGGAGTGAGTGTCTCCTCCCACCTATGTACAGGGGCCTGGAGCATCTCAGGCCGTGACTGTTGGCACACTTGGCACCCCTGAACCTGGGCCTCGATGTCTTTATCGAGTCCAGGCCACCAAAGATGGCTACGCACAAGCACCTTTATCCTCACAATTCCCGGATGTCCCTCATGCAGAGAGAGCAAGACTCTAGTCCTCAATGAGGTCGGGATGACTACCCTGCTACCGCACAGGATACACCCTTTGAACGTGGAAAACTCATGTTTCCTATGCCAGAAACTTTGGAAATCTGTACCAGGACACATGTCAGGCCATCCTGACAACACCCATGTCAGCACGCGTGTAAGCGTGTGATTAGTGGCAGTTTCAGAAGCCACATCCCTAGCATTGAGGGGAGATTCAGGCAATTCCTGAATGGAAAGAATGTGTACAGCAGGAGTAGGGTCTGCCTCTATTTGTTTTAGAGGTAACCTACTAAGGCCATCAGCGTGGCCCATCTCTGTCCCTGATTTGTGAACCAGGGTGTAGTCATAAGCTGACAAGAAAATTGACCATCTCAGCATTCTGGGGGAGATGATGTGTGGGGTTTGTTTGTTTGTTGTAAACAAACCCAGCAAAGGCTTGTGGTCAGTATAGACTGTAAAATGGCGGCCATACAAGAATTCATGAAATTTCTTGATGCCTGAGACTATTGCCAAGGCTTCTCTGTCAATCTGCGCATAATTATGCTCTGCAGATGAGAGAGTTCTGGAGTAATAGGCCACAGGGACCTGAGTCCCATCAGCCTTGAGATGATTTAACACTGCTCCTACCCCATAAGGGGATGCATCACATGCGATGCTCACAGGCAATTGCTCATTGAAATGCGCCAGTACCGCATTAGAAGATAGCAAGGCCTTGACTTTTTGAAAGCCCTTTCATGGACCTTTGTCCATTTCCATGGAGTCTGCTTGTCCAAGAGCCGGTGTAACGGCTCAGCCACTGCAGCCTTATGGGGGAGAAATAAATGATAAAAATTTAGCAGGCTCAGAAAAGCCTGGAGTTCAGCTTTTGACTGGGGGCTTGGGGCCAGTTGAATGGCCTGAAATTTAGACTCTGCAGGGTGGATGCCATCAGCATCAATATGAAAACCTAGAAATTCAGTGGATGTTACACCAATCTTACATTTGTCTTGCTGTAACTTCAGCCCAGCTTGGCGGAAATGCAGCAAGACAGCTCTCAGCCTTTCAGCCAGTTCCCAGATGACTCTCCTGCAATGAGGACGTCATCAAAATAAGGGCAGACCCCAGGAATACTGCAGAGCGTTCGCTCCATCACCCCTTGGAAAATACCAGGGGCTACATTGACCCCAAACTGCAGCCTTTTTACTTTAAAAGCCCCTCTGTGAGTAACTATAGTTTGGGCCTCAGCTGTTGCCTCATCAACAGGTAACTGTTGGTAGGCCTGAGCTAAATCAAGCTTAGCAAATACTTTCCCCCCCTTCAGTGAGGCCAGAATGTGGCTCACCACCAGCACTGGATATGCATGCTGCTGCAAGGCTTTGTTTAGAGTGCATTTATAGTCCGCACAAATTCGGACTTCACCATTGGCTTTTAATGGTGTCACTATGGGGGTTTCCCATGGACTAGAATCCACAGGTTCAAGAATGCCTTGTTGGAGCAGTTTGTCCAACTCAGCATCTATTTTACTTTTGAGGGCAAAAGGCACCCTCCTTGGTTTAACCCTGATAGGTGTGATGGCTGGATCTAACTTTAAAGCAATAGGAGGCCCCTTGTATGAGCCAAGCTCTGGGCTGAACACATCAGCAAACTCCTTACAGACTCCTGCAAGGCTGGCAGTTTGTAGATGGTTAAGCCCAGTCACTTGGATCCCAAGTGCCTCGAACCAATCGAGTCCGATAAGACTCATGTGATCACCCCCAACTATCACCACATCTAACAACCCATCAAATTCCTTACGCTGTACTCTAAGCGTGGCCTCCCCTTTCACATTGACTTGTGAATTCTGGAAGTCAGTGAGGATGAGATTGGAGGGCCTGAGTTTGACTCGTGAGCCACTCCTGGAACAAACCTTCTTAAACGTGTCAGCAGAAATAATAGAAAGAGCGGACCCTGTGTCCAGCTCCATGGCCAGGGGAACTCCCTGCAACTTTACATCAATGTGAAACTTTTTCTTAAGGGGCCGGTGAACCCCCGTTTTGAATACCCCCCTATGGGACGCGCAGAAGCCCACCCTGTGTTGGCTGGGGACCTTGGTACCTTTCAGAGGCAACTCTTTGGGGGACCTGTTTTTCTGGCGACCCAAGCAGGCTGATGCGATGTGGCCTTGCCTGCCACATGCCTGGCAAACAGCAGAACGAAAATGGCAGTCGGCTCTCCTGTGGCGACCCCCACAGCCGAAACACTGAAGGGATGCAGGTGTCTTTCCTCTGCGTTCTTGCAGTCTTCTCTCCGCCGACTGTTGAAGTTTGTCCACCTCTTCTTCCTTGGATTCTTCTCCGGAGGCCTCTCTCACGACTTCCTGATGGACGGGGACTGCTGCTGGAGGGTTCTTGGTCGACCACAAAGCCTTCACCGCGCCGCCGGCTACTTCTTCAGCTGCAACTTCTCTCAGGGCATCTTGGAAGGAAACATTAGCTCTAGCAAATAACTTTTGTTGCATCTCACGGCTTCGCAATCTGCAAACGAGTCGATCTCAGAGCCTTTCTTCCAAGTCTTGGAGCGCACATGGCCTAGCAGCCTGCCTCAGAGCCGCAACAAAGTCTGCAGCTGATTCTCCCAGCTGCTGATCCCACTGCTCGAATTGGTGCCTCCAAGCTATTACAGAAAGCTTGGGCTCAAAATGCTCGCGCAGCATTTTCTTTAAATCTGAATAAGGGATTGATTCCAGTGGTGCTGGGGCTACAAGGTTCTCAGCAATGTCAAAAGTCTCTTGCCCACAGACACACAGCAAAGTAGCAGCTTTCAATTCATCTTCTTGGATCTTGTTCACCCTGACGTAATTCTCTACGCGAGCTCCAATGTTCTGGGTATGACATATCGAACTCGACAAGATGGTCTAGCTTGGACATCATTGTGACCGATAGCCTCTTCAACATCTCTCACCACAAGGAAGGAGAAGGGGTCCCACGAAGCCAAGCCCACCTCCAGCGTCTTCGTACTGGCAGGCGGTTGCTTCTTCTGGATGCTGCACTTCTCTTCACTTCAGGCCTTCAGGTGAGTCAGCCCTAGCTTCTTCTTCTTTGTTTTCCTTTGCGGCGAATCCCAACTTCGTCACCAATGTTCTGTTCTTGCACAGAAGACATCGAGATGAGGCTGGTTCACAACAAGGATCTCTTTATTGAAACACAGTCACAGAACAGAAGCAAAAACACAATGGCCATTGGCCTTTTATATTCCCCTGCAAGGGGATGCACATCCAATCATTGCAGGCCGTTTTCCCACCTTGCGCATGCGCGCAAGGCTGGAGACAGCCTGTCTGGGTCCCAGGCAGACACGTGGTCTGTCCGGGTCTCTGCAGCCTTCCTGCAGCCTTCCTGAGCCTTGCTGAATGACTCAGCAAGGCCCAGGACATAACAGATAGCACACCTAATTATGGTAAGGTAGGATTAACATGTTAATTTTAAGAATCACTTTGTTAGACGTGCCATCCAAAGGGTTAGGGATAAATGTAAAACATGGTTCTCTACAAGGGTACCTTTTTGGGTGTCACCACAGGAAGAATTTTTCAGAAAGGAAATGATGGTGAGGTCAGTCTGGTGGACCTATTGGAAAATAATACTTTTTAATCAAGATGAACCTACCCGCAAATCCAAAGAAAAGATAGAGTCGGAATGATGTCCCAAAGGTACTTTTTCAAAAGGCAACTGGACTTTCTTCTTAAAGAAATCCCAGTTGCCTTTTGAAAAAATACCTTTGGGACAACCATGACCTGGATGACTGAGAATCTCCACAGACAGTCAGAAGGATGTGTCTATCACTGGTTTAAATATTTACAAGTCAAAGAAGGTTTGCTTAAAAAGTTATAGGTTTTATTTTGTAAAATTGAATTTGAAATTGTATTGTGTGACGGTGAACATGTTATTGTCAAGGTTTATAAATTGTTGTTGAAATTGAATTTGGAGAATGAATACGTGAAACATTGCATGAATCAATGGGCAAAGTATTTTGGATATAATATAATGCTTGAATGAGAAAACATGTAGATGAAGGGTTTAAAATTTATATTAAATCATAATTTAAAATATATTTTTTATAAAATGATGAATCATTGGTATTTAACACCCAATAAATTGTCAAAATGTACAAAGGTATTCAAATGTATGTTGGAAATGTAAATGTAAAGAAAGAACTTTTTACCATATTTGGTAGACTACTACTACTACTACTACTACTACTACTACTACTACTACTACTACTATTACTAATAATAATAATAATAATAATAATAATAATAATAATAATAATAATAATAATAATAATAATAATAATAATAATTAATAATAATAATAATAATAATAATAAAGTTGGAAGAGACCTTGGAGGTCATCGAGTCCAACCCCCTGCTCAGGCAGGAAACCCTACACCATTTCGGACAAATGGCTGTCCAGTCTCTTCTTAAAAACTTCCAGTGTTGGAGCATTCACCTTTTTTTTTTTTTGCTTTGTGACAAAGCAAAGAAATACTGAGGTAAGATTCATGCTTCAATAAAGAAGATTCTTCAAGTGAACATAACATAGGTTAGCATACGATTGGTTATCTATTGCCATAATAAAATAATTCACTGCATGTTTTCTTTTTAAATTATCTGGCTTTTGAGTAGTTACAAGAAATTTGTATTTTTTTAAAAAGCTATTCCATTTGTCTTCTGCTTCTGCCACAGCAACTGTTTCATCTTAATGGCTCCTTCTGCCATTAACTGCTCTGCATACTCTATTGACCTACTGAAAATGCAACACAATTATGAAGCTTCAAGCCAGTTTTATGCTCAGGGGATTTGTTAGCCCAAATAAAGTGTCACTAGACAGACTGTATGAAAGATTCGTGGCATATAGGCATATTGGCTTGTGTTGTTTTTAATTCTCCATTTTGCAATAGTACATGCCATGCTAAACGCCATCTCTTCAAGAGTAAGATAATAGCAGGTTTGCTCTGAAATTGCTAAAGGGAGTTTCTCCTTGCAAATGGTTTTCACATGCTATGCCCACATAAAAGAAATGGTTTGTGGCACAAAGAGGAATTTTCTGAAACAACAGGTTCACAGCCATTTTATAGAATTATGTAAACCTTAAACATAATTAGTTCCTTATAGCAAATGAAAGTAAGCTAAAGACAGTAATATCTGACTATAGGCCTTAGTACATATGAAACAATAAATCAGAAAGATCCTCAGAGCACATATCTATATGTGAAATGCACCTTCTTTGAAGCAATTCTCAGTGTCTTGACATTAATTTTTGTTTTCTATCATACTAAACTTTAAGGTTACCACCATGCCATCTATAGTTAAAAGGCTGAAATACAGCATAAATCACCTCCAGCCTTCCATTATATTAGTTTACATGAGAACCATTAATCTAGTTTGACTGGAATGTCATATGATTTTTATTAAATTCTATTCTGGCTGAACATGGATGAAGCATTTAGTTTGAAAAACAGAGCTAATGTAGCAGTATCTAACTAGAAAGGTAGAAAAAATACCTATACTAACGTACTCTAGTGAATTCTAGATGTGTTAACTTTATATTCAGTTCAGGAGTGGGTAATATACTTTATGATCTTGACTATTCTTGTTGAGAAACATTGTATTTAATTTCTTCCATTAAGTTTTTTCAATCATTTAAAAAGCCGAATAGTCGGTGGATGTAAATATCATGGTATTACATTAATGGAGTTAGATTTTGTGAGTGCTTTAGGATAAATTTTTGACAATTCTGTGGGTTTTTTTTTTTTTTTTTAGAATTTTGCTGTCTTAGTGGCATGATTCTGTAGAATTCCATGTTCATGCAAACAAAAAAGAGGGTGGTTAGATTACAAGGAACTTTATGTGGCTGAAATGGCAACATCTGCCCATCCCTAAAATAAGGAAAAATACATAAGAATGCATTTTATTAATTGCTTGCAAAATCTCTGCATATAAAATTAGTAGAAATGCAAGAAAATGTTTTCATACAACCTCTTTTAAGTGAATTTACACTTGAAGAATTTATTCCTCTTAAATTGTGAAATTTTAGTCATTTTTCAAAAATCAGAGAAATTGTTTGCCTTCATCAAATACAAACTGGGAAATCTGAAGGGAGGCAGAGATTTGAATACAGAATACAGAAATAAATTAAATATTAGAGACCTAGATTCTGTAGAGAGGTGTGTATATGCAAACTAATGGCCATACTCCTATACTTTCCTGATGATCCATTAGATCAGGGGTGTCAAACTGCCGGCCTGCGGGCCGGATGCGTCACGATGAAACCGCACCCACCCCATTGCCGGCAATGGGGAAAAAGCTCTGATACGTCATGCGACGTCACGTGACGTCGCGAGTTTGACATGTCTGCATTAGATGAATAAATTTGATGTAGAATACATTTAACAACATTAATAATATACTTTTCCAGTAATAACTTTGGAAACCTAATGGTACATGAATATGATTTACATTAATACACGATAGATATACCAGTCAAAATTTGTTTTAACTTTTACTAACTTTTTGTAAGCACATTTTGTTTGATAAGACACCTTGATAGACAATAAAAAAGCAATGCAATATTTAATATTGTTATTGACATTTGAATTTTGTTGTAATCTCTTCCCCCCCCTCACTTAAAGAGTTTGGCTCTTCCCATCTTTTGGGCCCTTAAAGGGAATGGGAAAACTCTACAGAGAAATTTCATCAACTATTAGTCACAAATGGCACAGAGAACACTAATTAGAAAGGCAATAGAGATTGTTCAATTCATTCATTCTGAGTTATTGTCTCTTGCAATCCTTTATCTCAGACTTCCATATAATTAAAATTCCATATTCAAAATTTTGGCATCCTATGCCTTGAAATATGTGCTATCGAGTTTCTAGTGGCTTTTTTTCTTCAAGACATTCCTCAATCCTATCCATACACTAAAGAGAACTTTATGAAACTAAGAAGGAGTTACGAGTTAAAAGTTACATTCATGCTGATTGAGATCCACACAATACCAGGAACTGTCCACTTCACTTACTATATGAGATCTTTGGCATTTGGCAAGTTGTGTAATTTTCAAAAACAACCTCCCCCTATGCCTGAAGAGAAAAGTTTTTGATTAGTGTGTGCTACCTGTTCTAACATATGCCAATGAAACATGGACACTAACCTCACAATCAGTACAAAAGCTATGAGTGGCGCAAAGAGCCATGAAAAGATACAGGCTCAGCATCATGAGACAAGATAGAAAGACCTGCACATGGATTAGAGAACAAACAAAAATATTCGATGCCATCAAAAGAGTAAAAGAATTGAAATGGAAATGGACTGGTCAGATAGCAAGAAGAACTGATGGCAGGTGGACTAAGGTAGTCATAAAATGGATCCCACTGGATAAAAAGCGTCCACAAAAGAGACCTAAAACAAGATGGATCGATGACATCAGCAAGTATTGTGGGCCAAATGGCAAAGGAAAGCTCAAGATTGTATTGGTTGGAAACATGCAGAAGAGGCCTTCATTTTGCAGTGGATAGACAATGGCTAGAATGATGATGATATATTTATTCTTTCCTGGATAAAATTATTCTTTTACATAAAAATATAGTAATATTTAGTATATAGCACTGCAAAGAATTTGGTATATGACACTGCAGAGATTTTATAGCCAGAGAAATTAGGCGGATGATATTTGTAAATTTCATCCAGGAAAAGTCTAAATTCTTAAACAGTTTTCAAGTCTTCCTTAGCACTGATAGTAGAATCTTGTTTGGAAAACACAGACAAACAAACATACATTCACACATACATTCATTAGGAGGAGAAGCTTTCTTGAGATGTTTTCTTTCCTTAAATCCTGAGATTTAACCATGAAGCCATGAAGGGTAGAGACCACTGATGAGATAATTGTCATTGACAGACAAAATATTCACATATACTGTATACACATATACAAACTTGAACCAATTAATAAATCAGTATAATAAGTACTGGCAAATCCTTAAAATTCTCTTTCTTTTTGAGGAAAATCTTAACAAGTTCTCTTTTAGTGAGCCTGGGGAGGAAAAATAAATAAATAAATAGGACTTTCTTTTTCTGTGATTAAATGAAACTGCCTTCATCTGCAGTGAGTGCTTTTTTGAGAGAAGGCTTGACATTCAAACTCATAGCAGCTCTGAAGGTAATGTTATAGTGGTAGAATGAATATGAAAAATGTGACAAGCTGCACTTTGCCCAATTCTTCACTTTTTTATATAAAAAATTTCTTGACAAATATCTCTAGCATCTCTAAGTGTGAGTGAAACATATTCATCTTCTTCTCATTGAAATATCTTCCCAGATAAACTAGAATAACCGCCCTATATTTTTACTTTCTAAGATTTATGACCAATAAGTTCTTATTTTATTCTATTTACTGGTAGATTAATCATAAAACCAAATCCCGTAGGCCAATAAATGTCAGATAATATTTAAGGTTAGACTATAACTGTCTTGAAGAAATCAAAATAAAAGGATAATATAAAGTGAAACATCCTAATCTGAGCGTTTCCCCCCCTTGCTTTTTATTTTGTCCATTTTGCTGGAATATGATTTTCTGCTTATCAAAGCGAACAAGAGGACTGTCAATCATTCCAGACACACATTTATTTGTAAAAAAAAAATCCATTTCAAAGATTAGACAGTTGAGAATGCACCGCATCTTGTGCCTTAGCTGAAACTGAATGTTTCTTTTGTGAGTCAGTCAGCTGGCATCACATTTGATTTTAAAATACTCCAGAAAAACCAAACCTGAAAGGCTTCAGGCATAACCTGCACTAATAGCAATCATTTCAGATTTCTATGAAGTAGTGAAGAAAAATAGTCATTTTACCATTCCAAACTCTGCAGAG
This sequence comes from Azemiops feae, assembly GCA_023970755.1. Taxonomy (NCBI): domain Eukaryota; kingdom Metazoa; phylum Chordata; class Lepidosauria; order Squamata; family Viperidae; genus Azemiops; species Azemiops feae. The sequence continues at coordinate 622,007 of JALGBA010000118.1, read as the reverse complement.
AATTCAACCAGAATAATTCCAGCTGAGACACTTTGTGGGTTCCTTCTTTTTGAAGAATAGTTGAACCCAGCCAAGCAATATTTTCAGCCTCATGATTCTAAATGGTAAAACTGTGGGAAAAGTCTTTGAAAGCATTTATGACCATGCCTAAAAATATTTTTAATTATGAAAAACCCCAAACCAAACCCTTGTAGAGTATGCAATGTAACATTATGTAATACTAACACGTTGCCTTTTGAAAATTTTATGGAAGGCAGTAATAAGATATGAATCTCAAATATTGGGGAAAGCAGCATGCTTAAATGTGTCTAAATAAAACACAATTTCCTAGATTCTGTTCCAATACATATGACATACAAATGGCCACCATTTTGTGCGTAGAAAATGTGTTTGAAAGGAAAAGTTTTACACTATTTGAATTATATGGAATGCCAAAGGAAATAAATAAGTAGATTTGTTTAGATTAATGGAATTGTAAATACAGGGAAAAAAATAATCTAACTCTGTAAAATTGTATCTTGAATCAAGGAATCTTTCACATTTGTTGCTTACAAAATTGCCAGTGGACATCATATCTGGCTAGTTCCACTTTCAGTACAGGTAGACCTCGAGTTACGAGTGTAATGGAGCCTGTCCATTCCACTCGTAACTCAAAAACTCATAGAGTGAATTTCATACCTCTAACGAGATCACTCCCTTGCTCGCTAAAACGCACGTGGCTCATTAAGTGAACATGAGGTATCTCAGGATGGGGAAGGCCATGGAGGGCCTAGTGATGGAACAGGCCCCCAAGGCCTCCCCAACCCACTAAGATACCTCATGCTTCTCCCTCCCTTCCTGTCATGCTGGACTCACCTGGAAAAGGTCCGTCTCCTCTCTGCTACAGTTCCTGCTGCTGCTTCTGCAGCCCCCCCTCCCCGTGGCCCAATCCAGGCTCCAGAGGCCTTTTCTAGGCTGATGCCACCCAGATCTGAGGCCATGGAATGCTTCTGTGACCCCCTGTGGCCCGATCCGGGCTCCCGAGGCCTTTTTTCAGAACACTGCCACCCGGAAATGGGCTGCCGGAGGGCTATGTAAGCATCCCCGGCCTCAGATCCGGGCAGCAGTGGCCTGGAAAAGGCCTCTGACACCCTGATCTGACCTCCAGAGGCACATGGAAGCATCCCCTGGCTTTGGTTCCATTCTCTGTTGCACAGAACAGAGGCCTAAAGTACCATGAGATCATGTGAGATCAGTAGCGTGAGATCTTGCCCCACTGATCTCGCATGATCTTGTGTTACTTTAGGCCTCCATTCTCTGTGAATGCATTGAAGACCTGGAGCAGCCAAGAAAGCAAAGGATCTCGATCTTCAAAGGGTGAGTATTGAAGAGAGACCCAGGGAGGGGGTGGGGAGGGAGGGAATAACCAGGATGAATGTTGCAGAACCACTGCGGTTGCTCATAAGAGCGAACGACTGCCGTGGTACTGCAATATTCATAATTTCAGAACTTGCTCGTAAGCACTACGGGGCGTTCATCATGTAACTTTGAACGAGTGTTAAGTGAACGCTGGTGTGATGACCCAGGGCACAGCACAGAGGCAAAACAGTCAACTGGCAGTTCAAACCGCCCTTTATTTGCTCCAATTTTCCCCAATGCTCCCACTTTTCTGGCAAGCCGCAGAACAAAGTAAGACACTCACACCTTCAGCAGCCTCTGACTGCAAATAGTTTCACAAGTTTTTAACTCTTCAGGCAGGGAAAGTGTGTGTATGGAACACTTTCAGGTTTTGACTCACACACAGTTAGATTAGAAGAGTAATTTACTCAAGGCCACGTAGATAACAAGGAAAGAAACATACATCCAAAATCTAACAAGTCTGTGGAAATACAAGCTTGCCTGAGCAGTTTCAGAAGAGAAGCCAAAATTCAATCCGAGGTCTTTGAACACCAAATCAAGTTTGTCAGCCAGTCCAATGGTCAGAGTTTCAGGGTTTCCAAGCAGAAATCACAACACAGCACAAGAGATCAGAGAGTTATTTCCAAGATCAGCAATGGCACACAAAACTCCAAGCATTCAGCGTTTGTTCCCGACAAATGCCCCTCCCCACAGCATCTCCTTAAGTCTCAGTCTCCAGGTGTGCCTTGTGGAAAGGGGCAGGGTGCTCTCCTCCCGAATAGTTGAGCCTGCCTGCGTTGTTCCCTCCTTCTCTCTACTCTCCGTGCTCTAGGATCAGGAGGGGATGGCCCTTGCTCATCACCTGAGCTCTGTCTCTCATGTTCATCCTGTCCCAATCCTGATAGGCCCTGGCCTGCCTCAGCCTGCTCTTTCCCACATTCCTCTGAAGCCACAGACACCCCTCCCTTGATCTCCATCAGCTCTGGTTCCAGCTCATTTTTGTCAACAGATTCAGGCTCTGACGGGAGCATGACAGCTGGTAATTACCTATACAGTATAGAGCAGACATGTCAAACACAAGGCCCGCGGGCTGGATGTGGCCCGCGAAGTGGTTTCATGTGGCCCGCGAAGCCATCCTGGAAACAGTGAGGGAACAGCCCCCACTGCCTTGGCCCTGGTCCAGGCCGGCCGGGAGCCAATGTACAATTTTGTGGTGGCCATCTATGCTTAAACGTATTCAGTCTTAGCTCCACAAGGCCGTCTGGAAACAGCGAGGAACCAGCCCCTGCCGTGTCGGCCCACCCCCCTGGATGCATGCTGGGGAGGTGTCACCCTTTGTGAGGAATGAAGAAATGCACCATTGCCTGGAAGTGGCCAGCAAATGGCCCTTGCCTACTTCACATATACGGTTTGATGGGCTCCAGGGGAGGGGTTTCGGCAGGCGGCAGGGCGCAGCACCGAAAAGCTGAGTTGGACGACGCAAATCCAAAAAGAAGTGCAATGCTGCCCAGCCCCCAGCCTGCCTGCTTTCGGCAGGCAGCGGGGCACTTTCCTCATAGCACCAAGAGCTGAGCCGGGTGGCGCAAATCTGATGAGAAGTGGAATGCTGCCTAGCCCCCAGCCTGCCCAGTTTTAGCAGGCAGCAAGGTGCAAAGCTGACGAGCTTCGCACTGCCCGGCTCAACCTCTCGTCGTTGTGAGGAGAGTACCCCGCTGCCTGCCGAGACTGGGCAGGCTGGGGGCTGGGTGGCATTGTGCTTTTTTTCAGATTTGCGCTGCCTGGCTCAGCCTCTCGGCGCTGTGAGGAGAGCGCCTCACTGCCTGCCAAAACTGGGCAGGCTGGTGGCTGGGCGGCATTGTGCAGGTAACATTGACTCTCACGCTGCTCATGGCATCCCCTTCCCCAGAGCCCACCAAGCCAGATATGTGAAGTAGGTGAGGGCCATGTGCTGGCTACTTCCAGGTGATGGTGTATTTCTTCATTCCTCACGAAGGGTGACAGCTCCCCAGCTGCGTTTCTTGCCTGTTTTTTCCCCTCCCTCATCTCAAATATTTTCCCACCACTCTGTACTTAGGAAGGAAGGAAAGAAGGAAAGAAGGAAAGAAGGAAAGAAGGAAAGAAGGAAAGAAGGAAAGAAGGAGAGGAAGAGTCTGAGGGAAGTCCTGCCTTAGTCCTGCCCTGTGGCCCTTTCACCATCCCCTTGCCCCCTCCTCTTGGCCTATCCTGGGGGTCTCCCATCCTATTGCTAAGGAAGCTTTGGATACAAAGCTGGGTCTTCTCCCATTGAGAGGGAATGGGCCTCCCTCTGACTTTGCCCTCGTATCCATCATGAGCAACCTGGCTAAGGAGAGCAAGCACAGCAGCAGCACCCTTGAGGAGGAGGTAAGTGCATCTGGGTGCCCCCTTGGGAAAGTGGGGCTGGGCTTGGTGCCACGGGTCCTCGAGGGCCAGGCTGGGTGTTTGACATCTGCTGCCCAGGGCTCCGGGCAGCCCGCGCCACCATCCAGCCCCCCCGCATGGCCTGAGAGGAACAGTGAGGCTCCTCCAGTGGACCATGCCTTGGCACTTGCCCTGGTCCCACCCCCTTCTGCCAGAGACCCCCAGATCTGTCCCACTCCTGCCCAGGCCCCCACAGGCATCCTTGATGCGAATGATGTAGAGCTGGCAATGCCCACCCAGTAGGCCACACCCACTCCAGCCACCCCCCCCCGCCCCCCCGAGGGCAACTGCAATGCTAATGCGGCCCTCAATGAAATTGAGTTTGACACCCCTGGTATAGAGGATTACCTGTACAGTATTGCCAGTACAGTATAGAGTATTTAGATTATAGTGTATCAAAATAAAGACACAAATAATAAAGAATAAGTAACAATAAATAATTAAATACTAAATACTAAATATTTATTTAAATGATAACTATTTAAATAGTTATTTTCTGGATTAATTACATTTGTCCCACCAGATCCAGCAAGATAGGCATGCTTCTGGTCCTCAGGAACCACACTAGGTATGCATGAGTAGACAGCCTTTCCTACTGTGGCGCCCATCTTATGAAGCGTTCTCTCCCCTGAAATAAAGTTCAGCTTCATTCCTTATTTTCTGGAAATCTCTCAAGATCTGGCTTTGTCGTCAAATTATGTGTGCGTATGTGTATGTTTATATGTTTGACATGTCTATTGTTTTCATTTTTTTTTTGGTGAACACAATTCACAGTCACTTTTTGTGAAATGGGCAGCCATATACATTTGGAAAATAAATAAAATAACTTCTGAACTCCACATACTTATTAGCTTTGCTGAGATCTATACTTGGAGTAGGCAACCTGTATGCTATGGTCTCCCTATAAATCCACTTGTGATTAAGAGGGAGGGGGGAAAGCAGCTGATCAAGTATGATCCAATGATACTAGAGCTTAGGACTGAAACCATGTTAGAGTCAAAGAAGCTTCTTGGATGAGAAGCAAAACATCTTCAAAGAAAAACAAGTTGCCTCTTGAAAAAAGCATCTTTGGGACAACCATTACCTGGATGACTGAGAATCTCCATAGACATGTTATAGTACTTCAGAAATTCTGATTCTGAACTCTGATTCTGACATGTTGACCCTTCTTAAAAAATGAATAAATAATATAAATAAATAAATCATATTTATATAATTATAATTTATGCAAATACAGAAAAATCTCAAATATAAAATGTCTGTAGCAAGGTTAATGAAGTCTGTGGTACCATATCCATGACTCCATAAGTTGTTCAAGCCTGAATCAAATTCAGGTACTCTATTGATTAATATTCAATAGAGATGTTTTCTTTTTTAAAAAACAAACATCCTCATCCACTGATTCATTTTACAATAGCATGACATCTCAAAGGCACCTTTTATAATAGAATTTTATTCAGCCTAATTTGTTAAAAAACAATTATTGATGCAGAAGTTTCTTGTTCAGCAGCTAATGTCATTGCTTCAGGCAAAAAGGACAATCTTACAATTCTAAGATTTATTGTATTATATGGCTTATCTAGTCTTTAAAAAGTGCTTTATATACTTAAGAACACAACAGAAAAAATATCCAAAAAAAACCATCAATTAAGAGAATAACAGAATAACAGAGTTGGATAGGACCTTGGAGGTCTTCTAGTCCAACCCCCTGCTCAGGTGAGAAACCCTATCCCATTTCAGACAAATGGTTGTCCAATCTCTTCTTAAAAATTTCCATTGTTGGAGCACCTATAACCTCTGGAGGCAAGTCATTCCACTGATTAATTGTTCTAACAGTCAGAAAATTTCTCCCTAGTTCTAGGTTGCTTCTCTCCTTGGTTAGTTTCCATCCATTGCTTTTTTCCTGCCTTCAGGTGCTTTGGAAAATAGGTTGATCCCCTCTTCTTTGTGGTAGCCCTTTAGATTATTTCACCTTACAGTATTCCCATTTGTAAGGTTAAATGTATTGGAAATATTTTTTTTGTTTCAGTTCTGTAATTACATTTCAAAAAAATTAGCATTTAATAAATCTTCAAAATAAATAAATTAATGCTAATAATTAAAGTTAAATTTTACTTATGAAAATGCAGAATCTGTGACCTCAGGTGGAAAAATCAGGTGTGCAGAAGATTGTGCTGGTCAATGAAATCAACACAGTTAAGTGCAATTAAAATATGCAAGAAACAGCTGATCTAAAATGCAGCTCAGGTTTCATTCCCTAGTAAGGTATATTAGAAAAGTAAGCATATTCACTGGGAGTTCACTTTTCAGATTTGTACACTAAACACATGAAGGTCATTCTATGGGGGAAATGACATTTATTTATTAATTTATCACATTTAGATACTGCTCATCTCCCTTACAAAGCAACTCTAGGCAGTATACAAGCAGCACATAAAAACATAAAGGCTATATAAACTATTATAATAGGAGGCAACTAAAATACAAATAGAGTAATTAAAATTAAAAACAGGTGGGAGGGTGTTCAAGGTTCTAACCCAGGGGTGTCAAACTGCCAGCCTGTGGGCCGGACGCGTCACGAGGAAACTGTGCCCACCCCATTGCCAGCAATGGGGAAAAAGTTCTGATACATCGTGTGACATCACGTGATGTCGCGAGTTTGACATGTCTGTTCTAACCAGTCCCTTTGCTTCGTGCTTCTCTGTGTGTCCCAAGAGAGTTGGCAGACACTTTCAAAAGGCCAAGATGGGGGCAACCATGTTGCAAAGGGCAGGGGCAATGGCAGAGAATCTCTGTTCCTACACCCCACCATTAAAATTCTTTAATTGGGTTGACATTGCATTCAGCGTAGCTACTTTATTACCTCCATTGTCAGAATACAGTATTCTATTCTAATGTGGGTGATGTCTACAAAGTATAATTAAGAAAGTAACAATGGTAACTGTGATGATGTGATTGGAACTCCACTTATTTTTTATGTTCACCACACTGGCACAGCTTCAGTCACACTGTTGTTGCCATCATCTTTCCTTTTTTGACCACATCCTGTAGACAGTCCTGCTAACAACAGAATAAAAGCCATTTTCAAGTAAAGCAGATGGCACTATTCTTTGGAAGTGGAATCTTAGCTTATTACTATGGTGTGCTGTGTTTAGTAGGAAGAGATTGGCCATTATCTGGTCATGTTCTGTATCAGAAAGATAATAGGCAGATGATAGACAAAGAACATTCAAAGTCACGCATGCAGGAAAGAGAATCTGCTTAAGACTATCCTGAGAACCTATATAATTTCTGCAGTAACTGGACACAAAATATGAAGACATGGAAAGGGCAGTATTTGAACAGTAAATAAAATAAAATAAATACAATACAATAAAAACAGTAGTAACCACAATTCCCCTAAAGCAGGGGTCTCCAACTTCCAGGCAACGGCCCAATACTGGGCCGTGATCCATTTGGAACCGGGACGGAAGTGGCGGGTGAGGGCACATGCAGCTCCACTTGCACAAGCAGCAAGCAAGCGTGCAAAGCTCCATTTGTGTGAGCGGCGTGTGCATGTGCCTGCCACTCATGCAAATGAAGTTGCACATGCACGCTTGCCCCCTGCTCACACGGAATCATCCCCTCTTTCCCCCCCCCACTGGTTCGCAAAGCCAGAAAGGTTGGGGACTGCTGCCCTAAAGGACTATGTTTGTTCTGCCTGAAAATTAGTTGTGGAATCAATTGTTTCTCTAGTTAGATAAGTCCCTCCTGATTTAGACTTTCAGAAATCATTATAAGTAAATATAACTATATTAACTAATCTAATTAGTTAGTACTATTGGTCTCATTTCATTATTGACATAAAAGCATATACACACAATCAAAATGAGACATTAGGCGAAAGGCAGAAAGAATAAGTTTAAGCAAGATCAGGAGAAATTTGTAAAAAAAGAAAGTTCCATACATAAAATATGCAGATGAAAAATAGAAGAAAAGAGTAAGAACTTTAAACAGGACATACTTAAATATTAGATAAATAAAGTATATATAGTATATATGTGAGGGAGGGCAGAATAATAACAGATTGTTATTATTTCTTAATAGTTTCTTAATAAATTGTTAATAAATGTATTTATTATCAATTATCACATAGCCAGATATTTAGACTACATTTGGCATTTTTGTCCACCTATGGAGTCCTTCCTAAGCACCTGGGATAGACAGATGTTGTTTGATGGTGTTAAAGGTATCATCACAGAATGTAACCTGTTCCGAGTAAAGGTGCCTTTTGCAATTGACTAATGGTGATTTTATTTATGCCAATGGTGTTCAAGTGGTATTCCAGTTGTTTTGGAATTGTACCCAAGGGACCTATTATTACTGGTAATATCTTTGCTTTCTTTTGCCACAGTTGTCCTGATGCTGTTTGTAGGTCTTAGTTATTTTCTCTTTGTTTCTGCTTTCTGCAGTACTGCAGTATCCAGACTTCCCCCCCCCCTCTTTCTTATCAACAATTGTTAAGTCTGGGGTGTTATATGGCAGGCGTTTGTCTGTTTGAATTCTTAAATCCCAGAACATTTCTCATTTTTCAGGTCTTCCTATTCAGGGATTTTAGTTCTGCTTGAGTCCAGTCCACTATTTCAGCTGTGTATCTAATGAGTGGAATTGCCCAGGTGTTAATTGATGGTATATTCTCCACTGAGTTTGAACTTTAAGATCTTCTTCACTCTTTGATGTATTCACTTCTAACTTTTTTTGTTGACTTCAGTGAGCTTGTTGTTGTTATCCCAAGAGCATCTTGATTTTGTCAGTGTTCCTTATTTTTTGCCTTTTAAAGTTGAGGGTGGCATATTTGTTCAGTCCATTGAGTTTCTTAGCTGCATATATGGACAATGTTGAACCACAATTTTATTTCAAGTGGTGTTTTTCAATACAGCTTAATACTGTTGTTATTACTTTCTCTGTTTTCTTATCAATGTGTAGGGCATTCTTTAATTTTTAAATATGAAGACATATAGTTCTAATAAAATCTTATTTGACCTTAACCAGTCTAGACATTCTTAAATAAATGTTTAATTTAACATGTAAAATTTTGAACCAGAAATTGTGCTTCAGAGGGGGAAATTGAAGTATTTTTAGGGCTAAAAGGGTCAGCAACAACTTTTACTCGTTTGATATGTTGACAAAATTGGAAGAAAGTATGCATCAAAAATTGGGACCAAAATCAGATTGCTTCTTTGGTAAAATAGATCATAATCATTTTAGAATATCATATACAGTCTTTGCAATTCTGATGATCAAATGAAAATAACTGGCACATTAATAAACTTTCCCACCCTACATATAATGCAATGTAACATATTAAATTACATTTTGGGGAAATATGGTAGGATTTACTTTGGTATAACTGATTATTATTTACTCTTTCAGATAAGAGAATGTAGTCTCTATATCACTTTCTAAAACAGTCTGACTCATATTCAGAATAAATATTAACATGGTGCAGACAAGATAGGTTTTTGTGACTGTAACCAATACCAATTTTTTATTCTGGTTTTTTTTCTTTCAAATATTTTTTCTTATCTACTGGAAACACAAGAGCATTAGTAAACTAATAGGTTAAATACAATCCTCCAAATAGACTAGCCACTTCATGCATAGGACTTTCATTTCTTCAAACATCAAATAAGAACAATAGCTATACATAATTCACTAGGGTTCTGTCATACCTTCTACAAGAGATTTATAATATAGAATCATAGATAAATATTTTTAAAAATACTGAAGCTGTAACAGAATACCACTAGCCACCATCATCTGATTTTTTTTTATAAAAATATAGAATTATGGAGTTGGAAGGAACCACAGGAATCACATAGTCCAATCTTCTGCAGTGCTCAGGAAAATTAATTGAATCATCCTTGAGAGTCCACTTTCAAACTTACTAATACTTACCAGGCTGATTTATCTAGTACTATGCAGATAGTTGGAGAGAAGCCTAAGGATGAGATCTGAGTTGCCTCTGCCTGTTTCCATGTGGGTGGCAAATCATCACTCACAATTAATGGGATGAGGCCAAGGGGAGAATAGGATAGTCTGAGCTAATATTTGGGTATTATCATCCAACTCTAATCTGCACTTTCATGCTCATTCAACATGTGATATCATCAAGCCAAAACACTCATTAAACAGTATATAGCAGATGCAATACATCAATTGGATCTAGCTAATATCCCAAGCTTTGTTGCCAGTGAATCCAAAAGACACTCTGTCTTCCATATGGCATAGTAAGCTAAACTCAAAGTACCTAAACATTGGAGGGCCTTTATTCTAATATCTGTCATGCCCTCTCTTCATCTTGAAGACCTACACAGGAAGTTTCCTTACCTGGAGAGATACCTGTGACTCTGGAAACACAGAAAAAACAAAGCATGTGCTTCTCCAGTGCCTGTATCACAGAGGTATTTATACCAGCTTCATCTCACCATTACTACATAAATATCCAGGGTGCACGGAACAGTTCCACACCTCCCTGCTGCTGTCAAATACCAACCCTGTTACAAAATATACTTTGCCAGGTTCTGCATAGCAGCACTTAAAATTTGTTTGATGATAAACTGTGCCACAAACTGGATTTAATGACATCAAGTGCACCATAATAGAATGTAATTTGATGTGTACAGTCTTCCACATATTAATCTATATTCACTGACATGCATCCATCTAAAGCTCCTATCCCTCCTTTTAGATTCTAGACTTTTATTTTTATATATAACGTTCTGTTTTAATACTTTTAATATGTTCTGGCTTTTCATGGGTTTTAGCTTTAGCATCTGATATACCTATTTGCTTTGTAATTGACTCCTTATATTGGTCTATGATTGTAATAAAGACTTGATTTGATATATGTTGTAAGCAAATACCATTTTGTTACTGTATATTTGTAAATCTGTGACATGTATGAAATTTAATGTTTAAATGTTGCTAATGGCTTGCTCCTAGGACAGTTTTTCAAAGAATAAAAATAAAATACTTTGATAGTCCCTACAGAGTGTTTTATCATATATTTGAAATATCCTAGCTTTCAGTATTACATTTCTTTCTAAACCATTCATCCTTTCTTTATTGGGAAGAGAAAATAATATCCCTAAGACCAAAAGATACCAATTAAGAAGAAGATTTATGGGATCTCCTTAACCATTTTTTTTTAAAAGCCTATCTAGTTTTTTGTAAATGTTATTCTCTGTTTCTAGACCAGAAAGGTGGCAGACTAAGGATCATGTATAGTTCTTTCCTTAAACGATTCCCCCCCCAAACAAATAGCTGTGGGCAAGCCTGATCTGTACTGGGACCACAATCGATAAGCAAATTGAAACTTGCCTTTGTGATACCCAAATTCAGATTGGCTTTCTGCATCTTCTATTTGTATTGCTAACAACAATCCATAGACTCCTGGTCTAGATTAAAATCACAAAGTAGAACATTAATAATTTTTTTAAAAAACCACATAGTAGTTGTAATTCAGGCCAACCTCACACATTCCCTAGTCTCTCATGCTAGTAATTTGTAAGATAAGTACATTGTGCAAGGTCATATTTATGTAGCACAGATAAATAAATTACATTTAAGACTGAGACAAATATTGTGGGCATACCTTTTTCTATACTAAAGGAGAGGGTGAGTGTAGTGAAGATAGCCTAGGATTTGTAATCTCTTTGGACTTTAACATTTCTTAAAATTTTCAAACTTTGGTGGAATTTCTCCAAACCTCTTAGCAATTGGATACATAGTAAATAAACGCAGAGGACAGGAAGGCCTGGAGGAACATTGTCCATGGGGTTGCAATGGGTCGGACACGACTTCGCGACTAACAACAACAACAAAATAAATAAATGCATAATAAACACAAATAATCCGGATAACCATTTTGTTTTAAATGGATTTGAATGTCAAGGGCCATAAGTTTTTTTAAAAAACAACACATGCTTTCTAGGCAAAAAATTCAAAGTTCATATCTTCTCAGATATGCCTGAGAAAAAGTTTACTTAGAAAGGCAATTAATCAGGGTGGACAGTAGACCATTCAGAGTTAGTTAGGCTTGTGCTTCTGCATAAAACTATTGCCTATTTTTCCTATATAAAATGTAAGAAATAGTATTGCATCATATTTTCCTTTTCTCTTTCTGTTCTAAATATCTGATAAAATGTTTATGGCATTTCACTAAAACTGATATATATTATAGTTGATATCACAATTTAAGTTGTCAATTTATACGGTACCTTTCTATCCATTGATCTTTACTGTTGGATAAAGTTAGCACATTTTCTGATGAAAACATTGTGAGAGAGTAATGGTTTAATAACAAGACATCATTGATCATATTGATCTGCTCTGGCTCACTGTTTTGTCAATAAGTTTGCTTATTTAATAAGCTACCTATTTCCAGACAGATGTGTTCCTAATGTATGGACAAAAACCTCTGCAAGCTTTTATATTAGCCACAGAAAGAAGCCATAAGAGGGTCTGGAATTCTACTAAGGTGGAATGAATTTGACTGAATGACAAATTGAATAGGACCCAGTCAGAAATGTTCAACAAATGTCACAATTTGTTTGAGACCTTTCAAAGTAAATGGATCCAGAATAACAGAAACTGGGGCACTTCCAGACAATCTGTCTTTCTGTCTCCCAATTATTTTTATTCTATTTTAAATGACAGCTGGAGTTCATTAGGGTTGTTCTGATTGCTTGCAGACTCTGAGACACTCTGAGTATAAACATGCTTGTGAGTCTATAGAATTTAAGGATAATTGATAGGCAGAGAACCTACAGATAATTAGTGTTCACATTTCTTGACAAAAAGTTGAGGGTAGAGAATAAGCAACTAATTTTTTCTTGTTTATTGATCTATTAACATGTAACTTGTTTTTTCCCCTCAGTTTTCTCATATCCCTTTCTTCTGGAAGAGGAAAAGGGAGAAGAAGAGACTCTAAATTGTTGACATGTTGTGTTTCCCATGATAATATTCTTACCACTCAGCTCAAATGGTGTCTTCTGTGTTAATATAACAGCTACACCATCATACTGCTGCAATGAGATTCCCAAAACTGGGAAGTAGGATGAAACAACAGTCTCCTTCAGCAAGACAGCAGATTATTTCTTGAAAGAATAGAATAGAATAGAATAGAATAGAATAGAATAGAATAGAATAGAATAGAATAGAATAGAATAGAATAGAATAGAATAGAATAGAATAGAATAGAATAGAATAGAATAGAATAGAATAGAATAGAATAGAATAGAATAGAGCTGGAAGGGACCTTGGAGGTCTTCAGGTCCAGCCCCCTGCTCGAGCAGGAGAACCTATTCCATTTCAGACAAGTGACTGTCCAGTCTCTTTTTAAAAATCTTGAGTGATGGAGCACCCACGATTTCTGGGGGCAAGTTATTCCACTGGTTAATTGTCCTCACAGTCAGGAAGTTTCTCCTTAATTCCAGGTTGCTTCTCTCTTTAATCAGTTTCCAACCATTGTTTCTTGTCTAGCCCTCTGGTGCTTTGGTGAATAACATGACTCCCTCTTCTTTGTGGCAGCCCCTCAAATACTGGAATACTGCTATCATGTCTCCCCTATTTCTTCTTTTCTTTAGACTAGCCAAATCCAAGTCCTGCAGCCATTCTTTGTATGTTTTAGTCTCCAGGCCTTTGATCATCTTAGTTGCTCTTCTCTGAATTTTTTCCAAACTCTCAACATCTTTTTTGTGATATGGTGACCAAAATTGGCTGCAGTATTCCAGGTGTGGTCTTACTAGGGTTTAATAAAGTGGTACTAATAACTTGCGTGATCTTGATTCTATGCCTCTGTTTATACAACCCAGGATTTTATTAGCTTTTTTGGCTGCTGCTGCACACTGCTGGCTCATGGTTAAGTGATCGTCCACTAGGACTTCAAGGTCCCTCTCACAGTTACTGTTTTTAAGCCAGGTCTCACCCAATCTTACTTGTACATTTGATTTTTCCTGCCTAAATGTAAAACTTTGCTTTTTTTCACATTGAAACTCATTTTGTTGGATAGGGCTTATTGTTCAAGTTTGTCAAGATCTTTTTAGATCCTGAGTTTGTCTTCTGGGGTGTTGGCTACTCCTGTCACTTTGATGTTATCTGCAAATTTGATGAGTCCCCCTTCAATTCCCTCATCTAAGTCATTGATGAAGTTATTCAAGAGTACTGGGCTAAGATGGAACCTTGTGGTACCCCACAGCTTACTTCTTTCCATGTGGATGTAGTGCTGTTGAGGACTACTCATTGAGTATGGTTTTCCAGCCAGCTACAGATCCATCTGCTGGTGATGTTGTCTATTCCACCTTTTTCTAGCTTACCAAGGAGTAGGTTGTGATCTACTTTATCAAATGCTTTACTGAAGTCGAAGAACACTATGTCCACAGTATTTCACTGGTCTATTAGTTTAGTCACTTTGTCGAAGAATGAAATATGAGGCAGTAATTTCCTGTCATATCATCACTGATAAACACAGCTAGAAACAGAATTTCCCATTGGTAGATATAATGCCACTGACAGAATTATATCACAATGCCAATCATTCATTGACATCATTGAATGTAGATCACAACCTACTACTTGGTAAGATAGAAAAATGTGGGTTAGACAGCATCATCACCAGATGGATTCATAGCTGGCTGACTGGCCGTACTCAGTGAGTGGTCCTCAATGGAACTGCATCTACATGGAGGGAAGTGTGTAGTGGGGTTCCCCAGGGCTCTGTTCTAGGCCCAGTGCTCTTCAACATCTTCATCAATTATTTGGATGAGGGGATAGTTGGGGAACTCATCAAAGTTACAGACGACACCAAGCTGGCAGGAATAGCCAACATTCCAGAAGATAGCTTAAGATACAGAAGGATCTTGACAGACTTGAACATTGGGCGCTATCTAACAAAATGAAATTCAATGGTGAAAAAAGTAAAGTTGTACATTTAGGCAAGAAAAACCAAATGCACAGGTATAGTATAGGTGGTACCTTGCTCAATAGTAGCAACTGTGAGAGGGATCTCAGAGTCCTAGTGTACAATCACTTAAATATGAGCCAGCAGTGTGCTGCAGCTGCCAAAAAAGCCAACACAGTGTTAGGCTGCATTAACAGAGGGATAGAATCATTATCACGTGAAGTATTAATACCACTTTACAATGCCTTGGTAAAGCCACACTTGGAATACTGCATCCAGTTTTGGTCACCATGATGTAAAAAAGATGTTGAGACTTTAGAAAGAGTACAGAGAAGAACAACAAAGATGATTAGAGGACTGGAGGCTAAAACATATAAGGAATGGTTGCTGGAATTGGGTATGTCTAGTTTAATGAAGAGAAGGATGAGGGGGGACATGATAGCAGTGTTCCAATATCTCAGGGGCTGCCACAAAGAAGAGGGAGTCAAGCTATTCTCCAAAGCGCCTGAAGGCAGGACAAGAAGCAACGGATGGAAACTAATCAAGGAGAGAAGCAACCTAGAACTAAGGAGAAACTTCCTGACAGTTAGAACAATTAACCAGTGGAACAACCTGCCTCCAGAAGCGATGAATGCTCCAACACTGCAAGTTTTTAAGAAGAGACTGGACAGCCATTTGTCTGAAATGCTATAGGGTTTCCTGCCTGAGCAGGGGGTTGGACTAGATGATCTCCAAGGTCCCTTCCAACTTTATTATTATTATTATTATTATTATTATTATTATTATTATTATTATTATTATTATTATTATTATTATTATTATTATTATTATTATTATTATTATTATTATTATTATTATTATTATTATTGTTATTATCGTTATTGTTGTTGTTGTTGTTGTTGTTGTTGTTGTTGTCATCGTCATCATCATCCTTGGATCAGTGAAAGCTTCATATTCCCACCACTTCAGGGATTACCATTAGGAAGTTGATGTTTTTATCATTCAGACTTCTTTAAACAGACGCTGAAGGAATTACATGAAAAGCTGTTGCTCAGGTATTGATTCATCCACTTGTATTTTCCTCCATGGTAGCTATTTTCTCTCTATCTCCCAGCACTCACCCTTGTTGGGTGAACTTCCTTTATGTCAAAGGAAAGAGTACAAGCCAAATTTTAAGTTTCTGGGATTCATCTGGTTCTTGATAAGTTTAAGGTTCTTGATTAATATATCACATTTTGATATATTTGATATGCTTGATTATTTATTAAATGAATTCCCAATAAATAAACTGGGAACTGGAATTTATTTCGTTATTTTGCTTACCAGGGATCTTATCAGTATGTCATATAACTGATTATATATAATTACCTGACTCACAAAGAGAATAAAGGCAAGCACTGAAAAAAAACAAAGGTTCTATCTTTCTCTGAAAATGAAACCCCCAAGCTTCCATTTTTCTGTGTTGAGACTGAGATTCAATAAGTGTTGTAAATTATGTAAGTGGTGGCAGTAAATCTATGTTGGAAATATACCAGGAACAGGGTCTGGCAGTCTGTCTTATTCTGCAATATGGAGCCACTGATTACTTTCTTTAGACTTACCAATATATAAACAAGACTATATCCATTTCTTGACTCCACTTATCGCCAGTGGGGGATCTGTGATTAGAAAGTCTGAAATGAGATTTGGTTTGAAGTCTAGGACTCAATTTGAATGGGAATTGTGTATAACATTTTTTGTCTCTTAGTCAGGAAGGTCAAATGTCACCATCAAAGTTGTCAAAAACGTTGGTCTCAGTTCTGTCTTATGATAATTATTCTGCTGTTTAGCTTTAACTAACTAAAAATCTATCAACTTAAAATATCATATTAAAAATCTTAAATAACTTTTAAACAGTTGATTGGAAACTGTAACCATTTTTTGTCCCTGTAGTAAAACTGTCTAATTTGTTTGAATAATCAAAATAGCACTTTCCATATGTTCTTGGAGGCAAAGATTTAATTGCTTCCTGATGCCACAGTCTGAGATAATTTGGATTTACTGAGATGGTTTTCCAGTTTGTCATCAGTGGAGATTTTATATAAATAATGTGTTTAATAGAAATGTAATTATCTTTGGGGAAGTTTTCATTGCTGTGGCTAATGCAATACAAGGAAGTTCTGAGGCAACAGTTCAAATGGAAAAATAGTCCTAGATCATGTAGACTTAACAAACTAAACTCTGCAGAAACTTGGATCTCTTACATACATTAATTTGCAGGAATATGCATAGTTATATCTATTTGAAGTATATGGATACTGGAGTATTTAAATTTGGATATGATGGGGATAGGTGAGGAAAAGGCAGAGGAGTAGGATGGTAATGCAGATGCAGATTCTATGTGAGACAGATTTCAAGTACTATATCAATTGATAATTGTCATGTGCTAAAAAAAACATTTGTGTTTTTTGAAACCATCTGAGAATTCCTAAAATCAATTGATGTATGATTTCAACAGTTTCTTATTTGATGGTGTTGTTAAACACCTGCTATTCCAAAACAGTTGTTTTAAGGTCTCCATGGTTCTCCTGACAGATTAAAATGCTCTGATATCAATTTGTTCTTGTTCTGAGTTCTGAGGTCAAACCTGTGTCCATTATTTTGGACAACGTTTGTCCCAGACCTTACCCCTAATTAAATTCTACATCAGCCTTGCCAAATCTATGCATTTGTTGAAGTGAAATACAGCTTACAAAAACTTGTACCTTTTAATAAAAATTGTTGGAAAAAGTACCACCAAATTACTGAGTTTTTGCTCCAATAGATTAACATGGTTCTCACCCTGCAGGGTCTAACAGGAAATAATCTATACATGATCTACATCAGGCATGTCAAATGCGCAGTTTCGGCGTGACGCATCCAGCCCATGGGCCGGCAGTTTGACATGCCTGATCTAGATAATCTTCTAGGGTGAAACATGTTGTTCTAGAAGAAAATTTTATTGGAGCTAGTAACAGTATATTTCCTTGTTGACTTTGGTTTGTACATGTTTTTTTTCCCCTTTCCCCCCTGCAATGAGTATTGAAGAGTTTCCAGAAAAAGCATTGCTGACTTTTCCTGTGGGTTCCAAAATGTTCACCATATGTGGCAAACATATGGTATACCTTCATAATAGTATTAACTAGGAAAGATATGGCAGATTTTTATAGAAACACCATAATGTGAAAAAGTTGCTATAGTATAACAAACAGCTGTTTTTATGAATGTTGTCTATTTTTAAACTAAACACCATTATTTATGATGTAGTTATGTTTAGCAATATCAAAGTAAGGAAATAAATCAAGCCCAAGTGGAAATGTTCATTTGAGTAGTTGTGTGACCCAACTGCAAAACACACTGACAAAACAATTTGTATTACAAGTTAAAGTACTGTGGTATATGTCTGCAAATGTATACATTATATTTTTTTTAGTTAACTGCTTTTCCTAGCATTGAAATGATATCACAGATTCGTTAACAGCTGCTATATGAAGATACGGTATAATGATGCTAGAGTCATTGGACCAGGGGGAAAAAACATGCATCCAAATTGTTTTATTTATTTATTATTATTTTTTTAAAAAAAGGATGGTGGAGATTGAAAAATGAGAAACTCGCCTCCCTCCAGACTCAGTACATTTCAGTTACAAAAATATAATTCCTTCAGAATCATTTGGACCAAGCTAAACAAGGTGGTAGGAGGTTCTTGAGTCAAAACAGATGAATAACATTAAATAGGTTTGCCTCTTTTTCCTGATCAGCAAAAAATAATGAAGAAAAGTTTTTTGTACCACTGCATCTGCTTTTCAGGAATATACATTTGTCCATTAACTTTTCAATATGTGGAGCTTTCTTAAGGGAAAAAAAAAGACTAGCAATGTTAAGGACTTTTATCTAGTATCCAGAGAGGAAATATTGCTGGCAATAATAAAATGAAAACTCCAGTTACTTGCAGAATTGTGCCATATACATCAGCCTAGTACATACAAATATTCTGTCTAGAGTAGAAATGGGTTACTACCATAGAAAAAGGTTTCATCTTATAATTTGAACACAATTATACCTATGTTAATATCAGTTGCCTACAGGTCAGCACAAGAGATAATCCTTACTAGCCAGGTTATAACAAATTAGAGAGAAAGGATCGTTTGTCTCACTGCTTCAGACAGGAAGGCGGTGCAGAGAGTGCTGAAAATGGCCGAAAAGATCATTGGCAGTTCCCTCCCTCCCATCCAGGACATAGCACAGAAGCGTTGCTTGAGCAGGGTCCGTAAGATTATCTGGGACACTACACATCCTCTTCACGACCTGTTTTCCTTGCTACCTTCTGGGAGGAGACTTTGTGGTATCCGTAGCAGAACATCCAGATTCAGCCATAGTTTCATTCCATACAGCATTAACCTTGTGAACTCTCAAGCTTTCTCCTTCCGTTATATATTCAAGATGGACAGTATTTAATATTTATTTGTTATGTATATGTAGGGGTGTGGGTCTATACCAGTGGTGGCGAACCTATGGCACGGGTGCCAGAGGCGGCACTCAGAGCCCTCTCTGTGGGCACATGCGCCATCACCCCAGTCCTAGGCCTTCAGCTGGGTTTTATAAAACCTTTTCGCTTTAGGCTTCCATCACCGTGTGCAAAAAAAAAAAAAGGTTCAATTAGTCAATTTCAACTTCTTGCGGGAAAAAAAAAAGATCTTGCAACGTTGAAATTGATTGAACTTTTTAGTCCCATCCAGTCTGCCGTTACCATGCCCACCCAATTGGCCATGCCCACCCAATGGGCCACACCCAGCCAATGGGCCACACCCACCCGGCACTCGACAATGCATAAGTGGGTTTTGGGTTGCAGTTTGGGCATTCAGTCTCTAAAAGGTTCGCCATCACTGGTCTATACATACGTTGTATATAGTATGTTTAGGTGTGTGTCATGTATGTGTTTCACTTTGAGAGCGGGCAACTAAATTTCATTTTTGATGTGTGCCGTTGTGCCTACAGTAAAAAAAAGACAATAAAGGTTATCTTATCTTATCTTATCTTATCTTATCTTATCTTATCTTATCTTATCTTATCTTATCTTATCTTATCTTATCTTATCTTATCTTATCTTATCTTATCTTATCTTATCTTATCTTATCTTATCTGCACCTTGGTTGAGGGTCATCATAAAATTTATTTTGAAGAATCTTATTTGTGAGTAGTTTTTTTTTTACAAATGAGTAATTCATTTGTGATTTCCTATACATGCTCATTAATTGTATCTCTCCAAGAAATTATTCAATCTCAAATTCAGAAGAGAAGGAGATCTGTTCTTATATCAGATGCTTATTCTTGGAATGACTTAGGAATTCCATAAACAGACAATATCTATAATGGTATATGGGGATGTCTTAGAGAAAATCTATGTCACTATGATTCAAAGCAACTAGATAGACAGAACTAATTATATGAAAATGACTTTGGGAGACAGGGGGAAGAGCTAGTTTGCTGAGCTAAAAAGGTAATGGGGGAGAAATTTACTTTCAGACTTGTAATATTCTGTTAATGAAACCTTTCAATACAGTAGAACTAGTCCTTCTGGGTATGTTATTTGTCTGAACTGCCCTGCAAGACTGACAATAACTCAATGAGTAATTTGTTCCTTTTGATCTTCAAGCTCCAGACTTTCAGTTCGAATGAACCTCTGGGCTAGGGATCTTCCAGTTGAGATGCATGTGATGGAGAAATTCCCCCAGAAAATATTTTACCACAATTTTTTTGTAATTAAAATATTTCTAAAAGATCTGCTTTATCTTCACAAAGTTAATATAGATATTGGTGTTATTAAATTTTCAATGATTAAGTGTTAGTTTTCTTCTCTCAGTAGAATTAAAAGTAATACAATAAAGTGAAAAAAGATGAGAAAATGATGTTAATTTTTGGTATAGGTTTCTCTCATAACAATATTCCATATTTTTCAGCAATAGAAATTGAGTAGTTTTTATAAGATTGCACTGAACACTTATATTTATCCAAGAGCTGTTTTAAAGTAGAAATTTAATTAATGGAACAAAGCATTCAGGGTTGTTTTTTAAGAAGATGTAATACCATTACCAAATGTTTATCTTCAGATTATTAAATAAGACTGCCTTTATTAACTGAGCTTCAAGTATTTGAAATTTGCTGCCATTCAAATTTGCTGTCATAACTTGAATACAATGCAGCATTGATCAGTTGTCAAAATCTAACCATCTAAATGAGAGCTTGCAAAGTGAAAAAGCATGTAGAAAATCCAAAGAGCTGTCTTGAATATAAAGCACTGAAGTGGCATTCTCTGGTCAACATAAATACAATCAACAGCTATTTCAGAGAAGCAATCTCAACTCTCCTTGGTATTTGTTAGTTCTTCTGTCTTATTTTTTTAAAAAAATTCTCTTATTGAATTGCTTTTTATTCTTTAAACTCCAGAATCTTGTTCTTTTTGTTTCAAGGCAAGTAATAAGAATTTCAGTCCTCCAGAGGTTTCTTGAGAATCCAACTCTAATTCCACTTCCCAATAAACTCTAAGTTTATTGAAATTAGCTCTCTTAAAGTCTAAGACTCTAGTTTGAATGTGTTCTATTGCTTGTGCTTGCATAATGTTGAATTCCAATATTGCATGATCACTCCCCCCAAGGTTCCTGTGGCTTCAACACCTTCTATCATTTCATCTCTGTTAGTGAGAATTAGGTCCAATATGGCTGATCCCCTAGTTCCCTTTTCTATGTTTTGGTAGACAAAGTTGTCTGCTAGGTTTGTCAGGAATCTGTTTGATAAAATGTATTCTATGCTGTAGGTACAATTTATTTATTTATTAGACTTTCCTATCTCAAGACAGCAAATATACATAATACTCCTTTCTCCTATTTCCCCGCAAAAACTGTGTCACCCAACTGAATTTCATATCTAATGTGGGACTAGAACTCACAGTCTCCTGGTTTCTAGGTCAACAACTTAACCACTACACCAAACCGGCTGTCATATATATATGATATAAATGTATATCAAAGTTATTCTACTTATAGTATAGAGACAAAGTAAAAATACTATATCCATTTTGAGACATTTTATTATTTGCTTTTATGATATATTTTCCAATTTCATCTCAGTGAGACTTGTTTTCTAGATGTCTGGATTCCAAATTAACTGAGATTTTGAAAAAAAATAACTTATTAAATCTCCACATTTTTATTAAGGAAGGAGCATCAGATCA
>JALGBA010000117.1:0-23404 GCA_023970755.1 Azemiops feae | reverse complement strand
GGAAGCTGATAAACTCTGTTAATTTAAGTATATTCTTTTCTGCTATAGTTGCAGTATTTTTAAAAAGTTTTTTTTAGCACTAGGAAAGTAAACATGGTTCAATAGATTTCCACTGTATTTATTTCTTAATTTCGCTTAAAGGCTGCCCAGCTCTCTCACAGTTCTGTTTCTATTTTGCTAGGTACTAATTTAGTTCAGAAAAATCCAGCTTGGTATAACCCAGATAATTTCTTTAAAAGTTCAATGTAACTTATTTCAAGAATGTTTCATAAGTTTTATAGAATCAAGTCTCTGTCATGTTATGTTCTAAAACATCATAAAACATGTGCCTGCTGTCAGTATTTTTTACATCAGCAATTTCTAATATCACATCTGGATATTTTTAATCACAGTTATTTGCCAGTGCTATTTGTTAACAGAGACCATTGCAGAGGAGTAATTTACAGTCTACTTGCCCTTTCTGGGAACTCTATAGATCATCATAATCTTGATTGCCCGTAAATAAATAACAACATCAAGCATGATATATATTTTTGTCTGTGCTTTTCAAATTAAAAAAATATGTATCAGTTTGAAACTTTCTTACAGATAGATAGAAAGGTAGACAGATAAATTTTAATCAACAGGAGCCTGTTGTCATCCATGTTTAAAATACTGCATTAGGGACTGAATCATTGAAAAGTGGCTTGTAAAAGGGAAATAAATGGAAAGCAATGATGTAAACAATGCTTTCAAGCAGAACCAGAAGAATAATACAAGGAATGTTTCTTTTTAGATTACACTTTTTTTTTTACCTTGTTGAAAACTAGATGGATGAGGAAAGATTTTTTTTCCCCCCAAGAAAAAAATATTGCTAAAGAAATCCCCTGGGGATACAGTAATTATATATGTTTAATCAAGCTGCCACTAGAGGTCTCTACTTCTTTATGCAGAAAAAAAAAATCTGACTACAGTTTAAAAATGCTGTCCCAACTGAGGTTGCCCATGATTTTGGAGGAAGGAAGGAAGGAAGGAAGGAAGGAAGGAAGGAAGGGCTACAAGCTTTCTATAATGCTTGAAATTGCAAAGTGCCTTAATTGCTATTGTCACTTTCTATGGAATTAGTTAGGAATAGTAGCTGACTGGAAGATAGAAGTCTGAACAAATATTATTGTAATTGCAAGAAATGCTGGCATAACTTACAATGGACCAAAATCTCCATAGACAGTAGAGACTGTTCTTCTAGTTGCACATTAGAGCATCCAATTCTTCCAGGCAAGAAAGCAATTAAGCATCGTTGTATCTTTTATAGCAGACATGTCAAACACAAGGCCCGGGGGCCGGATGCGGCCCGCGAAGTGGTTTCATGTGGCCCATGAAGCCATCCTGGAAACAGTGAGAGAATGGCCCCCGCTGCCTTGGCCCTGGCCCAGGCCGGCCGGGAGCTAATGTACAATTTTGTGATGGCCATCTATGCTGAAAGGCATTCAGTCTTAGCTCCACAAGGCCGTCTGGAAACAGCGAGGAACCGGCCCCTGCAGCGTCGGGCCCGCCCCCTGGGTGCATGCTGGGGAGGCTCCTCCAGTGGACCATGCCTTGGCACTTGCCCTGGTCCCGCCCCCTTCTGCCAGAGACCCTCAGATCTGTCCCACTCCTGCCCAGGCCCCGTTGACATGAACGATGTAGAGCTGGCCATGCCCACCCAGTAGGCCACACCCACCCTGACCACACCCATCCGGCCCCCCGAGGGCAACCGCAATGCTGATGCGGCCCACAATGAAATTGAGTTTGACACCCCTGTATAGGAACGTAGTACTATTCACATCACATTTGGTTTGGTTTTATTTCCTTTTTTTTCTATGTAGAATAACCTTCAAAACATGATCTCCTATTTTTTCTCCTGGAGGTGGGAATAAGTTGAAGATACGTACTGGATTTCAAGAGGAGAGTCCAGGGTAGGTTTTCAATACATGAAATAAGCAAGTCCTGGGTGGAGAACTGAGTATAACAGAATTGGATTTTTATCATAAAAAGAAACTGATTCAATCCTGAAAAGAGAAAATTTTAATTCCAAGTGTAAACTTGAGTAGAAAACATTGATATGTTTTGCTTGGGAATTGATTACCAAAGAACTAAAGAACAGTTACTGTTCCTTATCACTTTCTACAAGTCTTGTTAAATCACAGTATTAAAAACATATAGTTCACTGGCTTAGACATGGAAAATAATGCTTGAACTCTAATCTTTATTGAGAGTTTGTAAATTATCTAAGATCTGCATCAAATGTGCAATTCAGTTTGACTTTATAATTCAATTTCATTTAACTTTTATATTCAATTTATTAACAGTGGAACAAAAGTCCATTAAATCTTCAAACCAGTTCAAAAGCATTGATTCAAAACATTGAGTCTGATGATTTAATCTAAGGATTGGATTTTTGAAGGCTGATTTGTTCAAATTGCTTTATATTTGCATTAATATTGCAATCTGATTTTCTAGTTACAATTTTCTAGTTACAAGTTGCCAGGTGCTATATCATCTGTATCATTCTTTTTCTTAGAATTTTATTTGGAGGAGTATTTATTTGGAAGTATTTGGCACCCTCACAAACCAAAACGATCTTTGTGTTGACTGACAATAAAATTGTAAAGAAGAATAGTGTCTTTCTCTTTATACAAATAGGAACTATTGATCTTCATTGTTTTGTGGTAGGTTAAATTAGATTCCCTATAGCCCCAATGACTTTATATGTGCCACTGTTGCATTGTTTTGTATTAAATTAAAGGAATGCAATTAAAATCTTTGCAGTTTTTATTCCAACTTACCAATAGTAAGTTACAAACTGACAAAAGTTACATTGATCCATTTCACAACTGCACATAAACAGTTGAACAAAGATGCTCACAAAACTTGGAACTTCTTCGTCAGGTTCTCTGGGTTTCTGGAACAATTAGAGATGTATTAAGATCCAAGGGAGAGCAGAAACCAATTATTTCAGTATAATAGGTGCAAATACTGGTTATAGCTCTGATTCCAGGGTATATGGGAGAATTTATACTAGAATCAGAGAGCTGGATCAGTGCCTAAAATGCATTGTCGGTATGTCCGGGTATAATTTATGTATATTTGTGCAATGCTGCCCTGACAAATTATAAATGCAGTTGAGACCAGTTTCAGGCACATGGGGAATTACAAATTAAAGAATATCAAATAATCCTCCAGTTTTTTAAATATACAAAAGAAATGTGGAGTGAAAGAGATATACAATGTACCGAGCTGAAAAAAGTGATGTTTGGATGTTCTTGAGTTACCTTGTAAGTTTGTCAGGAAGATACAGTCCAGGCCCATTCTAAAGTATATTGAAGAAATGACAAGAAACAGAGGTGATCACCTAAATATGAGTTGTAGAGTTCACAGCCAAGTAAATAGCCTGCAAAATAGAGAGAGGCAAACCAGGCAAGCTATCTTAATATATATATATATATATATATATATATATATATTAAGATAGCTTGCCTGGTTTGCCTCTCTCTATTTTGCATATATTTGCAATATATATTTTGTATATATTTGCAATATATTTAATATTTACTTTTTTACTTGTGGTTCTGTATGCAAGAAAGCTAGATTACAATTTAGTGCAAAGCTCTTCACTCATACTGAATTTAGTAAAGGACTGTGAAATCTGCCTAGATTGTACCTTACCGTTGCAGGGGAAATAAACAATATTCATTGGACATTATTGGCTGTAAAAGAACAGCGTACAGTGAGACAAACTTTAAATGTGACTGAGTTCTGCTGAAATTTCTGATCAGCTTTGTCATTTCTTTCAAGCTATTAACCACAGTTGTCATGTTGCCTTGCCACTAAACAAGGCTTCATCTGCCAATCTCCAGTTAATTCATTGCAAAGGGTCCTCTTTTTTAAAAAGAATTGCACAGATTTTTGTGATGGAAATGATTGATGCTTGGTACTTTCAGTCCCCTCTCCTCCCACTCTCTGCTGATTCAATTTGACTTATTTGTTTTACAAGTATAGTATAGTACTGAATGGCATGCTAACAAAGACAGAATGCTGGACTGGCTGCTGAAAACGAATAATTTACAAAACTATGAAGAATTGTTCCAAATTGCCAAAAACCTAATTTTGCTTAACAGTGGGAGTGATACAACCTGTACATCAGGCATGTCAAACTTGCGACGTCACATGATGTTGTGTGACATATCGGGACTTTTTCCCCATTGACAACAATGGGGTGGGCGCGGTTTTGGCATGACGCATCGGGCCCATGAGCCGGCAGTTTGACATGTCTGCTGTACATTATAGAGACAGAATGGAAATTCACAGTTAAAAAAGAGTTTATTCCCTATTCTAATTATGCTGATGTACAGCAGTAAAAGCTGATTTTCCAGCAGAACACTGAGAATCGAGGGAGAAGAATCACAGTGTGCTGGCATTTTTGAACACATTCAGCTTGAATGACTAGAGATGATGTATGATGTATTGGGAATCAATATATTTTACTACTGGTGTGGGAATGACTGAAGCAGACTTTTTCTTGGATAAAGCTGTAAGTCAGCTGGATGGGAAGAATCCCTGCAAAAAAAAAAAAAGCTATTTTTAGCATTAAATAATGGAAGTATCAGAGCAAATAGATCAACTTGTACAATGTTCAGTAAAGATGGGAAACTGTATGCTCAATTTTTAAGATGTGCATGTGCAAATCTCGAAATGTTCATGTGCAATGTAGTCTCTATGAAGAATGTTTGTTGAAAGGAACAAAAGTAGTTATTTATAAATGCATGCTTCTGTCCATGTGTTATATAGAAATAAGAGTTGCTTATGGAAGGAAAAACACGAAAATAAGTTGAATGTGGATCATTTAAGAACATTTAACATTTAACACAAAAGAGATCATACCAGGAATGAATGGCTGTGAAAGAACATGGACTGAATACCAAAGTAAATCATCATTATGAAAGAAGTCCCTTAGGATGGTTTGCTCATTTAATGAAAATGAATGACCAGGTCACAAGACAAATATATGAAAGAATTATTAACTTGTTGGAAGGAAGGCAAAAACTTAGAAAGTTGTGATAAGGTGGACTTGAAATCCTTGGAAAGACAAAGATGAATAATTTAAAATACAAAAGGGAATGTAGGAAGCAGTTGTGGTTGTGGTGGGAATAAGGATGAATTGCATGTACAGAAAGATATGAGGAATTAATAGGATTATGATTGTATAAACCAGATTTACAAAAAAAAAAAAATCTTATTCTTTCTTTCTGTTCTGCCTCCAATTTCTTTTGCTTATTAATCTTTTGTCTGTGATTTACATAGCAAATCCTTTCTGTAGCACAGCAACCAGGACTACATATGATATAGATATCCTATCAGATAGAGCCCATAGTTGTTGAGAGTTTGAATGGTAAACAAATTGAATAAAATTAATTGGATAAAGACAGATGATAGCTAGCTAGCTAGCTAGCTAGCTAGATAGATAGATAGATAGGAATTGTGTAAGGATATTGTAATTATAGAAGCTTTATTTTCATTTCTTTTTCTATGCGAATACAAAATGTCACATCATCTTCGCTAGATTAGCTGCTAAACCCTCAAATTCTTTTTCCTGTGTAGTTGCAAACAAAGCAGATCCCCAACAGTGTTTATGTGAAATTACCCAATTTTGCCCTAATCTAAGTCATTTTACAATTCAATTGAACCACACTTGATATTTGATTAACCCTTTATCCGATTTAAAGATATCTTTTTTGAGCTCTTTGCACACGTTTTTTGGCTTTCTCCACCATGAATACTATGATATATTTTGCAAATTTGTAAGTTAAGATCATTTAGAAATGAATTAAAAAGTATCACTACCAACATGGATGCTCGAGGGACTTTACTTTTTTGCTTCCTTGAATTAAGAAAATGGTTCATTGATCTTTACTCTTTGCTTTCTTTTTATTTGTAACCTATAAGCAATACATAAAAGATAATCTTATCACATGAATGGTAGATTTACTCAAAAGGTTTCATTGAAAAGTCTCAGATATATTGTTGACTGGAACACCTGCATCCACTCAAGTAACTCTAAAGGTTAGTGAAGCAGGATTTAGTTTTCAAAATTTACTTCTACTTTTTTCTTCATCAAACCCAATTCCTCCATATGCTTAGCAATTTTCCCCCTTTAATTATAATTTCTACCAGTTTACCCAGAACAGTTGCTTGACTGACCAGCCTGTAATTTCCTGCATCTTCTTTGGACTCTTTTTAAAAAATTAATTTCACATTGGCTGCCGTCCAATCCTCTGGCACAGAAACTTATTTAACTTGACAATTTTCATATTTTTGCTGTGAGTTTGGCCTTTCCCATCTGAATTCTTTAAGAATTATGAAGTCAATCTCACCAGAACTCTAATTTCATACTTAGATGTCTCTCAAATGTCTTAGCATATCTTTAGTTCTGGCCTGGCCAAAGACTATAATTGAAATTGCATGTGGGAATGTCCTTGGGAGACAGGAGGAACAGCTGCAGATAAGGTGCAGACAAATGGCAGCTGAATCCACAGAGACATGTTCAGAATGAACCCTCTCAAGTCTCCTGGAGTGTGAAGGCGAAGGAGGGCAATCTTTCAGACTTGTAAGATTCTGTTAATGTAACCTTACAATAGAGCTAGTATGTCGGGTGCGCTTCTTGTCTGGACTACCTTGCAAGACTATCAATAATGAAGAATAACACTGCTTTAGTTGTTGGGATTCTTCCCTTTGGAAAGTCAATAGAGGGTTTCTTTAAAGATGTTTCGCTTCTCATCCAAGAAGCTTCTTCAGCTCTGACTGCTGCAGAATGCAAATGAACAGCTGCCTGCAGGAGTATAAATCTTTCCATTCCCCACCATCCAGTCAGAGCTGAAGAAGCTTCTTGGATGAGAAGCGAAACGTCTTCAAAGAAAAACAAGAAAGTCCAGTTGCCTTGTGAAAAGGCATCTTTGGGATAATAATACATCAAGAACTATATGCAACTGAAAAAATTGCTATTATGGTCCAATACAGTTACATTTATTTCCAAAGGGCTGATGAGGCCTTTTAAAATATGTTTCCAAAAACAGTTGCCTTGTGCCCTCCGAAAACTTTATTTACAATTTAAAAAATACATCTTCCTTTTAAATGTATGTTTTCTTCTGTCCATAGCACTTGGCCTTTGGGCTGAAAAATAAAGCAAACCCATTTAGGTATTTTTTATGAGAGGAAATCAGCATTGACTCCTGGTGACTACCTGGACAAGTTCTTGCATATTTCTTGGTAAGGAACCTGTCCAGGTAGTCACCAGGAGTCAATGCAGAAGTAGTTTGCCATTACCTACTTTCTAGGGTTGAAAGAAAGAGAGTGGCCCAAGGTCACCCAGCTGGCTTTGTGCCTAAGATAGGACAAGAAATCTTGGTTTCCTGGTTTCTAGCCTGATGTCTTAACTACTACACCAAACTGATTCACACTTAGCGGTTTAGAGAAGTCATCTAAAGCCCTCCATTTGAAAGGCCTTCTTCCTGAACTCTTTCCTATGATACCTACATCTCAGTGCTGCTTATTAGATTTGGACTTTCTCTTGATCCTTTCAGGGTAATATGATGATTGAAAAAGATAGCACTACACCTTCCCATGCAAAATCAACTCAACTTCACTATCCCCTTTAATCCCAGCACTGAAAAGCATTCCAGAGAATAAAATCCATCAGAAATACTCCTTACAAAAACATGTTAAACATTTCAAAAGGAAAAGATTATCAAGAGAAGAGAAAAGACATCTTAGCTGGGAATACAAAGCACTGAAATTAATTTGGATTCACATAAGAACGAAGGTATTATTTCATTGTGTTACATTATTTTCAATACAATGCATGTTGGAATATATATATATATATTCTCTGGCATGAATATATGCAATACAGCAGCATATTGTATATGGGAGGAGAGGTAAGCATTCATTTTAAAGAAATGTGTGTATCTATATATATGGGAGGGGGATTAAATAATTGTAAATATTTTTAATCTCCACTCTGCACAATATCCTCAGAAGAATTCCATAGTCTATGCATTAAAAACAATCAAAAGAAATTAGCAGAGTCACTGTCCATCTGTCCTTTTCCCTTCATAGATAATGAAATCAGGTAATCAAACATCATCATAGGTAAGGCAATCATAGACAGGCAACAGGGAGAAAGCAGAGCTGCTTAACTCATACTTTGCATCAGTCTTCACACAAAAAGAAACTATAGCCCAACATACCAAAAAAACCTCTTCAAAAGACATACTAGAAACAAAAATTAAAATAAGCAAAAAAAATGGTAAGAGAACACCTATCTGCCCTTGACGAATATAAATCACAGGGGCCTGACATATTACATCCCAGGGTTCTGAAGGAGCTGGCAGATGTTATCTCAGAACCATTGCACCACATCTTTCAAAAATCCTGGAGCACCGGGGAAGTACCTGAGGATTGGAAAAGGGCTGATGTGGTTCCTATCTTCAAGAAAGGAAAAAAAACGGACCCGGGAAACTACAGACCAATCAGTTTAACATCAATACCTGGGAAGATCCTAGAAAAGATAATCAAAAAACAGATCTGCGAACAACTAGAAGCAAACAAAGTCATAACCAGTAGCCAGCATGGGTTTGTTAAAAACAGATCATGCCAAACCAATCTTATTTCATTCTTTGATAAAGTGACTAAACTAGTAGACCAGCAAAACGCTGTGGATGTAGCATACTTAAATTTTAGTAAGGCATTTGATAAAGTAGACCACAACCTACTCCTTGGTAAACTAGGAAAAGGTGGAATAGACAACATCACCACCAGATGGATCTGTAGCTGGCTGACAAACTGTACTGAACGAGTAATCTTCAATGGCACTACATTCACATGGAGAGAAGTAAACAGTGGGGTACCACAAGATTCCGTCTTAGGCCCAGTACTCTTCAATATCTTCATCAATGACTTAGATAAGGGAATTGAAGGGGAACTCATCAAATTTGCAGATGACACCAAACTGACAGGAGTAACCAACAGCCCAGAAGACAAACTCAGAATCCAAAAAGATCAGACAAACTTGAACAATGGGCCCTATCCAACAAAATGAGTTTCAATGTGGAGAAAAGCAAAGTTTTACATTTAGGCAGGAAAAATCAAAGGTACAGGTACAGATTGGGTGAGATCTGGGTTAAAAACTGTAACTGTGAGAGGAACCTTGGAATCCTAGTGGACAATCACTTGACTATGAGCCAGCAGTGTGCATCAGCAACCAAAAAAGCTAATACAATCCTGGTTGTATAAACAGAAGCATAGAATCAAGTTCAAGCGAAGTATTAGTACCGCTTTATAAAACCCTAGTAAGACCACACCTGGAATACTGCAACCAATTTTGGTCACCATATCACAAAAAAGATGTTAAGAGTCTGGAAAAAATTCAGAGAAGAGCAACTAAGATGATCAAAGGCCTGGAGACTAAAACATATGAAGAACGGCATGATAACAGTATTCCAGTATCTGAGGGGTTGCCACAAGGAAGAGCGGGTCACATTGTTCACCAGAGCACCAGAGGGAAGGACGAGAAACAATGGTTGGAAACTGATCAAGGAGAGAAGCAACCTGGAATTAAGGAGGAACTTCCTGACAGTGAGGACAATTAACCAGTGGAACAGCTTGCCTCCAGAAGTCGTGGGCGCTCCATTACTGGATATTTTTAAGAAGAGACTAGACAATCACTTGTCTGAGATGGTATAGGTTCTCCTGCTTGAGCAGGGGGCTGGACTAGAAGCCCTCCAAGGTCCCTTCCAGCTGTATTCTATTCTATTCTATTCTATTCTATTCTATTCTATTCTATTCTATTCTATTCTATTCTATTCTATTCTATTCTATTCTATTCCATTCTATTCTATTCTATTCTATTATCATAAGTAATCATAGATAATCAAAGCAAAATCTAGCCGTAAAAAATCAATGCAACGTTAATTATTGAAAATAGCATACCTTCCCTAAAAAGAAGGAATTTTTGCTTAAACAAAACTTTCAGCTTAAATGATGATTTGTAGGACTTTGAGGAAAGAGGAATGTTTTAATGTTTAAAGCTTTAAATAATGGCTGTGTTTTTAAAATGGAGAATAACAAAACTAGAGGAAAACACTGGAGAGAAACTAGATGACAGCAGGTCCTCAGCTTCCCCCTATGTACTGTACATATGAGAATTTCTGTGGCGGCTGGGGAAACCAAAAAGATTTGCTAATCCTTTGCAGCATTGAATTAAAGTCTAGTTTTATCAAAGACCTACCAGTCCAAGCAGAATCTGACAATGACAGATTATTTACAAAAGAAGATTCTCTTTCCTCGGTTCAAAGTATATCATTTTAATTAAAGATACATTACTTGAAGTTTTACAATAAGTTAGTATTGTGCAATATTGTGCATTTGAAATCAATATCAGAGAATATTTGTTTGCTTGATTTTAAAAATGTCTAATTGTGAATACTAGGTGGTGGCCTAGGTTTTGAATTTTTTTTTTTTTAAGATTACAAACAGAAGAGAGAGTATTTTAATCTGCATCTAATACTGTTTCCACAAAATAAATGAAACTCTTACAATTGAAATGAACTGAAGTAAACTAAAGCTGTACTGGTTGGTCTGAGTCCTTATCATTTACATACAGATACCCAAACAAGGGTCTGAAGAAATGAACACTGAGGAATATTGTGGATTTTACTCCAATGACCTCCAAACTTGAAGCTTTTGTCCCACATTGTCTTTAGTCTGAAACAGGAAGAGAGTGGAAGAAACTCTGACAAACCTTAGAAGCAAACATTATAAGTGGAGAAATATTTGAAGAAAGGAATATCTGACAAGAGATGCCAGCCATTCTCACTCTGAATCACACACATGCTAAATTCTGTTCCAACCTCCATAAATTGCCTATCACTCTTTTATCAGTTCACCCCATCTCCATCATCCCTCTCTTGTTATATATGATGTGCTCAGGAGGCAATGTGGACTTAGGCAGGTTTTTATTTGCTTCTTTGTTTATTTAGGAGGATTGCATTTCTTTCCTCCCTCCCTCAAATACTTTTTAGGCTAGTTCACACTGTAATGAAATATCTTCAAATTTCCTAAATGTTATGTTATCTTGAGAAAGCAGCTACTGTTTTTTATTTTCAAAGTCCATTCAAATTTCTTTTGATGTTGTTACCCATGAAAAAATGAACACTGTGGGTACCATCACTTTTTAGCTGTAAATCTTTTCATCGTGATGTAGATTCCCTGACTGCCCATCGAACTTTCAAAGCTAAACAAATCCACAGAAAGTGTTTTCTTCTGTTATTCCCTTTTGGAATTTAACCATGGTGTAAACAGTTAGGGAAGTTGTAGGAAAGAGCACTATAATAGACATAAGCACACACAAACTCTGGCCCATGAAATTTCACACTACACTCCTTGGAGAATCTCACTAAAATGTCCTTGGTCAAATATTTTGTTTTCCATTAAATTGAAAATATTTAACATGCAGCAAATACACACATATCCATACTCACACCCACAAACATACAAACCATGTAGACTGTCTTTCCTTAGTATATGAGAGGGATAACTTTCAGGGTTCATATGTACAAGAAAGATTGTCATGGTCAGTCCTGTCGACCCTTCCTTCTTCACTAGAATTTGGAAACGCCAAATCATGGTTTATCAAGAGATGTTGGATTCAACATAGCTGTTTGCTCACTTAGTGGCACTGTAGACTTCACCAGACAACTTTCCAATCTATAATTCAAGATAATATTTCTTCATTTCCTTCACATCAAAGGGAAAGTTTTCATTATCCACACACATCTTTCACTTTTAACTCTGACACATGTTTGTGATTTCAGAATCCTAGTTAACATCTGGAACCTTTGGAGATTAAATCTGCCCAAGGCTGCTTGTTTGAAGAATTGCCATGATTGAGTCTACCCTTAAGCAAATGAAAATCACATGGAATATATAACAGAATCCCCAAAATATAACAGCATATTTAAAAACACACAAACATTACAGGTTCAGTTCATAACAATAAAAATACAGGCAATGCTCTACTTTTGATGATAATTGAGCCCATAGTTGACGCCTGGTTTTTCTTCTTTAGACTATTGAGTCTTTTGGTTTACTTAAGATGTTTTGGAAGGCTTTAGTTGGTTTAATGCTATAATAATGCTGTGTGATTGTAATAGTATTAGTAGTATTAGTGGCATGGCTAGTATCTATGGGGATTGTCAGTCATCCAGGTCATGTGTGGCTTTTCCGCATCCAGAGGGCCTCTCATGAAATGGAGCCGAAACAGTGAAGGAATAACACCACGCAGAGTTTTTCCTCGGGATGAGATGGCCCAGAACAAAGTCAGGGAATCTCTTTTATTAGCTCAGCAAAATGTGGGTGTGTACAGGAAGCAAGCAGGAGGGATTACCTATTAACATATGAGTACGTGAGAGTGAGCACAGTTTCCAAGCCGTTTGTGACTGGGAGGAGTTTTCAATGGGATAATTGCTCAATATTCTCCTTTGTCCTTTTTCCGTCCATGTGGTTCAGCTGCATGGCAGCCTACACGTGGGCTACAGGGACATTACTCCCACAGTCATGGTTGTCTCAAAGGTGCTTTTTCAAAAGGCAACTGGACTATGTTTTTCCCTTGAGGAAGAAGAAGAAGTTTCGCTTCTCATCCAATAAGCTTCCTCAGTTCTGGCTGGCTGCTGCTGGTGTGTGTGTGTGTGTGTGTGTGTAAGGATTAGTTTTGATAGTTCACCCCCATTTGCATTCTGATTCAGGTGACCCTGAGGACACAGATAAATCCCCAAGTGGTCTTAATGGCTCTCAGAGAGAGTGCTGACAACCAGATGATTGCAAAGAAATATATTCCTTCCACCTCCCCCAACATCCTGTCAGAACTAATCTTTCCATTCCATTCCATTCCACCCCACCCCACCCCCATCTAGCCAGAATTGATGAAGCTTTTTGGAAGAGAAGTAGGGAAAAAATATATAGTTCAGTTGCCTTTTGAAAAAGCACTTTTGAGATAGCATGGTTAGTATTAGTATTATTAGTATTGTACAGTAAAGAACTACTAAGGGGGAAAAAATGCACCACCAACACCGGCAGTGAAGTTACTGAATACAATAAGACCAAAACCTACACTCACATGCACTGATGATAGGTAATAGTCAGGTAATGAAATATATGCAAGCAAATAACCAAGCTCAGAGAGCACCAAGGACTCCAGAATTCAACCCCGAGCAGCATATATTTTCTACTATTGTAATGAGGATTCTGCTACTGATTCTGGAAATCAAAAAAAGTTGGAGTCTATTAAAAGTCTTCCAAGGTGAGGATGACTCAATAAGGCAATATAGTTGAAAAAAAACAACAACAACAACCCCTAACTACTTCTATTTGTCTGCTCCAAATTCACCAGGAACTTGATTATGTCCAAGAACAAAACCCATGTCCAACTATAACATGTCCTGCTGCAATATGGCCAGATGGAAACAGAATTAGGAGATACAGTATGTCTGGCAGAGCATCAGATACAAGAGTTCTGATATTAAAGAAAAGGGAAGGACTGAGTAGCATGTCTTCAAATTTCAATTGCAGGGGAGTAGCAGTGAGGGAAGGGTAATATCTCTACTTCCACTTGTGACTATTCCAGGGACATCTGGTTGGCAACTGTGAGAAACACAAATGTTAGTCTAAGATGTGTTTTGGCCTTACTCAGCTGGGCTTCTGCTCTTTTGTAAGCATGGAAGTGATATTATTTCTAAGTTCCGCTGGAGCTTAGCCACTTGTGAAGCAGTATTTTTCTTGTTGTGCTTCAGGGGGAAAAAACAGCACATGAGCGTCCAAATTGTTCAAAAAAGAATCATTACAGAAGTTATGCCATGATGCCCTATTCCATTTTTTTAAAAAATAAAAACTGTTTAAAAACAGGCTGTTATTACATAGGCTGTTACACTAAACTGTGTCCCTGTGCTGCCACCCAATGTTAGAGGATTGTCATGAGTGATATCAATGTCTCGCCTATTGCGAATGCGGGTTAGGGGAAGGAAATCTATCTTATATAAAAGCAGAATCACGAAACCTAGAGTGCAGACCCCCGCCCAGTCCTTCGGAACGGCTCGATAGGCTCTTATCCCACAAATGAACCACAAGTCGTTGGGCAAAAAGTACGGAGACGAAATGTTGGCAGAAGTGATTATGCTCTCCAAGTCCATACAAGTGAGGTAATGCAGGATGGTGGCATTCTCATTGGATGTATATGTAATACTATGATCGCTCGAGTTGTGGACCTTCGTAAGCATCCTTTTAAGCCCCCTACATCTTTTATCAGAGGCCCATGGGAGAACTTTATTACAGCTTTGGTAGTGTCCCATCACGTTAGTGTTGGAGGACAACCCTGTGGAGTTAAAATATATGGCTGCAGGTTCATGTAGTACAGTGCGTACAGCAGCCGACGTTTTGTGCTGTGTGGTTGAGGGCTCGAAGGTTTTCCAGCCTGTTTGATTAAAAGGGACCGCTTGCAGCGGCAGACCTCGATCTGATTTTCCTGGAATGTGCATACAAATCCAACAATTTGTCTTGTTCATTGCCACAGCCAGTTGACCAATGTCTTTTATGTAGGTGTTATCTTGCCATGCTCCCTGCTCAGGAATTCCTTGATTCAGATCCATCTTATACATCAGGGCTTTCATTATCAGTGTCAGTCCTAGACCCAGGCACATCACTCGTTTTGCCATGGTATGGTTTCACCAGTTAACCCAAGTTGTTAACGTCAGATGGGGAAAAGTCCTCTGTTTTTGTTTTGGAATGATAGGGACGGATGTGTCGACCAGGGACCCACAAAGTCTCACCGTTGGTTTGGATGGCGGCATAACCTCGTCCCCATGTGATGAGTTCAGCAGGGCCTTTCCAGGTGGGGTCAGGAAGACGTTTGAAGTACACCAGTGGTTTGGATGTTGCTGCAGCAGGAGAAGCAGAGAAGTGACGAGTTGCTGCGGATGATGGAGGAGTGCCCGTCAGGTTCAGGAAGTTAATGGTGTATAAACACAGGTTAAGCCTGTTTTGCAAAGCTGGGAGGCTAGGGGGAGTTTTCCCCTGTGTCTGATTATATTTTTCCAGCGCATGTTTTAACATCTGGTTGGCACGCTCAACCAGAGCTTGACCCTGGGAGTTGTAAGGTATTCCAAATTTGTGAACAATTGACCACTGATTACAAAAGGTAGCAAAAGCTGCTCCTGTGTAAGCAGGGCCATTGTCTGATTTTAGTTCTTTTGGGCATCCCAACGTTGCAAATGAACAAATACAATGATTAATGACATGCTTAGTGGCTTCACCCCGTTGAGGGGTTGCAATGATGAAGCCAGAGAAGGTGTCTATGGAAACATGAAGATATTTCCATGGGGCAAATGGGGCATATTGTGTAACATCCATTTGCCAGATTTGGCAGCACTCAGTTCCTCTGGGGTTAACCCCCATTGGGAGCGAGTGAGCCTGCTTGCTGCAAGTGGCACACTGCTGGAGAATAGCAGTTGCTTCTGCAGTGGTTATTCCAAATTGTTTCACAAGTGCCTTTTTATTTTGATGGAAATAAGCATGACTGTCCCAAGGGGAGACAGGAGAAAGAGACATGAGGCAGGTAGCAGAGGCCGCAGCGTCTGCGATGTCATTTCCCTTTTGCAAGAAGCCAGGAAAAGGCTGGTGGCTTCTTATGTGTGTGACAAAGTAAGGATGTTTCCTGTTGGATATTACAGTTTGTAGGGTGGAAAATAAAGAAGTTAGATCAGGGTCTAGGGAGGGAGAGGTATGATTGAAAAATAGTGGTGACAATTTGAGTGACATAGAGACTGTCAAGAATGAGATTTATAGGTTGAGTGGCAAACGTTAGAAAGGCCAAAATGGCTGCAGCTAGTTCCGCACGTTGAGCAGACCGTTGGGGTGGCGTTATTTTTGTGTGCCATTGGTCATGAATATACCAGGCACAAGCACCAAATTGTTTACTGCCATCTGCAAAGAGTGTGACAGCATGTGGGATGGGAAAGCGTTGTAATTGGGTATCCCATGAAACAGGGATATTTTTTAGGAGCTGAATGCGAGGATCAGCAGGAGGGTGGCAGGATATCTTTCCAGGCCACTCAGTGAGAGCAAGCTGCAAGGCTTCAGAGTTAGAATAGATGGTTTCCCATGTAGTGAGAGAACATGGTACATATAGGACAGAAGGTTCTATTCCTGCAAGGGCTTTTGCTCGAAGGCGAGCCTTAGAGATGAGAGAGGCAAATTGAAAAGGTTTTTGACTAATTGTGTTTCTAGGAGTGTGAGGGAGGTGAAGCCATTCTAGAATAAGAAGTGGCTTTGGGTTTTGTGCCAGAAGTGCAGTTGGTATCTGTGGCGTATTTATAATGATGATGAGTAGTTGCTCATCAGGGATGCAGCGGTCCACCCATTGTGTGTGGAGTGCTTGTTCTACTTGTGTCAAGACACCTAACTGTTGCACATTAAGGTGTATGATGTCTGAGGGTTGCTTTCCCTGAGTAAGAGCAGAAAAAAGAGGTGCCAACTGGCTGGTGGAAATGCCAAGGTAAGGTCTTATCCAATTTATGGTACCTAGATATTGTTGGAGCTGCACCAATGTGGTATCCTTCTCTAAAAAAATGTGAGGAAAAATGGGTGTTACTGTATCTTTTCCAAGGCAACTTGCAATCCATAGATACTTAAAACATTTTGTATTTCAAAAAGCCAATTAGGTTGTATTTTTGGGGTTCCAATTTAATCAAATTCCATTCAGATGAAACAAATTTCCATTAAATAGGGAAAACATTTACAAATCTAAGCAAAACAATGCAGAGCCATTTCTTTTGGTTGATGGATGTATATGTCTAACTAAAAAATTTAAAACTCAAAAATTTGCAAAAGAATTGCCCAACAATTACTGTCTCCTCTTTCGAGTAAAAAAAATTGCAAGCTGAAACTGCAAGAATGGGCATTAAATTTCACATCCACCCCCCTTCCTCAACCCAGACTTCTAAGCAGAGGGAGAAGAAAAAAAAATAGTTAAAACGAACAGCTGCCCCCCCTCCTCTGTCTGCCTGTCCTTCGCTCTTAAAGCAATGCAGCCAGCGAAAAACGAAAGAGTCAGGAGGGGGGGGAAGGAAAAGAAATTTTACAAAAATCTCACCACTAAAAAAATTCACATGCATTTTCTATAAATTCTTTCACAGATCCTCCATAAAACTTTTCTCATGGAAACTCTTGCTATTGCGTTCCCATGTTACAACAATAAAAACTACAGTTTTACTGTTCCTTTCACAGCATGGGATGGGTGGAGGGGTGAGGGCTAACACACACACATTTACACCAGCAAATTAACTCATTCACTTCCATTCTGTTTGCTTACACCATTTCACATACAAATATTTCATTTCATACGTTTTCCATTTTTATTCAAGGCCTTTTTGTTTGTTGTTATCAAAGAGGGTTTTGACCCTTTTCCAAGTCTTGGAAATAACACAGAACAACACAGACAGACATACATATATACACAAATACCATTAAAACAACATTTATTTAGACATATGGCTTGTCCTGCAAGAAGCGAGAAAAATCATGAGATGATTCCAACCAAACATGTGGTTTTTATAGGGCCCTTTAACCATCTCCTATTTTTCTCACCATTCCAAGTCCAAGCGTAACGTTCTAGGAGTTAAACATATATAAAACAAAACACACACATCAACACAAAGCACCACCAGACATTGTCTGACAGGGTTAAACTTAACAGCCACTTGAAGTTTCAAAGCATCCTAATTGTTCCTCTAAAATTTGCCTTATGGGGGTGTACAATGGCTGTGGAGAAGCAAAAGAATTAGCCTCTCCAGGAGGAGCTGAAAGTCCAACTGGAGATGATTTAGGGGTGACAATTTTTATCTGAACGTAACCAGGCAGGGGGGAAGTGAGAATGAAAGAACCAGCTAGGGCACTAAAAAGACCTTTATAGCGCCCACAGCATTTTGAACAAAAGAGACAGGAAATGCAGAACACTCAGACAATTCGTCAGCATCAAGCAAACCCTGACTTCGAACTTCAGCTATGGTAGTAGCAACAGCACTCATGGGAGGAGCTGCAGGAGGAACAATAGAAAGATCAGCAGAAAGAGGAACTGAAGGGGGGGGATGTTGGAGCAGAGGGGGAGGAGGGGGAGGTAAGAGGAAATGCCTCATTGCCTTGTGAAGTTTGTTTCTTATAAGGCGGTGGGGGGGTCACAGAGCCCAATGTCTCCGTGAGCCCTTGTTCATGGACTTTGAGGCATTCCAGAACAATTCGCCATGATGATAATATTTTTGCAGGAGCTCTGGGATGCTCATGGAAAGAGGTACCCAATTTACTCCATGTAGTCACTTTAAGTGAGCCCTTTTCCGGATATGCCGGACATTTTTCCCAAATATAACATAATAACTTAAACAAATCAGCTTTACTCAAAACAGGCAATAATTTACCGCTGTTTTTGAGAATAAAATTTGTAGACTTGGTCAACTCTCTAAGTTCTTGCAAGTGCGCTGCCTGCGATTTAGAAAGTTTTCCTCCCATACTCACGAGGGGATTGTCGCCTTGCTTCGGACGAAATCGTGTGCACAGCCTCTTCCAGGCGATGAGAATGAGAGGTCCAAGGATGTATCACTTTATTAGCGATCACGTCGGGGTCACCAGTT
The DNA here is from genome assembly GCA_023970755.1 of Azemiops feae. Classification (NCBI taxonomy): domain Eukaryota; kingdom Metazoa; phylum Chordata; class Lepidosauria; order Squamata; family Viperidae; genus Azemiops; species Azemiops feae. The sequence continues at coordinate 4,661 of JALGBA010000117.1, read as the reverse complement.
GCGGCTTTTCCGCGTCCAGAGGGCCTCTCATGAAATGGAGCCGAAACAGTGAAGGAATAACACCACGCAGAGTTTTTCCTCGGGATGAGATGGCCCAGAACAAAGTCAGGGAATCTCTTTTATTAGCTCAGCAAAATGTGGGTGTGTACAGGAAGCAAGCAGGAGGGATTACCTATTAACATATGAGTACGTGAGAGTGAGCACAGTTTCCAAGCCGTTTGTGACTGGGAGGAGTTTTCAATGGGATAATTGCTCAATATTCTCCTTTGTCCTTTTTCCGTCCATGTGGTTCAGCTGCATGGCAGCCTACACGTGGGCTACAGGGACATTACTCCCACAGTCATGGTTGTCTCAAAGGTGCTTTTTCAAAAGGCAACTGGACTATGTTTTTCCCTTGAGGAAGAAGAAGAAGTTTCGCTTCTCATCCAATAAGCTTCCTCAGTTCTGGCTGGCTGCTGCTGGTGTGTGTGTGTGTGTGTGTGTGTGTAAGGATTAGTTTTGATAGTTCACCCCCATTTGCATTCTGATTCAGGTGACCCTGAGGACACAGATAAATCCCCAAGTGGTCTTAATGGCTCTCAGAGAGAGTGCTGACAACCAGATGATTGCAAAGAAATATATTCCTTCCACCTCCCCCAACATCCTGTCAGAACTAATCTTTCCATTCCATTCCATTCCACCCCACCCCACCCCCATCTAGCCAGAATTGATGAAGCTTTTTGGAAGAGAAGTAGGGAAAAAATATATAGTTCAGTTGCCTTTTGAAAAAGCACTTTTGAGATAGCATGGTTAGTATTAGTATTATTAGTATTGTACAGTAAAGAACTACTAAGGGGGAAAAAATGCACCACCAACACCGGCAGTGAAGTTACTGAATACAATAAGACCAAAACCTACACTCACATGCACTGATGATAGGTAATAGTCAGGTAATGAAATATATGCAAGCAAATAACCAAGCTCAGAGAGCACCAAGGACTCCAGAATTCAACCCCGAGCAGCATATATTTTCTACTATTGTAATGAGGATTCTGCTACTGATTCTGGAAATCAAAAAAAGTTGGAGTCTATTAAAAGCCTTCCAAGGTGAGGATGACTCAATAAGGCAATATAGTTGAAAAAAAACAACAACAACAACCCCTAACTACTTCTATTTGTCTGCTCCAAATTCACCAGGAACTTGATTATGTCCAAGAACAAAACCCATGTCCAACTATAACATGTCCTGCTGCAATATGGCCAGATGGAAACAGAATTAGGAGATACAGTATGTCTGGCAGAGCATCAGATACAAGAGTTCTGATATTAAAGAAAAGGGAAGGACTGAGTAGCATGTCTTCAAATTTCAATTGCAGGGGAGTAGCAGTGAGGGAAGGGTAATATCTCTACTTCCACTTGTGACTATTCCAGGGACATCTGGTTGGCAACTGTGAGAAACACAAATGTTAGTCTAAGATGTGTTTTGGCCTTACTCAGCTGGGCTTCTGCTCTTTTGTAAGCATGGAAGTGATATTATTTCTAAGTTCCGCTGGAGCTTAGCCACTTGTGAAGCAGTATTTTTCTTGTTGTGCTTCAGGGGGAAAAAACAGCACATGAGGTCCAAATTGTTCAAAAAAGAATCATTACAGAAGTTATGCCATGATGCCCTATTCCATTTTTTAAAAAAATAAAAACTGTTTAAAAACAGGCTGTTATTAATTAGCAGAGTCTATCCATCTTTGATTTTGGTTTTTGGACTGCTAGGATTTCTGCATTATTTTTTGGCATGGTTAACTACCTCTGAGGTGACATGTTATGTGTTGCTCAGGCAATTTAAAGAAGAAAAAACTGAGAATTGTGTGTGATACCACTATTAAATAAATAGTAATGGTATAAAGAAATTGTCTGTGATATACACAATAGTCTAACAGCAAGCACCCTGTTTCTGACTCACACAATGAAGAGGACTCAGCTAGTAAAGATGGAAAGGAAAGTAGCAAAAAGAAAATAGAATTTAAAAGTATTTTAAGAAGAAGCAGAGTATGTTTGATTGATCACAAATGGAATGAAACAAACTTGAAATGTGTGTGTATGTGAGAGAGAAAATTAATATTTTAAGCAGAAATGAAGATATTTCCATCTTAATCTAGCTACATTTATCTGGAAATTTATTTATAAATTATATAGTAGATTATATAATGTGTATAAGTACTTTTTTGATGCAATCAACCAGAAACAACAAGACAAGGTTAACATGGGAACCAAATTCTAAGCCAGAGATATCTAACTTGCTCCCTATTTACACCAACAGCACTATTACAGACCTCGATAAATACTTGCACAAACTTTAGGAATAGCCTGAAGTTCACTCTGGAAACCAAGAAAGTTCATCAAGCATCTGAAGCAGGATGATGGAATGCATCCAGCCTCCGTGCAAAAGGAGAAACACTACATATCTCTAGGGCAACCAGAAAATAATCTTACTATGACAGGGGAGTAGTGGCAATTTTCCCCAACTCCATATCACTTTGTCACTGCCCCAACCAATCATCTGACCATCGTTATGCAACATGCCTTTGGTAGATCACATCAGATGCATGGTTGTCATGGTGACCACAAATTTCTGAGCCCCTGGACAATCCATCCTCAAGTTGAACTTCCTCAGGTCTACAAAACTGAGGAATCTTACTATCAGTCTAGCCATAACGTTCAGAATCTGAGAGAGGAATGTTATGCAGCAGGAAGGCTAGTACCAAAGCAAGAATGCTAACTGATTGCTGGAGCCAATCATTGCTGGTGTCATATCCAATCATCCATGGTATAATCTCTCTGCATCCCACAAGAGAATGCCAGATGACTGCAGCTACTTCCTCATCACAGCTTGGATTCTCAGCTGATACCACACTGAAAACCCAGGCAGGCACATTTCCAAATGGGGCACTCCTCCAACTGTATAACAGAATGTGTGAGTGATCTTGAGGAATGAGGGGAAGAGATGCTGTCTAGAACAATCAGACAAGAGAGGCAGGAGTCCCCAATGGATCAATGGTCAGAGAAAGAAATTTAAGAAGGACCTGCCTTAATGGGCCAAGAAGCTAAATGTGGTGATGGGAAGTTTGTATTTTCAGATTTTTTATTTCATTTATTATACAAATGTATATGGCCACTCAACTCACACACAAATGACTCTTGTGGCTTACAACATTAAAATCTTAAAAGACTAGCAAGATTCCATTAATGTAGCCTTACGACAAAGTAGAATTAGTTCATTAGTTCGTGTTTCTTGTCTGGTTTACCTGGGAGGACTCACAATCTGTGCCCATCCATGTCTCGGTAATACACATCCGTTCAGCTTTCTCACCTGGGAATAGGATATGGTATTCTGCAGCAGCAACCACTGAGATCCCAGGTCTCTGAAGACCAGGGAATGAAAATGAGTACAAGGGCCTGGGCTATACGATACTGGGGGTCATGTTTAATAATAATAATAATAATAAAGTTGGAAGGGACCTTGGAGGTCATCAAGTCCAACCCCCTGCTCAGGCAGGTAACCCTGTACCATTTCGGACAAATGGCTGTCCAGTTTCTTTTTAAAAACTTCCAATGTTGGAGCATTCACCGCTTCTGGAGGCAGGTTGTTCCACCAGTTAATTGTTCTAACTGTCAGGAAGTTTCTCCTTAGTTCTAGGTTGCTTCTCTCCTTGATTAGTTTCCATCCATTGCTTCTTGTCCTGCCTTCAGGCGCTTTGGAAAATAGCTTGACTCCCTGGCAGCCCCTGAGATATTGGAACACTGCTATCATGTCCCCCCTCGTCCTTCTCTTCATTAAACTAGACATACCCAATTCCATCAACCTTTCCTTATATGTTTTAACTTCCAGTCCCCTAATCATCTTTGTTGCTCTTCTCTGTACTCTTTCTAGAGTCTCAACATCTTTTTTACATCGTGGTGACCAAAACTGGATGCAGTATTCCAAGTGTGGCCTTACCAAGGCATTGTAGAGTGGTATTAATACTTCGCGTGATCTTGATTCTATCCCTGTGTTAATGCAGCCTAGCACTGTGTTGGCTTTTTTGGCAGCTGCAGCACACTGCTGGCTCACATTTAAATGATTGTCCACTAGGACTCCGAGATCCCTCTCACAGTTACTACTATTGAGCAAGGTACTCCCTATACTATACCTGTACATTTGGTTTTTCTTACCTAAATGTAGAACCTTGCTTTTTTCACCATTGAATTTCATTTTGTTAGATAGTGCCCAGTGTTCAAGTCTGTCCAGATCCTTCTGTATCTTAAGCCTGTCTTCTGGAGTGTTGTCTGCAAATTTGATGAGTTCCCCATCTATCCCCTCGTCCAAATCGTTGATGAAGATGTTGAAGAGCACTGGGCCCAGAACAGAGCCCTGGGGCACCCCGCTACACATTTCCCTCCATGTAGATGCGGTTCCATTGAGGACCACACACTGAGTACGGCCGGTCAGCCAGCTACGGATCCATCTGGTGGTGATGCTGTCTACCCCACATTTTTCTATCTTGTCAAGTAGTAGGTTGTGATCTACTTTATTGAATGCCTTACTGAAGTCCAAGTAAATTATATCCACAGCATTCCTCTGATCCACTAATTTTGTCACTTGGTCAAAGAATGCAATAAGATTTGTCTGGCATGATCTGTTTTTGACAAAC